>QLNU02015360.1:270553234-270581064 GCA_006491805.2 Dysdera silvatica
AATGAAGGAGAAGTTACGTGTAGACCGAAGCTTCGTTAGTAGAGTATCCTACATGTAATGAAAAGGTTCCGAGTTCGGGTTTCGTGCTCTTTTCTTTTATCACATATTTACATGCTATTTTCCGATTTATATATATTTATAATTGTGAATTCCACCTGAAATTTGCGAGGTTCATGATGCAATACAATGTTGTCTCCCTTGGCAAAATAGATTACTTGATGTGTGTGTGTGTATATATATATATATGATTGATAGGGATTTTATGCATAGTGCTTATTTCATTTATGATTATTCAGTTTTCTATACTTCTTTGGGAAACTCAGAAATCTCATCCCCATTATCTGTCAACACAGAAAGACAACAATGAATAATACATGCTAGTTAAGTGCATTTCTGTTTGACTTTATGAAAAGGCTACTCCGTTCTGGTCATTTAGGTCATAGTATATAGCTTTTACGTTATACTGTATTCGTCTTTTGTTTCAGATAGCGGTAATTACTATGGTTCAGACTTAAGCACGGCAAATTCATTAGATTAAATATATTAGTTATATAGTCACTCACATGCATGTTATATAGAGTCACATACATACATACATACATACATACATACATACATACATACATACATACATACATACATACATACATACATACATACATACATACATACACACGCACGAACATATGCATGTATGCATACATACATGCATGCACACGCGCGCGCACACACACACACACACGCATACATACATACGCACGCGCACACACACATTGGCAATTCACCCATCAAAACAATCAAGAATCTTTCTTTGTACTATATATTTTTAAATGCAATATTGATTTTAATAATATTTTCACGGTGAAAATTATCATAATTGTGACAATTTGTATAATTACTGCGATTCTCAAATTACACAATTGTTTGGCCAGAATTAAGAATCATTCTGAACTGTATAAAATACAAAAATACCCAGTATCTCTTTAGAATTCACATTTATTTAACAAAGAAACATTATGGAATCAATTTAGTTTTCAAACAATAAAATAAAATACTGGAGTGACAAAAACAAAGTTAAAAAAAATCATTATTAGTGTGAGTATTTTTCGGGGTGCTCACTTGCACAAGCTCTTGTGAGTTGAGTATTATTTCATTTTAGGAAGCTCAGATATATTCTTCTTCAAGAATAATATTTTTAAGTGGGTTTCTTTTCTGAACGATGTGTTTTCACCTAACGAATCAATTTTAAATGTCAGCTCCATCTAGACAAATGTATGACTTATGAGGTTTCACAAATAAGCGATTAAATGCAAAATAACTAAATATTCTAATATACTTTTAAAAAATGCAAGTTCGTTCTTGTCAATCATCATAGTCCCAGCCATAGGCAGTATTAGTCAAAATTCCATCACAGCCTCGTCGGAACATAGACCCAGAAACTGTGTGTGAGAATCCTTACTCTTATATTACTTTATCTAGTATATAATAACTATTCACAACATATAAATGTAATTAACTTCAAAGAAGTCATATAAGTAGCCACTTTTGGTTCTTTCATATGATTACACTTAAGGTATAATTTTTTATTACAATAATACAGTCACAAACAAATTATAAACAAAAAATGTTGTAATTATTTTATATATTCAACATCAAGGGAACTGTCAGATTGTAAAATTATGAAGACCAAATTGTTTTTAGTTTACAGTAGGGACTGAAACAAACATCGTGTTTTATTTACTCTATATGAAGGAAGAAAATAGATACCTCAAAGATGTTGGTGAAAATTTATAAATGATCTCACTGTTGCGAAAATAAAAACAATTATTTCACGACGGCACATTTCTCATCTTCTCTATAAATTTTGCGACAGAATATTCATTTGTTGTTTAGAGAGACAGTGCTGTCAAAATTTCCGCTCCTTGAAATGACATGCGAGAATTACCTAAACATCTCGAAAACGGAATAGTGGAATCTAAAACTAAACTCTAAGTTCAAGAGGAAAGAGATGTTTGAAAACTCATTATTCACTCTGATTACCGATTTGTAATTCAAGAAAGAAATAAAACCCAAAACATGGACCAATCTATCCACAATCTACCCTTAGGACTAAACAGGCAATCATTACCAATTCGTTTGCTATTTCAAACTGTCGTCGACGAACTTTTGCCATTCATCCTGAGATCGAGTTAAAATTTAAAGATTTGCTTTCTACGTTGGAGAAAAAGCGGAAAGGTTAGATTCTAATTTTGAGAGATTTTGAAAAAAAATAGTTTTTTTAATTTCAATTCGTTTTTCGGAAAAAATCAATTAATATTTATATTCGGTTTTAAATTGATATATCATTGCTAACCCTAATGGTTTTATATAAAATGGATAAGTAAAGTTCTTGTGAATTACAATAGAACATGTTTAGCTCGAATCTCGCGGGAACGAGAAAAAATTCCGAGATAGGGAGGTTTCGAGATATAAAATTTCTATATACAGGGTATTCACAAAGTCTAAGGCAGGGGTCATTTTTCGGAAACAGTTGGTAGATGGGAAAATCGGCGAACATGTATCCTATTATTTTAGGGTACACTTTTTGAGTGAAAATCTTTTGGTGTGTGGACCGGGAGGGGTAGGGGGTGTAAACTCAAAAAATTTCAAATGGAAACGTATGTCAAATTGTATGCAATTCGAAAGATGTGAATAAAAAAAAAGAATATTAACGTTGGCCCCAGATCGATACACCGAATCAGTCATGAAGAGGTGAAAATTTGGATTTGAAATCCCTTTCCGTCCTAAAATTTTCCACATATAAGTGCGTAAAATCCTGTGCTGGTACTACTCTACAGAAACAAGCACAAAAAAGAATTGTAAGTACCTATGTGTGGGGAATTTTGGTAAAGAAGGGGATTTTATACGAAAATTTTAAACGCTCGCCATTCATGACTTGTGAGGTGTATTGACCTGGGACCAACGTTAATAATTGTTTTTTATTCAGATTTTTCGAACGGCATACAACTTGACATATTTTTCCATTTGAAATTTTAGAGTTGACAACCGCCCCTAACCCCTGCCCCACCACGGGGTCACACATTAAAAAATTTTCACTCAAAAAGTGTGCTCCTAAAAATAGTTGGGTACGTGTTTGCTGATTTTTTCATCTACCTCACCGTTTCCAAAAAAAAAAAATAACTCGGGGGCAGACTTTGTGAATATCCTGTATAACTATTATATAAAGTAAAACACATAATCGCAGTATAAATTATCGAAGCGGTTGATAGCTATTTCGGAAACACTTTGAGCTTCCTTCTTCAGAACCCTAGTTACACTAATGTGGTACACGTGCTAGAAAGACTGTCGATGCCAAATTGCTAGTCCAAAATTAGTTCGGGTAAACCAGTTGTGGGTCCGTAGCCGCGTCTTTTGCTATGGGACGAATGAAGTTTCTCCAAATAGAGGACATGGAATTGAACGGAAGCTGATCGTTAACAGTAGAAGAGGAATGCAAAAGAATATGGAAAGCTTTCGAAGAAATTAAGGTCAGAATTTGATTTTTGAAGTCTTTTTGCATGAGGGCATTTGTGACGGCCAAGCGTGGTTTTGCTCATTTTTGTTACCTTTGGAAAAAAATTCAACAAAATTCATTATTACAGTATATCCCAGCATCAGAATCCTTGGAATAAATTTTTTTGTCTTAATATGGCTAGATTTAGCTATTTTGTAGCTTGTTCTGGCAACAGTATTGTATGTGTACGATTTGCTGATTGTGCATTTGTTATTTACCTATCCAACTTATGATGGGACCAATTTTGCAATATCCCTTCGAAATGGGCTCAGCTGTCTACTGAGGTCATTTTCAAATCTTCGTGAGGACAGGGGCTCCAAATATGTGCCTCGCTTAGGGCCCCGCAAAAGCATGATCGGGCCCTGGTAGTGAACCGTTGTTTTTATTTTCAAAAGTCAATTGTATGTGAGGGTTGACGGAATTTAAGGTGGTGAGAATTGTAGAGAGATCTGAACAATCGTTTGGAAGAATAGCGAATGTGTCATCCACATATCTAATCCACAGTTTAAATGGTATGAGCTTGAGAATATCCTCTTCGACATAATGCATGTAAATATAGCATTCTCCGTAAATTTAATTTCAAGGTCACTTTTACTCCAATCAATAAACTCGGTTATTCCAAACTCGAGGATATTATTCCTGATTACAATTATTTTGGAATTTACTCCATTCCATGCCAGTGTAATCGTGTTTATATTGGTCAAACACGTCGGGCCCTTCGATTTCGTCTTAAAGAGCATGAAGCCTACGTGCGTAAACAACAACTGGAAAAATCTGCTTTGGCCAAACACGCCTGGGAAGCTGGCCACAAATTTTCTTTCGACAAGGCCCATCTAATAGAGAAAGTTTCTTCACCAGCCGACCTCAATTTCTTTGAAGCCTTCCATATTCTTTCGCATTCCTCTTCTACTGTTAACGATCAGCTTCCGTTCAATTCCATGTCCTCTATTTGGAGAAACTTCATTCGTCCCATATCAAGAGATGCTGCTACGGCAAAATTGGTTTATCCGAACTAATTTATGACTAGCATGTTGGCATCGATAGACTGTTTAACATGTGGATCGCGTTAGTGTAACTAGGGTTCTGAAGAAGGAAGCTCGAAGTGCTTCTGAAATATAGCTATCAACAGTTTTGTTAATTTAAATTGCAATTATGGGTTTTTTATATAATATTTATGCACAGTGTGTCATACATCTTTATTATTATCCTGTATAAAGTATGAAATATACATAGAAATGCAAGGAAAGACAAAAATTTCGAGATATAGATAAATTTCGAGATAGACAGGTTCAATTGTACTTATTTTTAAGATTAGAGATTATGCGTGGATATAGGAAATATTGATACTTTCTAAAATGGGATAAATTAGAAAAAATTGATAGAGATATTAAGACTTTAAACAGGGATTGACTATAAAATTTATTACAAATTGCTTTTGCATTTCCGCAATATTTTCTTGACACACATAGCGTCTAATTTTTGAAAAGTGATATTGGACTTAGCACGCATTAACTATTTCAGCTAAATATATGCAAACCAAATCACTGCAATAAATAGATTTTTTGTGCATGTTATTGTTCTGTGATCCAAGGACAATAAATTTTCAAATTGTAATATTAATTGATATCTAATTAATATAAAATTAATGCACAATTAATGACCGTATAATTAATACACAATTTATCAACGTATATTCCATTTGCAATTAAAAATTATTTTATACGAATAACAACATTAATTAGTACGTAATTAACAAATTATTTTATATGTGATTAATATAAAATTAATTCACGATAATATACTTAATATCAATTAATTGATTGATGGCTATTAAGTCCATTCAGTGGTGACGATTTTGCTCATTCAGCGACATCTCAATTACTCCTCAATTTATAATGCACATACCTAAATCCAGTATTGTCTCACAAATTAAAAATTGTTTACGAGACTCAGTTTGAACAGAAACATTTCTTCGATACTGATTGTATAATTATGCAAGTGGAGGAATTTAATTCAGCAGAGAATAGAGCAAAATAAAAAAAAGTGCGAAGCAATCCTCCGGAATTGCGTCAGTTTCATAAATATTCATCAAAATAAATTAAACACATCTATCTAATAAAAATGCATATTTCTGAGCATTAAGAACCCATGCTATCGAATTGTGAAATGCTTACTTTTAATCAATTAGGAATTAGTCTTATGAGGAAACTAAATTTAATAGAGAGTATTAGGTTAACTGTCTTTTGTTTGTTGAAAACTTAGAATACACTTTTCTTACGACATATAGGTGGATAACTTAAATATATAACATTTTTATTTGTAATTTTGTGTAGGCGTTGCGTTTGCCTTATTTAGAATATTTATGCTCTTTCGAAGAACGAAATTTGTCTCCGAATAATAAATAGACAATGGTTATGATATTCATAATTATGCATCGAAATCTATTCTAATTCAAAACTAACGAAATTAAAATACCATGCTTAAGATGTCCTAATGCTTAAAGTATTATATAGTCTTATAAGTTTATATTCTGGGATAATACGCTTTAGTAAAGGAGAAACTTCGTAACCACCTGGCAATGCTGAAAGTTTTCCGCAGTCGAGAGTGGGTAGTTCGGAAAAGAGCGCACGTATTATTGGTCGGCTGAGTAAAATACAGGGGGCGTTGCGAGACTTATAAAGCTTGGCCCTATTAACCCATTCTTGCGGCTTATTATCTCCCCAGCAAATGCACCTGCAGGTACCATGAACAGCGAAGCACATTAAAGTAAGTGCTTTACTAACCAATACTCTTTACTGTTTCAAATATACAAAACTATGAAACCATTAATCAATAACATCAATTGAAAAAACACAAAGGGTTCAGAAGAAGTATTTAATGACAAAGTTAAGAAATGGTATTAAAATGAAAGTATAAAAATTAATATTTTGAAAATGCATTTCATAAATCATCTTCTTAAAATAGTTGTTTAATACTTTATATAAATGTGCCATGTGCGCGTATGTGTTTATGCAATTTATAATATACGTTCCATAACAAAATGGAATTTCAAAACAGATATTATTATTTAGTAGAATTCATAAAATATAATATCCAGCTATCAATTAAACTTTATGATCCAGTAAAAATATTTTATATATTTATTAATTTCATAATTTATACATAAAACCGTATATGATATAAATACTACCTAAATTTTATATTATTTTATAAACTTTTTATATTAAAACGCAAGATATTAAAAATTAAAATGAAATTATTGTTGTACAATACTTTTTAAATAAATTGCAGCGATGAGTTTATTTATTATAATGCGTATATGGGCAAAATATTGCATTTGTTAATGTTAAAAATTCAAAGAATTGTTATTTTTTTTTTGAATATCCGTACATTTATTTTCTTAAAAATAATTTGAAATTTGTTTTATTTGAAGCAAAGGCAACACTTTGATTTTAATTCTACTATAAATCTCTAATTTAATGTCTCTATGTAATTATCAAAATAACCCCTCATCTATTATTTATTTTATAAAAAAATTGGAAGGTGTTTCTAGCAATGTTTTATTATTACTATATGTAAGATTAAAAATAAATAAATTAGGCATTTTAATTTAAAATGAAAAAAATCCTATTTGATTAAATTAATAATATTTTGCAAAACAAAAAGCAGCGACTAGGAAAAAAAACTAACAATATATAATTGAATTTCATGTGCCGCAAATTTGTATTGTAAATTATATTATTAAGGACAGAGGAATTTCAATTTTTATTTATTATTGTTATATATATATAATGGCTAAAATAAAAAGAAATTTATTTTAATGAAATGTACATATCACATTCGTATTCCATCCATTTTAAAACTTTTCTAGTTTAATGCTAGTTGCTTTTCGATTGCATGACTTTTAAAGCAAAATAAGGATTTAGAAAAACGTTAAATAAGTTCTATCTTCAAAATTATACTTGGGAAAGTTCCAGAACGATATTCCAGTGGTCAGACAAAAAGTTACACTATAATGCAATTTGTATATATTGTAAGTGTTTTTATGTATAATGTAAGCACTTCTATAATACTTTCATGGTATAAGCACTTTCATTATTAAAGTTTTCTGGGTATTTAAATTTCCTAATACAAATACTATACATATAAACTGTCGCATTCAATATACTCATGTTATTAAAGAGTACATTTGTTAACAGATGGAGCGTAATAATATTTGCTTATTTTATTAATAGTGTTATTGAATGGGTTTTGGCATTTTGAAATGAACGTTAAAATTCAATATTAAATATTTGTGTTTTGTAAACTGATATTCTGAAGCGAGAAACAGAAGACAAATTCTGGCAAAGTTTGGGGTACAAAAAATAAATCTTGACATAAACATCGAATCTGACCCAATGAAAAATACCATGATCTCATTTTACAAAATATACATGCCACAAACACTTTTATTTTTTATTTTGAAAACGTCTGAAGATGGGTGAATACTATTGAAATTGATCAGAAACTATCACTTAACATGCTTTCCTCCTGATAATAAAGTCATGGCCGGACGAAGTAAACAAATGTGCTCGCGTTTCGCAAATAAATTTCGTCAGTTCGCGTTTTTTTCTGTGTGAAACGTGATCGTGGTTTTGTAAAATATTTATTTTCTTTCACGCCAAATTCTAAAAAAATGTAAATAAATAAATGGCTGTATTATTTTGTATATTTTTTAGATCCAAGGAGTAACGATACTAACTCATTTCTTTCCACAATCTGTTTTAGATTAAATTTAATTTAATCAACATTATATTTAGTTGCTCAGCTGAGTTCCGCTTGTTAAGAATTTTATCGTTAATTAAAAGATAGCGAAGTAGAAAGCAGTTTGCATTTGAATTAAATTCATAGAAGTTTTATGTAACAATGATTTTTCTAGTTACTTTAAGGCTAGAAACGATATTGTTTTCGCTGTTTAAATTTTACTATCAAAGGTTGCCTTCACGGATTAACGGGACCTATAATCCACAACAATAATTTTTACTTGGGAATAAAACTCAAGACCACGTATCAAAACTATGATATTCTCCTCATAGTGTCCAATCGTAACAGTTTAATATTATTTTGGGCGAAGTTTCTTCAAGCTACTTTCTAAAAATGCTATTTTCTAGTATTTTTGGTTCTTTTTCAATTTTATGGTAGGATATATTTAGCTATTTTAAGTTATTGTTCAGGCTTCATATTAGTGTAAGCTAGAATGAAGTTTCAGCGTATTGTACTAGTTTATATAAAATAGATTTCAAAAATAATGGTAAATAATTTAGTTCTATTTAACACGAAATTGCATGCTTAATTGTATTCTTGTTTCAATTTTACAATACAGGCCGAGCTCTTTAATAATAAATATTCTATAATATTCATAATTTTACAATGTTACAAGATACAGTTGAACCCCACGTCAACGAATTTGGTTTAGCCGGTATTTAGCGCAACTTGAATCAAATGGAAAATTCCAGAAATATGTATATATATACATCAATTCGCAGGGTCTTTTCCCTCTAGGATACCCTTAATCATGCAATTAATTTAGTCTATTTGTCCTTACATCGCAATATATTGGCATGAATGTTTCGCTTTTCCATGGAATCGTAAATAACTGCCATCCATGCTTTACGATAGCGTTTCTTAACCGCTGATTCGTGGCCTGGAACCGGGCCCTGGCATCAATTATATCGGGCCGCAAGAATTTTTCATTTTATTTTTATAAGAATTTTTTTATGATAAATATTTTAGCGTGGAAATATTCTGAGGAGAATAATAGTCGCGAATGCGTTAGGAAGGTCAGACACAGAACATCTTAATAACATCTATACAGTAACCTGCAATAACCAAGCCATGTATTTTTAAATACGTGAGTGCATTATGTATACTCATGAACGATTGCGAGTTTTGAGACATCGAAATCTTTTAGCAATCAAGAGAGGGTATACCAGCGAAACAATACAGAGTTTCACCAGGAGATTCCATACCAACCAGTTATTTCGACACTGGCGTAAGGTTTAAAAACACGATGTTGTCAAGTGACGGCAGAATTTCTGCCTTCACTTGACAACGGGAGCAGTTGGCTCCCGAAACGTCGTGTTTTTAAACCTTACGCCAGTGTCGAAATAACTGTTTGTTACAGGGTATATCACTCATTATTATCTATCATAAAAAGTGCCTGCAAGCCGATTACAATAATGTGCCGTGCATCCTCTGTTGTTAAAAGGGAACGAAATAACAACTGTGTTGAAAATGCCAGTATCCAGCTAGCAAAAGGTGTACCAGAAAAGTGTGTATTATTATTAGAAGGGGTGTACTAATACTCTTTATGACCATGCCATATAATTAACTATTCGTACTTATAGTATAATGTATGGACTTTTAAAAAAATGGAAGGTATTTACGAGCAAATTTGTTGAGATCGGGCCCTCGTCTTAGGAAAATAGGATTTACCAGGTCATGTCCTCATAAAAGTTGAAAAACGCTATTTTACAAAGTATACGTCTTCTCTTGCCTTTCGACACAAAATTCAACATCAACTCCAGACATCGCTCATTGTTTATTCTCTTTACATGTCCATACCATCTAAGTGACTTTACCTGAAATTTTTTTTCCTCCACTATACCGAAAATATCTTCATTTTTAAATTTGTCCAAACTAGTTTTTTACATCTGCGCTAATAATACACTTCAACTGCTTTAATATATATATATATAGAGTAACATGATCAAACCTTTTCGCACTTTGCTCTCGATGCCTGCTTTATAATTTTTGTTCTCTGTGCCCATTCTGTCCTTTAATAGCATCCAGTTATCCTCTAGTTTTCTCTCTGTCCGCATTCTTGGCTACATTATTCCTTGTTATTGTGCGAAAATAATCCTTAATTTTCTTAATAATGGACCTAAAGCGCAAAAGTAGCGTGACTAATATTTTTTTTAATAAATAAATGTAGAAATTTATTTAAATTTTTGCGTGTGTACAAGATATTTTTCATTGCTGTACTACTCCTTCAGAGTTCAGCTAGAGTATCAGAATTCGAGGGAAAGGGCATAAGTATAATAATGTTAAATGTATTTTATTATATAGTTATAGTATTCTAACTATGCGTAATTTATTAATTAAAACTTATCATACATGCCTATGTAAACAGAAAACAACTAATATAGAGTGTTCGCTACTATCCACGACTGGTCTTGGAACGTATCATCCCCGAAAATACGGGGAACTACTGTACCTTAAATCCAAGTAACGTTTAATGCAAGATCAGTAGTTATTCACAAGTTATTTCAGAACTATAAGAATATAATCTTTTTTTAAATCATTTTCTTTCCTTGGCTAAATGTTATATCTGAAGGTTCATTTCAAATTTTTTAACTTTATTTCTATTATTTTTACAGTTTAATGTAGAAATGGTATTAATGGCCATCATATTTAAATGAGGAAAACCGCAAGATATAAGAAATGCAAAATAATACTAAGTTCAGATTATTTTCGAATTGATATTATGAAATAATTCGCATAAGCCTTCACTCGAAAATTCTTGGTGTACATTATCATTTTAGTTAGTAGGTAATTCAAAAACATAGTTTTAGAAATATTTAATGTAAAAGTGTGTGTGACAAATTCCTTCAAATGAATTCTTTCGAAATTACGGAAAAAAAAGGAAACCATATATATAATATATCTACAGAATTATCCTTGGCGTTTCTAAAGAAATTTTATGAAATAACCATTAATAATATATCTATAAACGCAAACGATTTTATATGCATTTTGAAACCGGAAAAGAATTTTCATACAGACAAAACAGATAAAATCTGCAAAAAGTTGAAATAATGCGTGTTATATATATTTACTTTCTTTGACATAAAAGTTCCAGGACTCGCACTGTAAGAAATATAATATTAAACGTACAAATCAATGTTCCTTGTTAACTTCAAAGTAATCCCCTCTGAAATTGATACACTGGTGGCAACGCTTCTAAATATTTTGGTAGTAGGCCGAGAAAACTTCTTCGGTTGGGTGGCATGCTTTTCAGCTGTTCGGTCGTGACCTTCTGGAGAGCTGCAATATCCTTATACCACCTTTCTTTCAACGTTTTTTCAGTGGGGGAATATAACATTTTTGATCAGTTAAATAAATTTTCGTTGCGCAAGGACAAGACTTTAAAAATTCAATCTACAAATCAAAATTCCTGTTTTCCCACGTGATTGAAAAAACGACGAAAAGAAGGTGGCAAAAAATATTGTAACTGTGCAAGAGGCCGCGGAGGAAGAGCTGAAAAGCATACCACAGGAAGCTTCCTTAGGCTGCTACCAGAACACCCAGAAACGTTAGTAGCATTGCATAAATTCCGGGATGGGGGGACTACTTTGAAGGAAACAGGGTTTTTTAGTTTTTAAGTTTAATACAGCAAAACTTCTCTTAACGGACACCCCTCAAGTACTGTCACTTCTTTTTTATGGTCAGAGGAAAATTTCTCCGCAATTTTTTTTTTTTCAAAATTATAATCTTCTTTTACGGTAGCTCCTCTTTTACGAACAAATTTTCTGTCCGATGGGTGTCTTCTAATAAGAAGTTTTACTGTATTTTATTTCCTATCTTGCTAGTTCTGAAACTTTTATGACAAAGATAATATATACATACATACAGTGAAATCTGTCTAAATAATAATACTGCCTATAGCGATATTTCCTCCGGTCCCGATAGATATGGAGTATAGCATGTTTTTAGTCATGTTATATGTAGCATGTTAATAATATAATATAGTAGAGCATAGCAAGATTAATTTTTAAAACGAATTTTATGAAACTTTTCCAAAGCAAAGATCTAATACAATAAAAATACATGCTATAACCTGAAGAGATAAACCTTAAATTATTTATAAAACACATAAAAATTTTAAATTCAACCATCAACGTCAGATATTGATATAATGTATTCTATTCCGGAAGCATCGATGTCAAGAAACAAACAAACAGAGGAATAAGAATAAAATATATCTCCTTTCTTACCAAATGTATTGCTAAAGCGAAGTTTGAAGTAAGATGATATCGAAAAGGAAAAGCTAAACCATTTCTGTGAAACTATTCAAAAACTGTCACTAAGAATGGGAAAGAAATGTAGCCTAAAGCTATATATTCAAGAGATAGTTAAATTATGCAATAAAAACTTCTGTCATGTGATACAGATAGAGTATGAAAAATAACAGTAACAAATATAAAAGAATGGAAGTACGGATGGGTATTTGAAAAAAATGAAGAAGAAAAAATTTAAAAATATAGTTTCAAAATAAAAATCAGCAAAATAGGATGCGTATTTTGAAATGAAGAATATAAATTATGATAAAAACATTTAAAGATGTGGAAAATTATATAATTACATTAATATATTAACACTTATAAAGGATGTATAGCAAACGATAAAAATTAGAAAGAAAACCCCTAGTTCGGCAACACCCATTGAAAAGATTTTCACGAAAGAAAAAAATTCCAATATTAGTCTCATTTGTTTCAACTGCAAACTTCACATTTGTCTTTTAATACAATAAACGGAATATTTCGTATAGAAACTAGAATAGACTTGCAACTGAGTCTGATGTTAGCATAATCCTTGAATGCATTTGTTTTATTTATATGCGTATACAGTGGACATATACTGCATAGGCTAACACAAAGAAGAGTTGGTTGATTGTATTATGATGATATTTGGTTATAACTAAATTAGTTTTATATTTTTGGCTGTTTAAGCGCCATATATAATATATACTGATTTTTACTTTGACTATGTCCAGCCTATGATTGATATATATTGGTTTACAAATCACTGCATACAAAGGGGGGGTATTTCTATATACAGGGTGGCGCATTGAAAACGGAATAGAAGGGTTTTGATGTAGTTGAAATGGGTTTTCAAAAAATGCTGACAGACGTCGATTTTATTTGCGAGGAGGAAGTTCAAAATTATCGGGGAATAATTCATTTGCTCAACCCTTCCAGCCCAGCCGCTATGCCTTTAAAATTTCAAATGGCAACCCTACCTTGTGATATATCATTTCAAAGGGCGTAAAAAGTTTAATTCTTGTATGAAAAAAAATTGCTCGCCTCTGAGCCCTGTTGTTCAAAACGGTTCAAATAATTGTATTTTCAGAAAAAGAAAATTTTATAGGAAAATTATTACACGTTAACGTGAATACTTTAATAAATTTTATTGGTTTTAAGATCTTACCTCGTAGACAAACATTGTTACATAGTGCCCAGAATCCAACGTTATAAAAACTTCATTAGTCAATTACATTTTCAAACTGTTTACAACCAACTTCCATGTAATGGTACAAGTTTCATTCGAAGCGATTCCTTATATTTTGAAGCATTTGTGGAGATATTTGATGGCATTCTTTAACAATACTTCGTCTCAACTCTCTCCAGCTTCGTTGAATAGATTTTTCTCTTCAGATGTCCCCGTAACAAAAAGTTCAGTGGTGTTAGATCAGGAAATTGGTGGTGGCCATTGCGTGAAATCTCTTCAATCAATCAATTTCTTAGGAAACACCTTCTATAAAAACTCTATAACACTTCGTGCATAACGCGGAAGGGTTCTGCCCTGTTGGAACATTAAATTATCTTCCTGGTAACGATCATCATTTTCAGTAATATAGACCAGTAATAGATAAATAAGATCTACAAAAATGTAGCAAGATCTACAAAAATATAACAAGATCTACAAAAATAAAACAAGATCTACAAGATAAATAAATAGCTGTCACCTGTCAGATTACTTGCAAGAAAAATGGGCCCAACCAGATGGTCATGAAAAATACCAGCCCACACACTCCATTTTTGAAGTTTGAGTGTGGACTGCATGTGAGATCTTTGGATTAACATCCGACCAATAGCGACAGTTATGACTATTTACGATTGAGTCTAAGAAAAACTTACGCTTATCAAAGAAACAAATGTAGGAATGGAAAATTCTTATCATTAGCTATTCGTGTAGTCATAACTTCATAAAGCTGAAGTCTCCGATCGAAATCATCCTCATTCAATTCTTGCACAAAATGAATTTAGTAAGAATGGAATTTATATTGTTTCAATATTAGCTTAACAGCCCTTCTACTGATGTAATTACGAGTATCCGATTTTCTCATGTTTAAAGTTGGGTCTGCTCCAACTTGTTCCAAAACCGCAATATCAGTAGCTTTATTACTTACCGTAAAATCACGTTCAGGGTTCCGTTTCTTGCTAACCACTTATCCAGTTACTCAGAGCTTTTCCACTAACTCCAAAACGTATTTTCTGTTCACATGCTTACTTGGATGTTGTTCATTAAATACATTTGCCGTACGGTTGTCTCACTCACCATTTCTGAAAAAAAAATTTGATTATTTCAAACCTTTCTGAAATTGTGTAAACCATTTTGAAGAATACTGAAGAATTTACAACAAGCGTAAAAAAACTCATAACCACAAAACCTGCTTCTGTGCAGATTCCCAATTCGAATTTCTTCAGTCAATTAGCACGTTCACAACTGTAAAATTTAAACCATCTTCAGATATTTAAAACATCGCCTGTCGTATATATGTATGAAGGAATGTATGTACATTAATAATTATTCCCAAAATAGCTTTATTTGAAGATGTAAATAACTATGTGCACTTATTCACCACGTTTTGCACAGTATCTATATTCATTAATTTTTTCTATAACATTTAGTGCATTATATACATAGTCATAAGTGCAATATATTGTAAAAGCGTTCATTTTAAACTCTTTTTATGTACAATTGAAACCACCTTATGTGCATATCCCGATGGCACAACGCAATTCTGCACAGTTAAGCGGTTTGTGACTTAAGCGGACATTTTAAATACTGCAAAAGCGTAAAGTAATTTAGCTTTAATTTTTATAATATTTGATCTATATGGTATTAATTACATATTCCCTATTTAGTTTAAATTATGTACAGCATTATTTTATAACTATGCAGTACCATATACTTTTATTCATAAAGACGAGTAACTAGTACTCATGTTTGATTTTGGTATTTAAAAAAAAAAATGCATATAATTTAATCAAACTCTTCAAACAGGTAAATTTTCTCTTTTTATCTTTGCATAACCCAAGTAAAATGAAGTTATGAGCGTAAACTTAAAAGTGTTTATAAGCAAGGAGGTTTCCTGGGCAACAACTTCTTGCAAATGAATGAAATTGTGGGAAAGTATCAAATATAAAAGAGTCACGTGACTTACTTCCCATGCAATATGCAGAATTCTGATATGGGTGGCCAGTGTAACTTCCGGTGCACGGGTGCGCTGCGACATTTTAGTAAAACCACACATGTAATTTATTAAACATTTAGTTGTACACTTAACAGGTTGAAATTATATAATAAAACACCAGTTTCACTTAAATAATAGGTTGCACTTATGAGGTTTGTTCGAATTTTGGAGATATGCAGATAAAGCCAGTTTAAATGATATCGAAAAGGTAAGAGAATTATTCAGGCATGATATATTATGCACTTACGCGGTTTATGATGTTATGCGATGTATATTTCTGCAGGTTCGACTGTATTCTGAAAAGAATAAAAATTCTTAAAATTCTGAGGTTTCACTTGCTGGAAAGTTTGTTCCATGTTCACTTCAGTTAAAAATACATCTTCGGTTGTTTTCTTATTATTTATTTTTTTTTGTTGTTGTTTCGAATTTTAATTTTTTTCTTAGAATTTTCTACATTTCGTTTATAAAATCTCGCCATTTTTTCCTCGTTAAAATCGGAGTCCGGAAAAGTCTTGTTCATCGAAAACGATTAAATTGCACATTGACTTTACATTTAACATTTTACAAAACAAAATTCATATTTTCTTCGTTAATCCGGAAACTCGTTAAATTCATTATAAGTGGTTCCTATTGCATATAATATAAAAATTAATAAATATATAAATTTAAAATAATTAGTTATTATATAATATTGTAAAATAAGTTTATTTTTTCATGAATTCATGATTTCTCAAAAGTCTCTTTGAGTTAAAATATTACCCTTGTTTAACTGATTTTTATTTAAATATAAAATACACTCGTTTTGTCTGAAAATTTTTCTACATATTATAAAATTTCTTATTATTTCTATTTCACGCGAGTTTAGGGTTACCAGGTGGCCTACGTTCGGTAGGGGCAGTTCTACTATTACAAGCAGTGGCATAGCGTTGAGGTTGCCACCGGGGCGTAAGCCTCGGGCTCAGAATTCTTAGGGGCGCAAAACTTCAATATTAGACTGGTGAAAGGGAATGCTAACGCGTTTTAGCGGTTACAATATTTAATTTACCCTGGGCGCTGGTAACCCACGCTACGCCGCTAATTGCAAGTACTTGCCCTTGGTCGTAACTTGATAATGATTGTACATATATATATCCTACATGATTATGTTCGATATGAGTAACATAATCAAACGTCCTGGATTTGAGTTATTTTTCCCGTTTTGAAAACCGTTCCGGAAAGAATCCCGTATTGGACATGTAATCTTTTTAACATTTCCGTAATGGCACAAGATCGATGTTTCCTCTACTTCAAACTTATTTTTATAATTATTATATAGTTTATTGTTATAGGTTTATAATTATATTTGATATTAATGCACATTGCCACTTTTTGTATTGTGACACTAGCAAAAAGAGATGATAATGCTACGTAAATAATTATGTACAACGCATACGCACTATCGTTTCTTCAGGCTCCAAGGAGTCTAAAGTTGATAAAATACATTGTACATGTTTCTTATCCCATTGGAAGTTAGAGGTCTCTCTCAACAGATTTAGCGGGTTTCCATCGTTGGCTATTAGTCAAATAGATGGCTTGAAGACAGGGGCAATTTCTCTATTTTTAATCGAAACTGTTTACGAATAGTTGTTCTAATGTATATCAAAACTCTCTGGATGAATTTTTCTAACAAAGACAGGTTCTGTAAAACAGACAGGTAAAACTGGCAGGTTCTCTTAAATTTGTTAAAAAACAAAAAACTGGTTAGTCCATCTGAGATTACCTACATCCCCTTGAACATTTCCACTGAACGAAAATAATCGATTCTAAACAAGCCTACATCACTTAGTTTCTAAGTAATTCGACCGATTAATAAAATACATAAACACTGCATAAGGATAAAATGTATAAAAGAATGATGGAACACAAATGTGTGGAAATTATAGATATTCAGAAGGATAAGGAAGGAATAGATTGAGATAGAGAAATGAATCAAAATTATATTCTTACCAAAAATAAAAGCAGAAAAGAATCATAATGGAATACATTACACAGGACCTAGGTAATGGAATGTATATAAAATATTAAAAAATTAAATGACTTGAAAACATTCAAAAAGGAATTAATTTGCAAGCTGATGAAGTTGAGGAGGGTGAGTCGCAGAAATAAAAAGGGGGATGTATTAAGCTCTGAAGCTGGTTATACAGCAATATTTCTCTGGACCCACTACGTGGTATAAAATAGTCGTGGGAAGAATATTATAAAACGGGTCTTGGGATTATAGGGAAACATGCCTAATTTTGCAATAGTTTTAGAAAAAAAAAATTTTCGCTTTTTTTTTCTTCTAAGCTTTCGAAATATTAATTTTTGGAATACCGAAAATAGTTTTTGAAATCAAATTACAAAAATATTAAGTTTAATAATTCATTTTTAATTAGGTCTAACACCTTGCCTAATTTTGCAGTATACTCCGAAATTAGGAAACCTATGATTTTATAATGGTTTCTAAAAAGCAAGTTACGTGATTTACACAGTAATTTAATAAAATAAACAACAATTTGATTAATCTGAATTTTTTTAATTGCATATGAAATTATAAAATTTCAATAACCTGAATCTGCATCTAAGCATAGTTGGCATTTAAAATTAGGATCATATCGCATCACTCCATAACATCGTTTATGAAACAGTCACACTGAGGAGGACACTGAATCAAGTATTCACCATAAAGTTTGGCGCAAGTGGAGCACCGATTTTCATTGATTTTTGGAAGTCGGACCTTTCTCTTCAAATTGATGCCAGATGTTGATGATTTCTCCATTTCCTTTTCAGAATTGCAATCTAAAAGTCTGGTTTCAGTAGCATTACCTCTTAACTTTCTCAAGTTCGTACCATGATTTAGAACTTGTAATATGCCCTCAGTTTCCAAGGGGGTGGGGTTAGCGATATGGGTTACTATATTTGAGTTGATGGTGATTTTTAATATATTAGGAAAATCGCCTGAAATAGCGTTCCTATTAAAGGGGTAAATTCCGATAATTTTGAATCCTCTACAGGTGTTACTCATACTACATGATTCAATGTATAGCCTACTGAACATGGAAAGGAAATCATTTCTTCCAGATTTATGGCCACAATTTTTCAGCATCATTTTCACGCCTTTACCCTTGGCTAATTGCATAGAAACGAATACCGAAACGTCGAGAAAATATCTCAGAATTTATCCATCCATTTTTAGAAACCGCAACCATAGCGTTTGGTGGTGTTTGCAGTTTTATAGATTTATCAGTGTCCCCCCCTTCCTTTCTTCTATAATTAAGCACGGCCTACACTAACCAGCCGCATTCACAGTTTACAAAACATTTGTTGTTTTTCCCCTTTCAGTTGTAGTAATTTGGTAAATTCTTTCGCAACTTTTGCTGAAACTATCCTTAATGGTTTGGTGACATAGGTAAACCCGGTTTCATCCAAGTTCCACAAAAGATGGTATCTGTTCGTTAGATTGTTTTGTGTAACAGTCTTTTCAAGACTATAATAGAACTCGGATATGGGCTCTTTTATTGTTGCAGCGGCTCGATTTAACGAAAGATTCTCGGGAATTCTCATCCGAAGTTTGTACCTCGCTTCAAATCCCATCCACCATTTTTAGCTAGTATACTCCGTTTCCTTGTTGAAAGGACGGGAACTACCAGGCTTTCTTTCTTTCTTTTTATTTATTTATTTATTTTTTTTGAAAGTCTAAAAACATATTATCTTACATCAGTAACATAAAGACCAAATTCTAATCTTCTCATATCATTAAGGTATTGAACAAGTTTTAATTCATCCTTACTGGACAATGCAAACAACTTACCTAATTTAGAGATTTCAGCAGCCGCCGCTTCAGAACACACGGGGTCTTATTTATAAAATCTTTTAGTGTGTTGTAGGGAACACCTACTGTGCATTCGCGCTCAGTTGGCGCGTGATACCGTTAGCAGACTTGTTAGTCCATTGCAGTTTAGGGAAGGCCGTCTTGGAGGAACTGGTTTTTCTGGCGCAAAAAAAGCAGTTTCGGCAAGACGCCCTTCCCTAAACTGCAATGGACTAATCCGTCTGCTAACGGTATCAGGCGTCAGGTCTGCGCGAACGGATTATCCTTGGACGCTCTATAAACTGTTCATCCATGTAGTGGCATTCTCAACTGCTTTAGAAGATCCCTTTTTCCATAATTTTCTGTAACTGCTTTTTTAGAAAGACATAATTGCTATAAAAATAATATAAAAAAAATTATAATATAATATTATAATATATATAAAAATTATATTATAAACAAAAAATTTATAATATAATAAAAATTGTGTAAAAATTCACAATATGTCATCTTATAATACCTGTGAAAAAGCTACAGCCTAGCTATAGTTTCTGGGAACTATCTATGTGGATTGCTGAGCAATGTTTTCTGCAACCAGTGCTTCATGGGCAACGGGCAAGTGTTAAAAGGCAAATTCTTGACAAGCCTGTTGCCATGATTCATATTTTTTTTTAATAAGCTTCTCATGTGTGAAAAATGCAACTCCGATAAAAGCTTGAGGGTAATTTAAAACGTGCTTATTCTTCCCCCCCCCCTCCCACCTCTTTTTCTGACGAAAATTTGTTTTAACCTAAGGAATTCCTTGTTAAAAACTTAGGGTAACAGCATGGCCTTTAGGTAGGCTATAAGCCAATGTCGTCCACGATGGGAGATTAAATCGGCCCATTTGAGACAAAATTCACATTAGCCTTGAAAAGCTCCACCAAAAAATAGTAACATTAATCCTATGAGACGTTTGGCTCCCCGCTATCTGGAAATCCTGTGCACGGTCCTAGTATGAGCTAACGAAAGTAAATAAAAGGGGCTAAAGTAATGTCCTACAGCATTACATAATGCTTCATTTTCTTCAACCTTTTATGGAGCAACGCTTACAGGCAACAAACCCTGTAAGTATCCGTAAACTGGAAAACGCAGCCGAATTCCTACTTGACACTAAAAAGGAGTTTTTTAAGTTTAATAGTGTGTGGGTGAAATGGCTAAGCATATTGTTGCCTATGAGCAATTCGCCCACAATTTTTAAAATTAATTTTCGCTCAAAAATTTTGCTATTTGTTTTAATAAAATTTGTGTCATTTATGCGATTTAGCGACCAGGGTCCCTGCGTTGAGCCCGCGGTGTCTTGACCTACTAGACAAACTAGGGCAAGAACAAACGCATTTTTCTCCGTATATGAGGATGTAAGATATTATTACCCTTCACAGGGATAACACAATTGCCAAATATGGTCAACACAGAAAAGCCTCCGGGGCGAGATTTTTGTGAGTTTTCGTGGGGGAATTTATTATACAATAATTTTTGCCACCCACGTATTAATTACAGCTCAAACTAGAGCTTATGTATTTTTGGAGAAAAAGAGACGCTTTCCCCATCCTGGATTCGAACCAGGGTCCCTCCGTTTAGCCCGCGGTGTTTTGACCAATTAAACGAACGGGGACAAGAACAAGCGTATTTTTCTCCGTATATGAGGATGTTAGAGCATTATAGCATTATAGTTTTGTATATAGTAATTTTGCATAATAGTCTCATAAAGTATTTTCTTTTTACAAGTAGATACATGTTCAAGATTGATAGATTTATATTCTAAGCGCTAAAAAATATTAGTACGATTTAACACAACGCTATGTGATTTTCTTTTGAAAAATAAACGAGGTTTGGGAAACACCTTGTATAGGAAATTTCAATATACGGAAATTTGATATATGGAGGTTCTGCTATATTTAAACGTTTTTACTCTTCACTTTGCACAATGCTTTGAGGAAAACTTGCATAAACAAGTCGAAATGTGCGGCAAGTGGAAATATCTGCATAGCTAATATTTCTGAGAAAATATCTAATTATAAATATAATGATAATCTGTTGATGTATGAACACTTTCAATATTTTTCTATGTTTTGTTTTACTGTACCAAATTTTACACTGTATATTTAATTTTAAATCGACGTCTAATGCTCATACCGTTGAGTAGAAATATGTTTCGTGTTTTAAATGATTCGTATCTCACTTATTGTTACATATTTTGTTTTACAAATCTATAAATATTGTCAACTATAATACTGATAATTAAAAGTAATGTTTTATTAAATGCTATTATAGAAATGATTTTAAATAATTTGGTTACAAATGAAATGTCAGCACCTTTTAGTTCACCATTTTCAAGAAGAACCTATGTACTAACCTGGGTCATTTTAATTAGAAATATAATTAATAGCAACGTATTTGTTACACAACGCAATATCAGCAAAGGACTTTATCTTATAAATTGTTATACAACAAATTTAACTCTTTCGACCCAAAAAGCAAACTGTGACGTCATTTGTTGGAATTCCTTCGGCTGCGCACTATTTTCTGAAACAGCTGTATTAATACGTCTTCCTTATATGTAAAGCAGTAAATTTTCAAAATGGTCTGATGCTAGATGTCCGCGATAAGATTTCAACAAGCTTTAGATTATTGCATACAAAAGCCAACAAACTTTTAGAATTCTCTAAGATAATATTAAAGTTTAATATAATTTTTAATATCGCACGATAATAATTTTTAAAATGAATTATGTTAAAATAATATATATTTCATAATAATGATTATAGAGTTTCACGCTGATTGAGATTTTTCACGTTATTATGAATGTTAAATTGATAAGAATTGATAGACCGAAATTTTCGATACCAATTTCAAACCGAAAAAAAAAATAATTTTTTTTATATTGCATTTCGCGAATTAAGCATTTTTAATGCAATTTTTGTAAAATATTTAAATATAATCAGCCCAATTTTAACCTCACCCTATATATAGAAACAAAAATATACAAATTTTTATGGTGCAGTAATTTTATAAAACGCTATAATAACAACGTCGCAAATAGCTGTTTCGATAGCGCTAAACGGTTATCATTATCAGACAGTGGCGGCTCGTGACTTCAAGAACGGGTGAAGCGGCAAGCCCCTCCTCCCAAAGAAACCTGGAAAATTGTGTAATAGAATTTCCGTTTTCTAGCAAAATAACTATATTTATGATGATTGATATATATATCACACAAGGAGGTCTGATGAAGAAAGGTTTCTTCACCAGACCCTCCTCTTGATTTGGATTCGCCTCCGCAATTATACTGCCTCTTCTTTTACCATAAAGAAAAGTTGGCCTCCACGCTTCTCATAAGAAAAAAGTTGGCCTTCACACAGCTCTCTTTAACACTTTACGATTAATCGTTTCTATATTTGTTAATTTTTGTGGCAACTTAACAAGCCCGAAATCGGCAACACGCACTTGCTGCTATTCGACATTTTACAATGCTAGAAGAAGGAGGACCACTATTGATCGTCCAAAACGATCGTCGATTTTATAATGTTTTAATTGTATTGGGCTAAAAATAAAACCTTTTACTATCTGTGCACAATGATTGTCATTTCTTCGTCTATATCAATTCTTCGATTTAATTTTTTTTCTTTAACCAGTAACACCCCCACAGAAAATTTTTTACCTCTAGAAACCTCTGTATTAATCAAAAATCTCAATTATATTTCTGATCAAGCCATACCTCTGTTTTGGTAATTTTTACCTTTTTCCCATGCAAAACCTTTAGATTCAGAGGTAAAACCTCTGATCTGGCAATACTAGCTGACATGATGATGCGATAAAAATTTCTCTTCTCTGACAGTACTTGCTTTCGCCGTAAATATTCCATCGCCATGGTAACCATGTTCGCAAAACATTTCCGTTTTGAAGCGAAGCTCTGAATTTCTATCGTCGCTTCATACGGCCCTTTTTCTCAGCGGGCAATATTTCGTTGGTGCGTTTAACGCGTTTAAAGCGCTGACTTAAAAACGTAGCCTTCTGTTCCTGAATGTAATTCCAATTATATTAAAGGAATTAAATTCAAAAAAAAATAGTGGGCTCAAAATAAAATTCTAAATTTTATTTTTCTAATCAAATTTTAAATTCGACAAAAAAATAAAAATAATTTGGAGATTAAATTAAAAAAACTGTTCAACCGCCCAATTTCTTTAGGTGAAGTGCCGCTTCACTCGCGTCACCCGACAAGCCGCCACTGTCATCCGAGCAATGGCGGTTTCTGTTTATGTCCACGATGTTGGTTGGTGTTGCCATCACATCGATTGGAAACTTGATTGGGTAGAGAGCGTAGTCTTCTTCCTCACGCTCTATCGGCTCATCCACAAAGCCAGAAAATGAGCTCGTTTTATTGGTTGGTGTCTCGTGCCATCAAATTCTCGTCTACAAGTGACGCATTGACTAAGAAAATCAGCTACATTCGAAAAATTGCCTCATACCGTGGCTACAATCCAACAATTATTGATCATATTTTTAAAGAACTCACTAAACCTAAACCGGCCTCTTCTCTCTCCAGTGATTCTTCAGCTCCTAGGGACATTGTCTGCATTCCTTATGTTCCGAAAATTTCTACTAGGATCGCTGCTGTCCTGCACAAATTCAACTTTCGCGTTACCTTCACTCCGATCAACAAAATAGGCTTTTCTCATCTTAAGGATAACATCCCGGATTCTGACAGCTGGGGCATATATTCCATTCCGTGCCAGTGTGGCCAAATTTATATCGGTCAAACACGGAGAGCACTGCGCCTCAGACTAAATGAACACGAAGCTTATGTCAGAAAGCAAGAATTTCATAAATCAGTTCTTTCAAAACACCTATGGGAATTCGGACACAAATTCCTATTCTTCAATACACATATATTATTAAAAAAGTCAACTCAACACTTGATCTCAGTTTCTTTGAGGCATTTCACATTCTATCAAACATCAATGTTGCAGTTAATGATCAACTCCTTAGTAACTCTATATCATCCACTTGGAAAAATCTTTTGGGTCTCACGGCTAGAGACAACACCACAAATACGCTTATTGTGCGTTCGCGCAGACCTGACGCCTGATACCGTTAGCAGACGGGTTAGTCCATTGCAGTTTAGGGAAGGGCGTCTTGCCGAAACTGGTTTTTCGCGCGGGAAAAACCAGTTCCTCCAAGACGGCCTTCCCTAAACTGCAATGGACTAACCCGTCTGCTAACGGTATCACGCGCCAACTGAGCGCGAATGCACTGTAACTCCTCCACCCAATCAAGTTTCCAACCGACGTGATGGCAACACCGACCAACAGCACGGACATAAACAGAAGCCGCCATTGCTCTAACGAGGATGGCCATTTAGAGCTAGCGAAATAACTATTAGCGACGTCGTTATTAGGATGTTTTATAAAATAACTTCACCATAAAATTTTTTTCAATTTTTGCTTCTATTGATTAGTGCAGTGTGTCGCCATTAAACCGCTCACTCTATATATTCAAAAAATTTACTATAATATGAATTAAAACTATAATTGCAACCATTTATGGACTTAACACTTCGACCATTTATTCCAATCAAATGGGGTATTTATTATTATCCTTTATGTTCTGATATACACAGGTTCATCTCGTAAGTTATTAGAGCAAAGCACAGTGTTTAAATTTTAGTACATTTTCAATAATTAATATTCAGGAGAGCGTTTAAAGGGACTTAATTAGATAAAAACCTATAAATCGTTATTAACGCCAAGATCATTATTTTACATCTACGTACACTTCTACGAGCACTTCAACCTTGCAGTGATAATGCGGTCGCCTGTCGTGCCATTAACTTGAGTTCAACTGCCAATGGTGAGGAAAAAACTGCTTGTTGACTGACTGCTCACTGTAGCCCGAGGGGTTGGGTTCCCTAGATTTCAAGAGGTTTGGATTCCTTGGGAAAATGTAGGCCCACTGCCCTACGATAGCGCAGTAGTAACACATTCATCTACCGTACGATTAACCCGGGTTCAACTGCCAGTGGTATCGTGGAACGTATGCCATTTTTCTGCCATCATAGTCCGGGGTTGGGTTCCTTTGGGGGTAGAGGTTCGGATTCCCGGAAGACTGTATGTCCCGGCGTAAAATGACCTTGTGCCGTAGAAACACAAACGAACACTACATTTTTAATGAGGCTGGTGATCAACCAATTTTCTTTACATGCTTCAAAGGCAATTTAACTGTTTTTATTAATAATAAATTTTATTTCTTTGCAGGACTCCATCATCGTTCATCATTTAAAACCCCATCGCATCACTAATTTATATTTATCTCATTTACATTTGTCACATACATCATTCTTTGGAGATGTCGAAGATAACCGCTATACTGTGTTTGGCGTCATTCTTAGTTTGCTGGCAAGTCGGAGTACAGTCTCATCCAATGCCGAGTGGAAATCAAATGTTGGATGGATACAGAATGCGTCTGGCGAAAAGTGATCCATCTTTGAAGGATTCCTTACTCTCTGCACTCCTTTTGGCAGAGATGCCCAGAGGTAAGGATTATTTTTTAATGAGTGTTGCCTTTAATCTTCAATGACATAATATGACATATGAGACTTCAATCAATCACTGAGATCACCTCAGAAGAAGGTTCGCAAAAGATGAACCGAAACGTCAAGTTGTTTGAGAAATTAAACTCTGTTTATATTTTTTACACAGCCTGCACTCGAAAATCTATTTTTTACTATTTCAAATGTGCTGTAAAAGTCTTCGTGAAACCATCAACTGATATAATATCTTCCAAAAAATAACTCCATAGGATAATACACTAATTGAAGAGACTAGCAAAGAACTAATAGGGATCAAAGGTAGATCAATAGTGCAAGTGAGATTAAATAGTTACTAAGAATCGATCTAATATTTTCCCCTCGATATTTATTTTATTAGTTAACTATAAATACCGTAGAACTACTGGCGAAGACATGTTATTTTTAAAAAACGAACCCCAGTTTAGATTTCTATTTCATTTACAAATAAAATTGATCGATTAAAATATTAAATAAAAAAATTTCATATTTTTCTGAATCATAAATCTGCCAAATTTATCAAAAAGATTCTCTTTATACTAGAGGATTTCCTTTACCTTTATGCTGCTTTCAAATTATCTCTATTAAGAAACATTATAATTATTATCAATAAACATACATAAATTGCCATTTTTGAGGAGTACATATATAAAAAATATCCTAAATAGTGTTTTGAGATTGCATATTATGGCAATGTATATATTTCAAAACACTATTTAGCAGTTTTAAAACATTTGAACGTTTGCTGCGATACAATTAGATCGATTTTATCCTTAGTTTGAAATATGCGTATTAACTTACGTTACCTATTAAATATTAGTATCAACAGTGTAGAACGTAGTTTTGATGTAGGGTAGAACGTATGGACCTTTTTCAGACAAATATCATTATCTTTCGTCAGATATATCGACTGGAGTGAACTCTAAGTATGAACACAGAGTATTGTCATTTCAAACTAATTTTGGTCATCTGATGGCAACGCAAGGCAACTAGTAGCATATTATATTTTCTGCCAATTGCGGCTCATGAGTTGGAAATGTGGGAGTGTGCTGCAAGTGTGAATCGTAACTTGAACTGAATTAAATTTTCCACATAATATACAAAAATATAAAAAGAAAATTACATACAGTAGAACCACAGTTATTCGAACTTCACTTAATCGAAATCTGGGTTAACTGAAATGACCTGATATACAATTTTTTTTTAATTATTTTTATATTTTTAATTGGACACTCGTTCAATGTTTTTGGTTAAAACACTCATATTTGTTTACTAATCCACTCCGGCCTTAAGAAAGAAATCAGCACAAATGAAGGATATCAGACATACGCAACAATTTATATATATATCGGATATATACAAAGATATCAGATTATTTTTCCAAAGCAGTTAATATCATAATTACACATACATATTCGGATTATATTATGTGCCTCTTTCAGTGGCCTTTATTGTGTTCGTTTTGTGTTTGGTACAGTGGAATATCGCAGTAAGTTTGCTAAATGTAAAAAACAAGGTGAGCCGAGATTCGCCAAACCGTTTTTATATA
>QLNU02015360.1:270585941-270606774 GCA_006491805.2 Dysdera silvatica
TGTCCACAAAAAGAGCTTCAGTAATCCAAGATGGAGAGATCGTTTTAAGAACAGTCCCCTTGCAACATGACAGTCTAACAAAAGATTTAGCAGGAGTTAAAAACAAGTTTTTAATTGGGTATCAAAAACGTGTTATCGTATTGGACAAAATATTAGAAATGAAATGTCAATAACAACTGAGAGATGACAATTATATTGCTTTTCTCTTTAATCAGATAAGTATTGTCAGTTTTCGAAACTACTTAAAAAAATAATAATAAGTGTCTCTATTTTGTGCTAAAATCCTTGTCTAAGGAAGAAATATGACAATGTCTATGAAAATATAACAGTGTCTACGAAAATATAACTTTAAGAAAATATAATCTTGTCTTCGAGAAATGTAACGTGATCTACGAAAATGTAACCTTGTCAGCGAAAAAATATAACGTTGTATGCAAAACAAATGCCACATTGTCTACGAAAGAAATATAATATTGTGTTCACGAAAATATTTCAGTGTTTGCAGAAAATATGACATGATGTTTGTCCTTTACCGAAACTTTGAAGTTAATTTCGTCCTTGACCTTAAATTTGATTGAGGTTCGGGTCATTCGGGGATTGTAGCACCAAAATAAGGAAAAGAAAAACTTCAAATTTGATTAGGTGACCTAATGATATATAATATTGCCTATATATAGTATTTCCAAATTTATTGGTTATTTATATTCCTTTTTTTTAATTAAAGAAAGCCACTTAACTACTTAAACCATTGACTTAATACATACATAAATATAGGATTTTTCAGATAGCAGGATAATTAGAATCTTAATCCTGGTTATAGGTTTAATTACAATCGAGAATATAATTATGACCGCAGTTAAAATTAAATGTATCGGTGTTCGAAGATCGCTTTAACGTTTTTAAATTAAGTGGATACAGTTTTGAATGAGAAATGGTCACTCATCTCAGTCTGTCAATGCTCTTAAGATATGTGTCTTTGAATCCTCTTTGACGCATTTAAATCGTTATTGATACATTTAAATCCTCGTTGACAGCAATGCGTAGGGGGAAAGTGATAAACGTCCACAGCTAATTAAGAGAAAGGATGTCTTTAATATACAGCAACAGAGAAAGGCAGCATTTCACAGATATTTTTCCACATAACAATTTAAAACTTTGTACATACTTCTGAGCAGTAGTCAATATTAATAGCAACGTTTTAGACAGAAACGGGACCTAACTGGCAACACAACCCATTGGTGAATCGGTAACACTTCTTGGTTCGTTGCAGTGCAAAGGTGTATTCCTGAAGAGGGACGAAAAGTCCTATCAAAACTCCTTGAAACTTGGTTTAATAAAATTTCAACTACGTTTAAAAACGTTGCTTTCCTATTTGCTATTTATTCTGCGTCGTCATACGTCAGTAGTTAATTTGATTGAAGGTATTTTAAAACCATATTTGGAACTCAAGTTGTGTTTCCTTTTCATCACGTGGCGCATTATGGAAGCGATCCCTACGAAGAACAGGCAAATGATAATGAGTAAAATCATCCTTGATTACTAGAAAATTCTTGAACGCTATTCTGTTTCAGAAAATTGGTATGACAATGGCAAAAAGGGAAAGAACTGTACATAACAATATACAGCTAGGAAGTAGCTTATTTGGCAACATTTTCTGTGTTTTACTTCCAGAAATTTCCAATTGTTTATTATCCAATCCTTGTAAATTGTTCCACGTTCTTCCGTAGAGATGCACTGCCATATGACACATCTGACAATTTACCGTCTGGCTGAGAAACAGCGTGTCTTTAGAAAATGAGTAGGCTAGAAGAAAGCCTTGAGAATCTTCGAAGTATCGGTTAAAAATGCATGAAGCCCAGATTAATATTGGTATTGTGAAAATATTTTTCCGTGACTCGTGTTCGCGAAGTTTCGAATTCGAAACATCATGGATGAAAAATAGCTCTTACGTTGTACCGAGAGTAAAAGTAGGAAAGTCCTCTTTCAAGATATTGAAAGGAATATTGATGGTAAATATTACAGTAAGATATTTTTAATCCGGCACGTTCGGAACCACGGCCTTGCCGGATTATCGAACGTTAATATGGTTTTAACGGGAATACCAAAGAAAAATTAATACAGTGCAATGATATTTAAAACAAATTGTAATAAGTTGCTGTATAGCAAGAAAAAAATACATATAAGCTTTACTGTTTAAAAAAGTCTCTGATAACATGTTGCCTTTGTGATTCGGATCTTTCCTTCAAAACATCGTTACAGATTGCACATAAATTTATGAGTTCTGCAGAGTTATAGCTTTTGTTGGATTTGGCAAATTTTGTAAATGTATTTAATGCATCAAAAACCTGTTTCCACAAGACTTCATCAGCCATGCTCCTTCTTCATCAGCCATGTCTCTTCTTCTTCATCAGCCATGATTCTTCTTCATCAGCCATGTCTCTTCTTCTTCATCAGCCATGATTCTTCTTCATCAGCCAAACTTCATCAGCCATGTCTCCTCCGTCATCCGACCTGGAGGTTAAGGTCAACAAACGCCCGAATCCACCCGAAAAAAAGAAAAAAAAGAATGCGAGCAGCTCGATCGATGCCGGATTATAGAATGTGCCGAACCAAGAATGCCGGATTAAATAGCTTCTACTCTATATGGAGAAAAAATAAAATCATGTTTTCTTACTGATATGCCTTTATATCAAATATACAATAAGAGAACTCGGAAAGGGAAGGATAAGGTTTTGATAACTCTTCTTTTCAAAGTATAAAATTTGTTTACAACGAAATGAAAAAAGTGTATATGGTTAAACAAATAAATATAAACATCGTTATATATTCATATAATTGCATAAAAAAGGATACCATAAAAGTAAAAACAAGCTAATTAAAGAAATCGTTGCCAAGTAACAATATTTTTAGGAGAGAAATTTGCTGTTTCTGTACTTGTTGGTGACCATATATTGTTATAAATTATACCAGAGAATAACACATGGATGTGCTATATTATAACTTCTTGAAGATATTATTATACGTATGATAAAAATCATTATCATATACATTATCCATCGATATCTGAAGCCTGGATGCCGACGGCATAAAAATATTGGGGGGGGGGGGACAATATACCAGTAGAAGGCATTTTGTTTGAAATTGGAGGGGGACATGGAACCCTAATACCAACATTGGGGGAGGGGTCCCTCTGTCCCCCCGCTAACGGCGCGGCGTCCACGATCGGAAGAACGGCATCCTACTGTTTTATAAACATTTATGAATATATTACCAATTTTTCGAAAGGTTTTCCGAACATTTGTAACAGAACTAGGAAGATTATTATTATTAGTTTATTACATTGGTGCTCATAATTCATTAACCTTGGTTTGAAAGCTCATTATCATAAGGTTTATTATCCGCATTGTCACAAGATTTCTTGTCTGCATTATCACACATATAATGAGGAATAATGGAGATTTAAAATCCTTATGTAAGGTGGAAGTCGTATTAACTTTAAAGCTGATGTAAGAGAATTGAAGAGTAACGATTTCTGGAATCTCAGAAACCAATAGAATATTTAATTTCAAATTATTTTACGTGCATGTGTTATAAATCTCATTTTTTTCATCACTTTCAGTTAGCGTAGAGTGAGTTTTGCCTCTGTCTTAAAGCTGCTTTGACGTTAGATGTCGCTTTCACGTTAAACTATCGGTTCCATTTTATGTAGATTAATTAATGAGCTAAGTAGATAATTTAAGGAAACAAAATACTCTTAAATAAACCATCTTTCTTTTTGTTCACTTAAAACCTTTCTCACGAATGATTTTAATTCCCTGGGAACAAAATATTACATAGAGAAAAAGGATGTGATCATCGTATGTGGGGCTGTACCATTCGAAAATACCATATTACGACTGATATATCGTATGGATTTCATTTCCCACACACATGTTCTTAAATACTCTTCTATGGATTCCAACAGAAATATCATTTATCGAGACGTTTTGCCCTGTGTATGACAAAAGAGTCTGCAAAAGGTGAAAATTCTTTAATATTTTTATACAAATCTTTTAAACAAACAAACAAACAAAAAAGTTATTTTCCCCGAACAATCTCCATCGGATTTATGTCGAGACAGAAGGTTATCTAGGCAAATGTAAATTTTCTTTATTTCCATATAGTCTCTCATTCAAAGCGTAATAAGAGAAAAGGGTCGCTTTTGAAAATCTGCCCCCCTAATGACTTAAATAGGGACCAAAGAGGGGGGCGACAGCGTTGCAAGTTTAAAAGACAGTTTACAAAAATTTTAAGGTTTCAACTAAAGGCTGCGCCTCGACTATAATTGCTCCTTCGCTAAAACATACGACCGAGAGCATACTTCTTTTTATTTAAGCAAATTACATTAGTAGAACGAAAACCTACTTAAGTTGCCAAACTTTACTTTTTCTTACGAGACGTTTAATTTCATTAGTTTAGCACAAATTAGGACATTGAAAGTTATATGTTATTTATGAGCTGAAAACTACTAATAATTTGAAGCTTACCCTTGATGTTTTGAAATTATCAATTGTTACTCAATCAGTCGTATTCATTTTTTATTAATTATTTATTGTTAGTAATTTCCATTGAGTTGCTTGTATTTATTAATTGTTTAATTAATATTGATGTTTATGTATAAAATAACAAATATTTGCAAATATTACTTGATTACTTACGATTTTCGACTTTATTTGCATGTGATTATTGACTTTATTTCCTTGTGAGTATTGACTATTTACTTATGAGTATTGACTTTATTTACTTGTGAGTATTGACTTTACTTGTGAGTCTTGACAATTTACTTGTGAGTCTTGACAATTTACTTGTGAATCTTGACTATATTTACTTGTTGATTACTGACTTTATTTACTTGTGATTACTGAATTTATTTACTTGGTTCTGACTTTATTTACTTGTGATTACTGACTTTATTTACTTGTGATTACTGACTTTATTTAATTGTGATTACTGACTTTATTTACTTGTGATTATTGACTTTATTTACTTGTGGTTATTGATTTTATTTACTTGCAATTACCGACTTTGCTTGCAATTACCGAATTTGATTACATAGGGTATTAAATATGATTACTTACAATAAATGAAATAATGTTCCTACCTCATTCACAGGTTTTTAAAGACCATTTTAAAGGAGTGGACGGTATTTGATTTAAAATAAAAGAAACAAACACAAACGTTATTAATAATAATATATGACATTTATTTCATCATCATATTACAGCATACATTCCACTTACAAACACATGTTTGAAACACATGAAGAATAAAGTCAATGTACATTTAAACGGAAAACACACTGCCGGCTCTATATATCAGACAAACATTTCATCACTCGCTCTTAATTTATTTGTGAAATCTACTCAAATAAAAACTATTCGTGTTCAAACTATCTTTTAGTAAATTATATGCGAAATAACTCTGCATTTTGCTTGTCTGTTGCTTCAACTGAAAGACAGATCTGTCCATGTATTTTGAAATAAGGATCTGTTTTAGTGGACTTTTCTATTCCGAGGAATAAACTTTAAACAATATTACTTTAAAATATTTGTATCTATTTCCTTTCTTTTGAAAGACAAAATGTGGATAATGGGACATGAAATATTTGATCTTATAGCGAAAACATGTTATAAAAGAAAGAAAGTTCAAAATGTATTTACATCTTCGTTCAAAGGTAAATTAATTCGCTTTAGTCGCAATTCTTTTTAAGGGAAAAAGAAAGGTATGTGCTTTATACAACGGAAATTCAATTTAAATAAATTGCAGCTTTCCTAACGAGTATTTAAAAAATACAAAAATTATGCAACCAATCAATTTATAAGATGATTTCGTCATAGCTTTAAAAGTGGCGGTAATAATTATATAACAAGATATGTAACTCATATTATAAGAAAGCAATTTCAGGTCCAATTAGAGTGTTGATGTTTTTATTTTATTTATGTTTTAATTTGTTTGTTTCAAAAAATAGCGAAAGGTAGCACGCATAAAGCATATTAAAATGTCTTGAATATAGTATACTGTACTGTCTTAAATATAGTATACTGCTTAAATATAGTGAATGTATTAAGGCATACACTGAGAATGTTGAAAAATTTTGAAAGTTCACATTTTTTAAAATTTTATTTAGTTTACAAAGTTCACATCTTTCAGTATCTGTAATCGTTTTTTTGAAATTTCATTTACTCTTTTGGATGACTCTCTTTTAGATGAGTTGTTTTCAATATATGAGCTAATAGCACAAATAATAAATATAAACTGAACAAACCAATCAAAGAAATATTTACACAGATTTCCAATTGTGCAGTTAATTTATCTCAAAACGTTAATTTAAGAATAAACGTTGAATTTCGATAGCACGCAGGCCATCCTCGTCAAAGTATGGTCATCATAACAAAGAACACAAACTAGTCAAGAAAACTTTAGACCATGTCTAGTTTTAACAAAAAATTACAAAATTTTCAAAATATATTACAGCCCATAAATGTGTACCTGAAACACACTGGAATGGTAAATATTAGTTTAAAAATAGTTTTGAATTTAACCACGAAAAATCATACATCAATCTCTCACAATAATCTCGTTCTAATTAAAGATTTTCTCTGTTTAGCGACGTTATTCTGCCGTCTCGGAAAATGCTACACAGCATTACACACATTTCGATCAGCACCATAGCTACATGATCTTGCGCCCCTAGCCACGAGCATATTCTCCCCTGTCATTATTTCAGCCGATTTTGCGCCCTTCTTCGAGTGCGCCCGTGACGTGGGTCTTCCACGCCACCTTCTAGCTACGGCCCTGATGCCGGTTGGCGCCTTTTTTTCAAAAAAATTTTCGCTCTATTCTTTGAGAATTATTAAAATGTGAACTTTCGGTATCTTTCTGTAAAAACATGTCCTTTGCGTCGTATTCGGAATAATACAGGGTGTCCATAAATTATCTTTACAACTTAAGACTTTAATAACTTTAAAACTATACTAGGTAATAACAAATTGTTTTCAATATGTGACAAGATAACTCATAAAGTTTTGTTATTTTCTAGGAGACGCAGATTTGACGAAAAATGTGGACGTCACATGAGAAAGTTCGGTGTGTAGCCTGGTTCATAGAGACAAAGTCCGATACCTAAGTGCAACGAACCTTTCCAGTGCACACATTAATGTGTACGAATGAGGAAATAAAACTTTATGAGTTACCTTCTCACATGTTGAAAACCGTTTGTTGTTATCTAGTATAGTTTTAAAGTTATTAAAGTCTTAAGTTGCAAAGATAATTTATGGACACCGTATGTTTTTTTCTATGAACTTATTTCTCTGCATCACAAGTTCCATTCTGGTGTGTTTCATAGAGTAAATGAGAATATTTAATTTCTGTTTTATACTATATCCAAAAACTTAGTGTAATTAAAGTTATCATGTTTACAAATGACTAGTAATTAGAAGTTTAATTAGAAAATAATTATTAATTAGAAAAACCATAATTTATTTAATTGTACATTATACCCAATGCAAAAAATTGAGCAATAATATTAAATAAAAAAATTCTCATGTGTGTATACATATACCTTAAATATATGTATCAAAGTGAAGTTAAACGCTTTTATGGCAATTTATTTTGTATTTTTTATAATCAGCTAAAAAAAGGCCTTAAAATAAATAAATTGACATGTAGAGAAAATATAAAAAAATATATAGAGTAAATGTCTCCTTTAAACGGTAAATGCTTTAAAGATATATTATTTTGATATTATTACATTGTAATTTTCATAATTTATTGTAAAATATTTAATGTCTTTGCAAAATTTTAATACTAAATATTAAAGTTATGTGAAATGTATTTTATTGCAAAGTTTCTACAATGTAAAATGTCTCTGTGACAAATGTTTTTCAGAAGAAACTTTGTCTATTAAATTCGAAGTCAGTTACATCGAGATTTAACTAAAAAATATTAAGTTTTTGAAATAAGCACCTACGTATTTTAAATTTGTAATTGAAATTTTGTTTATATCACAAAATTAATAAACTTTATGAGGCTGTTTTTATAAAATTAATATAATTTATGATAAAAAGGGATCGGCTACAAAATTAAGTATGAACTAAGATGAATTATTTAATAAAATAATTATTCGAATCGAACTAAAAAATTAAATTAAATATATTTGAAACCTACATTCACACCTCTGTCCATATTCCCATTGCGCGAGTTTTTACACTGGCGTTCCATTCGATAAAGATTATTTTGAAAAAACTTTGAAAATAGGAGATTGAAAAACAACAAATACACAAGTTGACAACCCCAGTTCACAAACCATTGGACTACGGCAATATCACACAAGGAATACAGGAAAAACATTGCATCCTCGCTTGACAATACAGTATTCTTCATATAACGACAATACACATTAGATTATGCATATCAGAATTTGTTAAATATTGGTGAGAGAGTACTCAATTTGATAGGTGACTCCGAACTGAACATCAGATGGACCTTCTCACCAAACCGTGGACAATGATATGGAAGAGTATAGGTACAAGGGGTGACCACAACCAGTTACATGTTGAGCATGCGTTCTCTGAAAAGTCATAAACGTTCTGTTGGGTTCTGCTGATGTACAACTCTTTGCTGACAGCAGTGACGACGTTGGAGATGGTAGCAGCGCAGGTGAATCTGATATTTGGACCTTGGGGAATATGCTCGGACGATAACGGGACGCTTATGGACGCATATGACGACTCCAACTGATCGGAGTGACGAACGACTTCTTGCGAAGACGCAAAATCTGGAATCATCTACAAAGGAAATTAATAAAAATAATTAGATCCATAAAACTTCAGTTTTTAGGTTTCAACTCGAAATCTTTAACCCATAACAGTCAAAAAGAGAAAAAAAGAAGCTTGTCCAGATTCAGCGAGCTCTCGGTTTATATCCTATATTTCTGATTACTGAGACAGAAGTGAGGTAGCTTTACGTTTATTATTTTTAAACTCACAAATTGAAGCCGACGTCATCGGGTGAATTAGTTCAATGAAAAAAAAGCGGGGGAATTGAATTCAATGGGCGGGTTTAATTTTTAAGTTAATTAATATCCTTAGCTTCAACTCTTGAGTTTAGAACCGACATAGCAAAGACGTTGAGCAGTGTTACTTTCTGTAAATTTCGAAGTCAAGCTCAGGTGGAACTTTTCGAGGGGAATGAATCAAGGAAATTAAATCCTTTGAGATCTTTTTTATGCACAGTATAAGCACAAAGTAGGAACAAAAGCATAAACACTAAATGCAAGCCAAATTCGCAAGCAAAAAGATTGTCTTTGTAAAAAATAATTTGTGCTGAAATATCACAACAAGGATGGTTATATTTCTATACCGAAGCCAGTGTTATAGGCGTAAAGTGAAGTTGAAAAGTTACTTTATGCCTATAACGCTGACTTTGACATAGAAATATATTATGCTACGTCACATTATTTTGCAACAGATAATTATATTGTAATTATACATTTACTTGGGTAATAATTACTTTTCAATATGAAGACTTCAAACAAATATCGTTAATTATTTTAATTAATAACGTTTATTTATTATTAGTCGGTGTATGGAAGACACGGAAAAGAAGAAAAGAAAAAAATATATGATGAGGAAAAGGAATAGAAGACATTGACTCCCACACAGCAGCCAAAATGAAACTTCATGGATCATGTCAATTTCTGCCAGTTTCCCATGTCTCACTTTTGAATATATCTTGTAACTCGAATTTAATTTTAATTTAATTCATAAAAGTTTTAATAAATTCTACGTATAACAAATAGCGTTAAAATAAAAGTTTAAAAATCTGGACTGCTCGGGGATTTTGTAAATCTGGATTTTCGGATTCTGAGCGGTATTTATTTAAAATTAAAATTTGAAGCATGTGTTCTCACGAAGTAAAATTAGCTAAGGTCATACTTTCTCGAGCTTAAAGGTTTTTTGAAAAATTCGAACCTTTGCTGAAAAGGGAACCAAACTGAATTTTACGGTGGGTAGACGAATGACAAGCATTCTACGATATCCCCAGAAACTCCGGTGAATAACACGATGGACAAATTGGTTACTGTGGGACAGTTGACCTGCGTTTGGCTGAGGAACCCGAACCTTTTATGGTTTAGAAAACCAACCACCTGACTACAGGGTGCACTTATTTGGCATAAGCTTTTTTTTTTTTACATCGTCGACATTCGCATTTGGATTCACGTTATATTAAAAAACAAAATAAGTGAAAGAAATTCACCAAACGTCGATATTTAAATTTAAAGGGTAAGTAATATTAATCCGCAACTTTCTAATCTGAGACTCTAATGTGTAATTCTCTAATTGGCATCTCTCTAATTCTCAAGTAACTCGGTAGGTTTTCAATGTTAACAATAGCTATCATTATTGCATTTACGGAAGACCTTTACCTTATATATTTTATTACTTACAGACAGAGAGACAGACATAAAAAGCAAAAGCAATAGCGGGTTCAATACCCACTAACAAACATGAGGAAATACAGAAGAGCCTCCATGTAATCGAAGTTGGAGGTTCCATAACAAAATTTCGATATATGGAAATTTCGGTATATAAAAACAATTTTTCTAGGTAATGAAAGGGGACTTTAAATCAGGGGATTCACCAAAACTTCGACATTCAGAGAACTTTGATATATGAAATTTCGCTATATGGAATTTCCACTGTGATAGAGTTTTAGGTAAAACAACAATAACTGTGTTTCATGTTTGTTGAAAAAATGATTTTGCTTCAAAGACCCTTAGATCGCGAATTATTTTGCTAATTTTCATTGGGCTCATATTTTGAAAATTTTATCTGTAGTAAATACATTTAAAATTCATTCTCCCTTTCTGTAGCAAAAATATATGTATGAATGAATGAATACAACTTTGGCATGGTGTGGAATTGAAACTATTAATATTTTGTTGAGCTATAAAATTTCGTCGTATGTTTTATACTTACATACTGTGATAATAACAATAACATGCGAAATACTCTGTTTCGGCGGCAGTTCTGGGAATATTCGGGATGAATGATCTTGAGTGAAATAGAACACTCGAAGGTTTGGTTGATTTAGTGAATAATTATTTTTACTGAAATAATATTGGCGTAACTATCATCATCTTTATCAACACACACACACACACACAATCGATGAAATTTTTGCATTATACTTTAAAACCACAAGTTAATGTTGAAAATGTCCATTTAAAATCTTGCTAGTATCGTCTGGAGAATTTTCAAATTAAATTGGTCTATTTTGACCCAGATCGTGCGAAAGGAAAGAAAGCCATGGTTTCTCTACCTTATGAAGAAAGAAGACATTTGAAGGAACTCATGTATTTCTAAACAAGAAATAAAAGAGATGATTTTCTTACAAGTATCTGAGCTAAAACTATAAAAAGTAGAGGTAAGATTGAAAGAATGCTGGAGTTAGGGTCATAAGAAATGATTTGAAGTGGAATATAGAGAACTATTTTACTATATTTATTAGCATTCTGCTCTTTAATAAACTTTTTAAAATACAACACTTTTATAAGCAGGCATAAGTTCCTGTTTAGAACTCTATTTCGTTTAAATTGTGTAAATTTAAAAAAAAAAATTCCTCCTTATTTTCTTTCTATACTTTATGCTCTGAATCGAAAATTCTACCACGCGAAATTATCCAGTGTATATACGGAATTCCTACTGACATTGCAGAAAAAACATTTCCTGGTCTTTTTGGTAAAACTTACTGACAAAACTTTCAGCTGAATGTCGGTCACAGGGAAAACGACGTCACATTTTCCAGAAATCCAGCCATATAAAACAGAATCTGGAAAGATTTCTCTTGGGGAAATTGTTTCAGATTTGACAAAATTGCGCGTTTTTCCATGACTTTTATGAGTAATTTCCATGCTTCGGACAAATCTGGGTTTTCCAGTTGCGAGAGAACCCTGTATTGTCTGTAGTAAATAAATTTAAAATTCGTTCTCCCATTCTGTAGCAAAAGTGTATGTATGAATGAATGAATACAAATATGGCATGGCTTGGAATTGAAACCATTAATATTACCCCTTGCCCCCCACGGCTTTAAACCCTCATTAGGGAGGGGCATGAAGTGCTACGTCTGGATTTCGAAATGACGTGGTACATCAGAAGTTTATGGTGAGAAACCATAGAAACGGTATGGCGTTAGCTTCTCATACGTACAGTATGCTCAGAAAATACAGTTACGTATTTCTATATACCATACCGAAATCGGTTAAAAAACTGTTTTGTGGAGCTTAATCACGATACATGATAACGAGTAGCCAAGTAGAAATGCTCGAATCCAAGTATGTTGCGACACCACCAACTGCATTGTAGCAAAGGGTCAAGACTGCACACGGCACAGCGGCTGGTGCCATACCCATAACAGACCTGACTAACGGATTGAAAAACTGGTACATCAAACACATGAAGGGCCTTACCAAAGGCATACCGACATAAAGATTCGAAGAGAATTGATGAAAATTGGTTGCGTGCTAGATGATGTAATCCGATGATGCCTTCCCGGGATGTTATATCGAGATCTTCACATTCATTTCTATACAGTCGTAAATAGTCAGTTATCTGTTTTATATAAAATTCATAGTCCTGAAAGAATCAACCACCTAGTGATTGTACAAATTTTTTCGTCCCAGGGGCAGAAGTTTGTTCTTGATGTGGGGACCTCAGGTTCAGATCGGCAATCATTTTGCTAGACCAATAATCGAGTAATAATAGTGTCGATGTGTTACCAATTACAGTACGCAATGTTCCCAATATTCACCTACTCTACGTTTTGTGCACTTCCCAGAGATTGATCACTGTTTGAGCACATTTCAATAGCTCAGGTTATTTAGCTTTTGATGAACACGTGGTCCAAATTTACCAGCACGTTCCTGCATCACAAGCATGATAAGACCAACAATCTAGCCTATCATATCCAGTATTTAGTGTCATCTGTACAATATATGAATGTGTTGTTTCGTTCATGTGTTTCACAGCCACATGTACATTAGGGTGGAGTGAAACAAGTGAATTTTTAATTTATTTTTTTTATTTTAAAATCCAATACCGCGGAAAAGTTGTCTTATACGCTGCATAGTATTGTGGTAAAATTTGGTCGAATTTCGTTGATATCTTCTGCCACCCCAACAACTTTGAATGTTTGAATGTTCTGTAGCGTCACGTCATTCCGTGAGGTTCTTACCATCTAATAGGATGCGTGCGCAAACTTTTCCTGTTTTGGAGATTGACTTGTGGGAACTACCAGTTTAAAGGAACGCCGAAGCTGCTAACATTTTTTTGTTCTTGGCCTTCGAGCATTTAATTTCCAAATACTTATATGTTAAATAGTTTTTGGAGTTTGAATTAAAAGTTACTATTTAAACTTCGACGTCTTAAGTTCGTTTTTTAGCTTCGCCTTTATCACTCAACTACGCACCATATTTCCGGAAGGTCGTGACAGCTTACGCTTGTCCCTCGCTAAACGTCGTGCCTGCCTCGCTGTTGTTGATTTCAGAAAACGTCCATCATCATTCGCCTTTGAGTCAGAATATTGGGAAGGACAACATTAGAACACTTTTTATTTAAAAAGCCTACACCATTCGCACTTTGAGAAAAGGATAATCGACCATGTTGTTTAATCGATGCTGTTAATACTTAGCGTTTATGCCTTCACGCTGGGGATCATACGCAGCCGACGTACGAAGTTATTCGTCATCGTCCTACGCATATATACCACTTTTGTTCAACGCTGTTGATTAAATTAAGTGTCCTTGGAACTATTGGTTACAACCAACGTAACAGTTCCATACTCTTTTGCTTCTTTGATGGTAGTGGCATGTAAGCAGAAAATTCCTAATAGACTTCTGTTATAGTGAGAATAATTGTACTCAACTATAGTTTAACTCTAATAACTCAATTACTAACTTTAGTAATATATCTACTAACTTTAATAATTTCTGATATCATTAAATACAGATTTAGTTCAAATGCGTGAACTAAAAGATAAATCATATTTGCACGCTGCAATATCGAAAAATGCGGTCCTATCTTCTTCTTTGAAGCTCTGAATCGTGGCTTTTTATGTTTTATTGTTTTGTTTGCCTTTAAATGGTTTCATAAGCTTCATATATTTTGTATGCTTGCAAGAGTTGTAAAATTCTGTTATGGGAAGCTGTAGGAATGGATGCTTTATGCCAAATTTGTTCCCTCCCACATGCCACTTCCTTGGCTATTTCAGAAAACGTTGTCTCCTCTCAGCTTTCCTTCTAATTAAGCCTTGTCCATGCACAAATTTTCATAACTTGTTCATAAGTTGGCAGCATAGTTTCACTTAATTCCGATGGTGTTCCGAACACGGGGCAGCTACTGGCGCATCTTGCTTTCAAACCTAATAGCCTTGGTGATGTGAATTCGTTTGATTTCACTATCACTCACATGCGTATGCAGAAAGTTCATTAGGGGGTTTACAGAGCTACAACTCACATATTCCTATGTTAAATATACAAAATTTCATTGCAATGGGGGTTACAACCCCCATCAACATCCCCTTTTTTGCGTGTACGTATGCCAGTGCTATCACTTAATACGTGAAAATAAACGAAATGTAAAATTCCAACGAAGATAAATAATCGCGCTAATTATTTCACTCTTTAACGGACAACAATATAATACTTATTTATGCAAGGTATTTAGAATATGAATTTACGAGTAACCAGTGGCGGTTCAAGGATAGGGTCGGGAGCCATGCCGCTCCCATAAAATATAACTGGATTTTATTATATTGCTTATGTGTGCACTCGCGCCGCCAGCAGTGCCAGTTCATATAAGCAGAAATTTACGTCCCGCCATTTTATTTTGTCTAGAACCGTAACTAATTAACCGTCTAAACACTTGAGTTTTTCAATAAATTCGACGACGTTGTGGAGGCAGATGAAATTATCAGAATCCAAAAATATTTCAGAGCATTAATAAATAATGCATCAGGTTGCTTTCGCACGTTATTAGATCTAATCATCACAATTTTTATTTCTGAAAATAAATTGTATGGTTTATTGAAAATTCCACATTTTTTACAAGTTTCAACGTCGTTGGGGAGGCAAAAAAATTTAAAAAAAATTAAAAAAAAAATGGAAATTCTAAGTAACACCAGAAGCAATTTTTGCACACTATTGGATTTGAAATTTCAAATTTTCATTTTTTTACTTTACCCTAATGTACATGTTTATCATCCCTGTCTGTTAAGATTCTGTTTGTGACTATTTCCTATGTAAATTATACAATAATTTTTGCCATCCACGTATATATAGCTTAGACTAGAGTTCTTTTTTGTTTTTGGTGAAAAAGGGACGCTTTTCTCGTCCTGGATTCGAACCAGAGTCCCTCCGTTTAGCCTGGAGTGTCTTAGACTGCTAGACGAATGAGGACAAGAAATAGCGCTCTCTTTCTCCGTATATAAGGATGTATGATATTGTTTGTTTGTTTGGCTTTTTTATGGCGCAAGAGCATCTGGGCTATACTGCGCCAAACATGGTAAAATCAAAGACTGTAGTAAAAGCCAGTACTTTTTAAAAATTTTAAAACGTGCGTATGGTCAGCATGGTCATTTAAAATGTCAGACAGTGATGAAGAGTTAAAAGTAAGAGTGCGGGCAAGTCTATAAATGTAAGATATTATTACCCTTCACAGGGATAACACAATTGCCAAAACAAAACAGCTCAAGTTTGAGCTATATATCCGTAGGTGGCAAAAATTATTGTATAATAAATTCTCCCCTCCCCCACAAGAAAAACTCACAAAAATCTCGCTGCGGAGGCATTTCTGTGTTGATCATATTTGGCAATTGTGTTATCCCTGCGAAGGGTAATAATATCATACATCCTTATATACGGAGAAAGAGAGCGTTGTTTCCTGTCCTCGTTCGTCTAGCGGTCTAAGACACTCCCGTCTAAACGCAGAGACCCTGGTTCGAATCCAAGATGAGGACGGCGCCTCTTTTTCTCCAAAAACGAAAAAGCTCTAGTTTGAGCTAAATATACGTGGGTGGCAAAAATTATTGTATAATAAATTCCCCCACGAAAAACTCACAAAAATCTCGCCCCGGAGGCTTTTCTGTGTTGACCATTATTTGGCAATTGTGTTATCCCTGTGAAGGGTAATAATATCTTACATTCCCATGTAAAACCATTCTGGTCAGGATTCAGAATGTTATTCAGCGTGTATTGGTTGTTTTCAATTACACATTGCAAACTTTCTCTAAATTCTTCAACGATTGGTTTTATGGAAATATTCGGATATACATTGAGAAATGTTAAATGTCGGGAATTTTTTTCCAAAAATACGGTGTTCTTTTTTTTAAACTAGGTAATGTATAGTGTGTTCGTGGAAAACTGGCGGTCAGGTGCCGTTAGAATTGAAGGGAGCTGACGTCACAGACAGGTGGTTTCATTGTAGTAACGAGTAGAGCGTCTTTCATTACTCGCTTTTCGTGCGCGAAATATCAGGAGGGCTCCAAATCTGACACCTATGGAATAAAACCCCAAACTGCGGATTGACACAAAAGTGGACAAGCGTTCGGTACTAACGGGATTCAAACGGGTGATTTCCACAAGGTAGACAAATATTTCGAAACTCCCTATGTCACCTATAGTTCGTTCACGAAAAGTTGTCCGATGGTGCCGTTAGAAAATAAGGGGAGCTGACGTCACAAACGGCATAGCCGATTACAGCAGAGGGAAGGGTGTCATTTCAGAACTGTTTTTTAGCGAACGTTTGTCTGCGCCAAAAACCAGTTCTGAAATGACGTCCTCCCCTCTGCTGTAATCGGCTAGGCCGTTTGCGACATCAGTTCCCGTTATTTCTAACGGTACCATCGGACTACTTTTCGTGAACGAACAGTAAGTGCTAATCCTACCAAAAGGGAATCGTAAAACAAACAAAAATATCAATACATTTCAAAAAGACAAAATGTTTTATAAAAAAAATTAAGAATAAAACCCGTTTATAACGACTTACATATGTTTTTTGTCTATAGTTAATATTTAGAACACCAACCACACTATTTATGAAATTACGTTTAATAGAAGTATTTATTGATTATAAATATAATGTGTTTAACAATAACTATTACGTAAATTTTAATGAAAACCATGAAATTATAAATATTTATAAAATGAGATCATCACAGGTAATACTTTGCAAGTTCCGACAGATTCTTACTTCTTAAAACATTTTAGTTTACCATAAATTAAAAAAAAGTAATAACAATAAAGATATTTAATGACGAACATTAAAATACAAATGGATTTTTGAAAATAATGAAATACTTTCGCTCTAAAAGCATCTCACGAGCGAAATCAGGTGTGAATAGATGTGCATTACACATCCATTAAAACATGAATTATGGACAGTTACTAATAATCGGTTGAAGAAGAACAAGTTAATAGAAATTAATGGACACTTTCCTCTCTCAATAAACACATGTTAAAACGTTGGTTAAAAATTTCACATTATGAATATTAATGGCATGTATTAGATTACAAGAGGATTTGACGAAGAAATTAAATTCCTTTTAAATTTTGTAGTAAATATTCATTGCCGCGCAACCAACACGAGGAAAAGAAAAGGAAGAAGAAATTGGATATGTTAAGGTACACATAGCCCATAAAGTTTCAAAAATTTACCTTTTTTTATTTTTTTTTTATCAGAAAGCCCAAATATTTCTGACCATTTTAAGACCAACCGTTTAAAAATATTTACATTAGAAGTTGAATTACGAAAAAAAATCTAAAGAGTACTGAATCTTCAAGGATATCATTTTAAAGGGACGCAGAGTTTGTTTACATTTAGTTTCGATGTTTTCGTATTCATGTATTCGTTTAAGAATTTTATGCGCATTGTAGGAGACGTGTCTACATACATACTTTCTTATTTTATCAACAGATGCAGGACAAATGAAGTAAACTACTCTACGCACTTTATGTTTGTAAACAAACCAGTGTTCCCTAAAACAAACCACGCTTTTGCGATTGCCTGCTGCTTGTTCCACGTTTGGTTTTTTGACCTCGTTTTTGCGATCCAGGTTTTGAAATCCTATTTTCTTTCTTTTTTAATACATATATTTGTATTTTGTCGTTTCTCTTACTCTATATATTATCTATATATTATCAGTGTTATGGCGAATGTTATTCCCACTAAAAACGTGCATCCGGAACACGGCCAAAAAAAAGAAAATTTACCGGAAATGTACATACACGAAATCATAAAATGCTGGACGAAAGCACATCGAGCAAAAAATTAAAGCTGTGCTTTGAAGAAGATTCTCCTGTAGATCAAACTTTTGAAGGGTACCGAATATTGGATAAGGGTCTGATGTTTGAGGCCCTGGAACAATTCCTTTCTTGCAAGGTATGTGGTTGCAGCATTACCATCAGTGAATTAATTACCAGTGGACTAGCATCTAAATTTATTTTGAATTGCTCAAGCTGTGGACAAATCGGTTCTTTTCTCAGCAGTAAATTTATTGGCCCGAAGAATGCTGTTGCAGAAATAAACCGTCGGTTTTTATATTCCATGAGATGTCTGGGTCAGGGATTGTCGGGGATGAATATGTTTTGTGCTGTAATGGATTTGCCACAGCCAAATGCAGAAGGGTCGTATAATCGACAAATCAAACACCTTGAATTAGCCACCTCGAAAGTTGCCACAAAATCCATGAAGAAGGCTGCGGAAGATGAGGCACTACTTACAGGGTCATCGAACATCATCATTAGTGGGGACGGTACCTGGAAAACCAAAGGGTATATGTCTTTGGTAGGTGTGTGTACTGTTATTGGTGAACAGTGTGTGAAAGTTATCGATAAAGAAGTAATGTCAACTTTTTGCAAGGGGTGTGATGCATATAAAGGTATTCGACGTGGTCCAAACTTCGATAAATGGAAGGCCTTACACGAACTTGAATGTTTGAAGAACCATACGGGTTCATCGGGAAGTATGGAGGCGGTAGGCATGTGCCGTATATTTGAACGATCAGGGGCACTAAGAGATGTTAAATACAGTGGATATATAGGAGACGGGGATTCAAAAACATTTTTATCCATAAGGAATTTACAGCCATACGATGATGTAGACATTAAAAAAATTGAATGTGTTGGTCACATTCAGAAGCGCATGGGAGCCAGGCTAAGGAAAATGAAACATATGTCTGGAAAGAAATTAGAAGATGGCAAGTGTCTTGGAAGAAAAGGCCGGCTCACTGATAAAGAGATAGACCAACTCAGTTCCTACTATGGGAATGCAATCAAGGAGCATAAGGACAATTTAAGTGCGATGAGGAAAGCAGTATGGGCTGTCTTCTTCCATAAAGGATCAAGTGATGCTGATCCACTGCACCATTTTTGCCCCAAAGGAAACATATCGTGGTGTGCTTACCAGCGAGCTATTACAAAAAAAGCAACTGGGATATTTCGCCATAAACAATCTTTACCTCAGGCTATCATGAAGTTTATAAAACTGATTTTCAACGACCTGTCCCATCCCAAATTACTGAGTTGTTGCTTAGGAGGGAGGACTCAAAATCCAAATGAGTCTCTCAACTCAATGATTTGGAAGTTTTGCCCCAAAACGTCCGTGTCAGGACGTCGAATTGTAGACATCGCTACAAATGAAGCCATAATTCAGTTCAATGAAGGGGGTAAAAGACGTCTCCACACTATGAAGGCTTTTGACATCCAACCTGGAGTGCAGGCAAGTCGTATTTTAATAAAAGCTGATGGACGACGAATTTCACACTCCCTATGTCGTGCAACCAATGTCACAAAATGCCGACATCAAGTGAAAAGACGCCAAAAATTAGGTGCAGCTGAAGCTGTGAAGCATGCCGAAGGACCCTCATACTTGTCTGGTGCTTTTTGAAGAAGCTTCATCAAAACAGGTTTGTAATACAAAACTTTGCTTTTAGTTTTTTAGCAACAACAATCAATTTTACCATGCGCGCAAGGAATTAATATAGCATTTTGAATTGAATGAGTGATGACGTTGTCATTGATTTAAAACAAATGGCAACAGATATATTTTGCTAGCATTTTATGAAGGGAAACTGTATAATGATGTTGCATGCAATTTTTCATACCTGAGTTTGTGTTATTTTAATATAAATTGTTGAAATCTGGGCTGTTTTGGGACATTTTTGAGGCCAGGGATATGTGCTCCCTACGTGTTTCTCTCAAGACTGTATATTTCACCCTTGTGCCCAAGATATTTACAACTTCATTTGTGCTGCTGCAATGAAATTTGTCATGCTCTTGTAATAATACATGGTAAAAATTGCAAGAAATTAAACATTTTTATATATATTAAAAAAATAATGGACAAAAAACAAATATCGTATTTGGATCGCCGCTCCAAGACCGCTGCGAAAACTTATAATTAGGTGGAAAGCTAACAGAAGTTGCAAAAAACTTAAAACTATAACATCCAAGGAAGGTTCTGCATACTCTTCTGTTGTATTCTAAACAAGTTTATGAAGGTAGGTTGATGCAAATAGATAATAACTCCAATGTTGACAAATATTTTTCTTTAAACGCGTTTTTCTCAAAACAGTAAATTTTATCCTTGCGCGCAAGATATTTAAAAAACTTTTTACACTAGTATAATAAAAATTAGCACACTCTTGTAGCCATGCATAATTAATAAAATGACGAAAAAGATAAGAGATTAAGTAATAATATTTTTATCTAGATGCATTTTAATATTGAAAAAATGGCAAA
>QLNU02015360.1:270606874-270617135 GCA_006491805.2 Dysdera silvatica
GGGGCCCTGGACCTGGATCCCACAAGTTAGGGACCTCAAAATTGTTTAATTCGGGATAGAATAATGAAATTTTCTATTAAATATTGTTTATTGATTTTATTTTGTAATATTTCAGCGCAATTTTCAATATAATTTAAATTCACTCTGATTTAATTTTGACAAACTGGCATGAAATTGATGACACGCATCTCTAGCCACATGGGCCAGACAGTTTTCGCTAGAGAACGATTTTCTTTTATAGTTGATGATCTGGCAATCCCGGTTGCAAAATACTTCACTCAATTAAGGAAGTACGTTTAATTGCATGTGTTTGTTGTGTTGGTTGGTTGGTTACAGTTAAAGCGTGTAGGAATTTTAACAAACCACCCTGCTTGGAACATCGCTCGAGCACAGCATGAAAAGAAAACCCGGTGTGCACAAAGTACAGGCAAGCCTAAGAATACCATCGAGCATCTTGGCACAGAGACAGAATCTACGTCGCAGTCTTAATTTACTTAATATGTAATAAACCATATGCTGATCCACCAATAGGGAACTGGATAAAGTGTTCCTTCTCTAACGGATGAGCTCACGAGAACTGTATACTTTATGAAGGCATAGAAGAATACACTTTTCTTAAATGCACTATGTGAGAACATTTGTGGAAATTTTTTCCTGCCGAAAACATGTGGTGTATATGTTATAATACTAAGTTTTCTATTTCAAAAACAACCTATCCACTTTGTCCCAGGGTTGGGGCAAAGTGGATAATTTGACCTTTCTCCTTCAAACATTTTTGTTTTAAATTCAGTAATAAATAATGTCGTTAATGATACGTACTATGTTTCTTTGATGTCCACAGCAGTAAAACGGAAAGTTTCAGTCTTCATACGTTTATTTATCACACTTTATAATTAAGATGAAATTAAGTGATCCGCTTTGCACTACTTTCCCCTATCCCAACGTTTATGCTTCCATCATCAACAGAACTCGTCGACTAACTATATGCCTCACATTTTCATCGTGTACAAAATCGTGTTATAAGCAGAGCTTACATTGGGCGGGAGCCCACCGGATCTGGGCTCCTGTATTTCTTTATTTTTGGTGATTATTTAAATATTAGCCAGAACCCCTAAATAGACGCTGTCATGAAAAAGTAATGAATTTGTGATTAAAGTCATGCATTTTGTTGTCCAGAAAAATGGACATAAACAATTGATATGATTTATCGATTCTTTTGCAGCCATTCAATTTTTTAATCGATGTATCATAATATTAGGGCTCCTTCACTTTTTTTTTGTTAGAAATTAAGCCCTGGTTACCAGTGATTCAGCGTTAAGGAGCACACTCGTTATCCAATGTGGGAGGGGGGATTGAGCTGACTTAGTATCTCTCCAGTTCTTATGCCATTACCTAAGATCTAATATTTACAAAATCCAGATATAGTTTTTAATACAACGTGAAATCATTAAACAGTTGTTGCGGGGTTACTAAAAACCCCATAATTATTATTCATTTCTCAATTTACATTTTGAGAATTATTTTTCCTGATTTGAAGCTAAAAGTTAAGAATTAAATAGACGTTCCATAATGACAAATGCAAATTTATGGAAACGTTCGAATTTAATTCTAAAGTTACATTTAACACTATGAATATGGGTGAATAAGTGTATATAAAAATGATCGCTTTCCATTATATTTTTCGAACAAATTATGAATTTATTTGGTAGTTTTTCCTCTGATACATGGTTGTCTCCAAAACCGAAAAGTTTAAAAATGTTAGGTTTGGGTGTGCCGCACCAATTTTCCGATGTTTAGATGATACATATTTATTATACTTTCGATTATCATCGAGTACTTTATATGTTGATATTTTGTAATAAACGAGGATGAGGGTCTCATATTTTGCCTCACTGCACTTCCTCGACGATTATCAGTGGACCATTCACGGAAATATAAATACTCGTATTATTTACTTGACAGCGTGGCGTTCGTTTTTTTTTGTTGAGTATGAAAAAGTTCGACAGTCTGGAAACTTATTTTCTTTTAAAAGTAGAATTTTTTTAGAAACAGCTGGGAGAAAATTATCGACGTGAAAATTTGTCAGAAGAAAAGAGGGTCAAAATCTCTTTGCAAAGTATCGTGTTTGTTTTACTGTGAAATTGTTTCTTAGAGTCTAAACAAATACTAGGACAACAAGGACATAGAGATTACAAGTTAATGGTGGAGGGGATGGAGGTGGGCTCAAGTATCTAAAATATATCATGTGATTTGGTTTAAAAGGAAAAAGTGTGCCTTGATATCTAATGGGAGGGCATTGGGCCCCCTGAATCTCCCATTTTCTACAACAATGCTGTTCGATAAATTAGCAGGAAAAAAACTTTCCATTAAAACAGATAAGACATAATTAAAATTCACCATTCTTTGAGGGTCTGTAGCACAATGGTTGATCGCAAACTTGTGAAATTTACGTTATTCATTTTAGATGATGAAGAAGAGAAGTTTATGAGAAAAAAATTCAATCAATAAATTCCATCAATGAAAAAATACCATCAGTGCTTGTATTAACTATAAACAATATATAACGTGAATTTATCTAAACCAGAAATATAATTATAAAATTTCCAGTTGAAAAGTTTATAATATCTTTTATAAAAATATTATTTTTTCGACAGATAATTGCTTTGAAAAAACTCTAGATTCTAAAATGGAGAATGGAAATAAAAATGCAAACAGAAATCTTTTATACTTCCTTAAAAATAATTTTAGATTAATCTTTAAAGCAGAATTTTAATGATTGTAATTAAAAAAAAACATCAACAGCGTTTTATCACCTCAACATCGTGGATGCCTCCATTCAATAATTTTTGTAAAAGTTGGTGACCTACTACTCAATATCCCTAGGCCCGGCATTTTAAGATTTATTTGAGGGTAGAACAAGCGATAAGCCGGAATTTTTGAATGAGCCGCTCTCCAAAATCATTAGATTTAAACTCTTTCTTCTTTAGATCTGGATTTACTTGAAATTAAATGTCTTCCAAACAAGTGTCCATAAATTACCAAAGTGAAAGTCAACATTACATAATGTGTGAGCAACATTACATATGACTAATTAGACGTTATTTTTCAAAATTTTATTTTCAGTTGTGTATCATTTTGCTATGGAGAATTTGACATAATAAACAAAGACTACTATTTTGTACGCTATGCCCAAAAAAACATTAGTGGTGAAATTTTGAATTTTTTCCTCCTGAATTTCGCCACGAATCATCTGAATTGTATACATTCCAAATTCTCCTATTTAGGATAAGCAGTTCATCCTACAGGACCATCGAAAGTTACTTTAATTATTTTCACTTTTACCTGTGTTCTATTTTTAAAGTGTAAATGTGGGGGAGCATTTGATATAATAGGCGCACACGCACACGAGCACACACACATCATAATATTTCAATGCCAGCTTCTCTCTTCTTCTACATGCACAATCCAAATATAAATGTTTTTATGTGTTCTTCTCTCTCTCTCTGTGTTTCTCCATTTCGTAATTATTATAAGATGCACTACTCTCTGCACTATTTGTTTCTGACTTCTTCAGAATATTTCCTATACATAATATACTTCTTCATCATATACTTCTTTAAAACATTTCTGAGTTATAATATATTTTTCAAGTGGGTTGTTATATATATGTAAGTGGATTGCTCATTTTGTCGAAAAGTGTAGCTTTGTATAGTATTCGAGAACCTTCGCCAAGTCCATAACTCAATATTTTTATATGGAAGGGCCACAGTAAGTTTACATGCTAATAAAGAATGAATTAAAAAATATATTAAATTAGAAAATATTTAATTCATTTCCTATTCTTTTTGCCCAAATTTTGATTCGTTAACGTCCATTTTGGAATTACTACCAATCATCATTGATGATTATCCGTTTTCATCGATATTTTTGCATATAATTTTCAACCATTTCTTCTCCATGGACCCAAAGTGAGCCAGTTTAAAAAAATGATATTTTAAAGTAACCAACCTGGTTCAAATGACCAATTTCGGGCAAGAATTGAATTTCTGTTTTTACTTTTTTAATGTCACATCCTTAACTATCAAAAGCCGTTTTTCTTGACATGTTGATTAATTAGAAACTAGGGTATAACAGTTTCTGCATAGGCGAGAAATTGTAAATAACGATGTTGAAAACTTTAAGTGCGATTTCTGAGGAATTATATTTTTCATGATTTGCGTTTATATGCCAAACATGGTAATTCAAAAAGTTCTTAATAGACTGATATGAAATTTTAATACGAATTTTCTAAATTATTATGCATGCAATATATTAGAGGTTAGAAAAATTTCACAGAGCTCAAGTTATACCCTTTTTTAATTGACAGTATACTTGTTTTTTTCTAATTTTTTTGGTGGGGAGGGGGTTGAATAAAATTTGTTGGTATATCGCACCAATACTTCAAAAACTTCTGATTTTTCTAGTTCGTGGTATGCATATTTTTTGTATATGTAAAAAACAAGTCTCTATCATTCGTATTGCTTTAGTTATGACGTTTACCATATTTCCTAATTTTGGTCTAAAATTTCCATTTTTTTCATATATTTCTCAAAATAGATAATTTTGCACATTTTATCAATAAACATATCTAAACTACAGTACAACTCATTAGAAAATGCAATAAATTAAGAAATATTTTTTAAAAAAATTTCTCAAATATCATCTCCTTACTTTGGGCGGTATGGGCTCCGTCACACACTGTGGTCTTTTCCCATTGCTACCCAGGTAGATAATCTGTAATAAGCTTTGTAAATAGATTTATTATGTTTCTACGGAAATGAAATTAGCGTATTGTTTTGTAAATATAACCCTTTTTTTCAAAACAAGCCCTCCAAACGAGGTTGGTCACCTTAACAAAAATTCAGAAGGTACATTTTTAGCATAATTTATTTAATATTTAGCTTACACTATAATTATAAAAGTAGTCTTTGAAAAATAAAGTATGGAGTATTTTCAAGAAATTTCCATTCCAAGTTCTGATCTTGTGGAGTACAGACGTGTTTGCGATCTTTTCCGACCGAACCTGTGCGATCATGATCGAATCTATTTGGAACGAATCTACATGGAAGCAAGAACTGACGGTCATCATTGGTTTTGAAGGGGATTCTCCACACTCCTCCGACGTATTTAAAGCGATTTTTAACAAGATTGGGAACCCGGAAGGATTAGAATGCCTGCAGCATCTGACGAGACCAAAATTTAGTGCAACTGTGACCAACGACGACCTTGTTGGCAAGCTTGTTTTTAGAGGCATCACGGTTGGGAAAGAGCATTACTGCGTTTACCCTGCCGATGACCAGTTTGGGTCTGCGTGCGAAACTTTCCGCACCAATATCCGGACAAATGGGTCATTGATGAAATCAGCAAGTATGGTGGGATAACATCCGAAGTAGTTGACGAAAAATGGAATAATGGATTCGCCCACTATAACGGCACCCGAAAGCTGAGGGTCATCATCAAAAAGGATATCCCTGAAATCTTTCTACGTTAAGATCCATGACCAGGGGATCAAGAGGGCGTTGCTTTTCGTGCCAGGGTAGCGGACACCTTAAATCGGAATGTCCGAGGCTGATTGACCAGGACCCAGCAGCAGCAGCAGAAGAAGAAGCAGAAGAAGAACAAGAACAAGAAGAACAACAACAACAACAACAACAACAACCCACCATAAAGGAAACTGCTGTCCCTGTTCCCGTCCAAGTGACCTCGCCAGGGCAGTTGGAAAGCCCCAAGAAGAAAAAGAGGAAGATGAGCATCTGTAAAGACAGACCAAAAATGAAATTTAGGAAGAAAAAGACGCTTGAAAATGTAAGCGATTTATTAGACGAGGACTTACGGGCAGAAACTGGAGATGAAGACACCGCCTCAATTATAGCGGACATCTTCGGATCTAGCCCCAATAGAACGAAAACAGCAGAAAAGCCAAGAACCACCATTGCCTCCTCTACCAAGAAGAAAATGAAGAACAAGAACGGATAACGGACCTTTTAACTTGGGACTGACTTCTGAACGATAAATGGACTTTGAAAAACGGATTCGTGCCTTGGAAAAAGGATGACTAGAAAAGACCTCAACAGAAGACCTCTGATTGACCAATCATTCACGACTAGCGTGCTTCAACGCTAAAACTTCTTTTTTCTCAACTGATGATTTTTTCAAGACGTAGAGAGATAAAACATTTCTGCTGGTGCTCCATTCCATCACGTATTCCACTCCACTCAAGAAATTTCTAATTTTTAATTTTACGGATGGTCAAGATTCAAGGAAAAATAATTTCAAACTAGTTTGCTTCATTTAAATAAATCTAAGTGATGATATGCTATAAGACTTTTGCCATAAAAACTACTGTCTATTATGTACCTGTTTAAAGAATAAAATTATTTTTCATGTTGCTTCGCACATTTATTTTGAAACTCATTTAGGGAATCATCAAAGGAATTCATCAAAAGGATTCGTTACGCAAAAATTTCTTTTACATGAATTTCACAATGTGAATAAAGATTCATACGAATGAAGAAAAAATTATAGTTAATAAGAAAATTTTGAACATTAAAAAATAAACTTTCTTGTACTTTCTTGGGGGCGGTTTTTATTCTAGATTAAGCAAGTTTTTAAATAGATTTTATTTTTGATTACAAGAAGCAAAAACTTAATATTTTGCTATGAAAGCTTGAAAAGCATAATAAAAAAAGTATGTATAATTTTTAAAGTGCATTTCCTTGAAGTCGAAGGACTTTCTCTTTGGAATCGTCTTATAAGACGTAATGTTCGGCAATGTATTACTAAAAGATTAAATTACTTTTTCTCGTTTTGAGAACCTACCTTTCTCAACGTGGGAAAAAATGCTGCTTAGTATTCAGAAGATGGGTTCCCACTGAAGCACTGAAAGTTCCCTTCCTTCCTTTTCTCACTCTTTACTTCGCGAAATTAAAATTCAGAAGTCGTCGATACTCAAAAAGTTCTAAGAAGTTTCAAATTTAAAATATGTTTAAATTTGGAAACAATGGTATAAATATTTATGTCCTCGCCGGAACCTTTTCAAGTGTTGCATGTTGAATAATCATCTTTAGTGTTAAATAATCATGTGAAAACCTGTTGAATAAATCACCTATCAGTGAATATTCATTTTAAATACGAAGCTACGTTTTCTTCTTAATGCATAAATATTTAACTAACCATAAATATAACAGCTATGATAATTATTATTCGTTATAATTGAAAACTTTCTACAAATACTTTACTGTAGAATACATATATTAAAGTTTATATTATTAAAGTTTCCTTTTATGAATTCCTTCCTTCACGATTACCTCTAATGATTATATTTATTACAATAATTTTCTTTATAATTATATCACTATTATTACCCCAATGATTATCTCATTTTCATTTCTCCAATGATTATCTTACTATTATTTCTCTCATGACTATCTCCTATAAATTCTCTCTTTCATTCTTATTCCTCATAATCTTTCTTTTCCCTACTATCTCGTTCATGATTATGCGTTTCATGATTATATGCTTTTACGATAATATCGTTCACGAGTATCTTTTCTACGACAATCTCTTCGCGATTATTTCTTTTATGATAACCCCCCCCCCTTCATAATTAACTATTTCAGGATATCTTAAACTCAATTACGTCTACTATAATCATGGCCATGCTATCCCAATCCATGAAATACAAATATGAATAATCTTAATCATTATTATATAATTTCCGTCGAGCCCTTAAAATTCGATGAAGATTTCCATTTATGCATCATTAGTTATTTCTCATTTAGGAACGTTCGATTTATGGTTATTTTATGTTTAGGATGGACACAATCACAATTTCGGTCTGCATGTTTTGTGATTTTTTACGATACGTTCTCCAAAAATCACAAAAAATGCATATCGAAATTGTGATTGTGCGTATAATGGATACAATCACAACTTCGGTATACATTTTTTATGAATTTTGGTGATTGTATCGTAAATTTTGCAATGCATATTGTAAAATTCGTATCAACATACTTTTATGCCTCACGTATCGCAACATCACGAAGTTATATGCGTATGTTCTAAATAGTTTTAGTGTTATTCGAACTTGATTGAGTGTGCTCAATGTCCGTGATTATAATTATCGAGCTACAGAACATCACGACAAAGTGTTTCTTGGGCAACATTAATTGGTATCATAAATATTTTTTCTGTACAAAGCCTTATTATATTTTTTAAGCTCTTTCACTTACACAGGTCTGCGACCAAAAACTGATATGATGTTTTTTATACACTTTTGCACCCTGAATTCAAAAAAATTATTACAAAAATTCTATCAAGTCAAGCTTCCTCAGAAAAGTCAGTGTTGTACCTTTGGTTATTGCAATTAGAAAATGGCCCCTCGATGTTATAAAAACTCTCCGGACATATTTTGTTTCATCTGTGGTGAAAACCGTAAAGAACCGCCTAAGCACCTGTTAGACATTGCGATAAAATTTTGTATATATATATATATATATACAGTAGTGGACAAAATTGTGGAAACCCTTTGAAAAAAGATTATTTTAGAGGTTTGATGGCTAATAACACCACTTTTTTTTGTACCAATACTATAAAATTATATATCATTGGAAAGGTAATTTAATCAAGATTGTAATGCAATAACATTTATGAATCGTATTTTAATAGAACAGCATTCATAAAGAAGAAAGGTGATATACATAGAAAAAATGAGATATACAAAAATGTTCACCATACCAGTTAATACTTAGTTGGGTAACCTTTAGCCTTAATTACGGCCTTACAACGCTTTCCCATGGAGTGAACCAAGTTCTTTAGTTCTGCAGCTGTTATAATATGAAACCAAGATTGAATTATTGCTTCTGTTAATTGTGTTTTATTGCTGGGTTGCTTCCGACTAACAAGCTTCTTTAGCCGGCTCCATAGATTTTCGATGGGGTTAAGGTCTGGGCTATTTCCAGGCCATTCCAGCAGTTGAATATGATGATCTTGAAACCATTTTTTGCACACACGAGCAACATGACATGGAGCTGAATCCTGTTGAAATATAAATGCTTCATTATCTTGGAAAAGATCACATGCAGAAGGCTGCAGCTTGGGCTCAAGTATTTCATTTATGTATCTTTGGGCATTTATATTCCCATTGATCACGCAAATTCTGCCCACACCTCTTGATGTTATACAACCCCAAATCATAACACTAACTGGGTGTTTCACGGTAGGTGTAATGCACTCAGGATGGAAATCTTCTCCAATTCTTCTCCATACGTATTTTACGCCATCACTACCAAACAGTGAGATTTTGGTCTCATCACTCCAAATTACACTGTCCCATTGTTCCGTTGTCCAGTTAACATGGGTTTTAGCCCAGTTTAATCTTTTCAACCTCTGTTTGACAGACAAAAATGGCTTTTTTCGTGGAATTCTTGCATTTAGACCACATTCATGCAGTCTGCGCCGAACAGTCCTTGCACTTAACTTCACATTGCATTGCGCCATTTCACCTTGTATACACAGAGATGATTTTTTCCTGTCACCTAGGCACTGTCTTTTAATTCTTCTATCATCACTTGCTGTTGTGCACCTTTTTCTGCCTTTACCAGTCTGGTTTTGTAATGACTGAGTCTCCTTATACTTCTTCAAAAATTTAGAAATGCCACCTTTAGTTAAGTTTCCCCCAATATTTCTTCTAATTTCTTCATAACTGTAGCCTTGTTCACTTAATATTACTATTTTACATCGCTTCCTAGGTGACCAGTCAACTCTTTGCGCCATTTCTTTAATTTTATTACGTTTTACAAGCACACTAAATCAAAGAGCACAAAAAAAAAACAACCAACTTGATAGCAATTACAGAACACACTGATAAATGTCCTGTAACCTGTTGGCTCATTGCCAAAACAAGAGAAAACATGATTGGCTCATTGCCAAAACAAGATGACACCTGATTGGCTCTGTAAACACTCATGCTCATTGGCCACATTCAAATGAAGGAAAGCTACTTCATATAAATGTAAGCAAGCTGTGCTTCTTTTTTCTGGTTATTTGGCTATAACTTTTGATAGAATACAGATAATTGAACAAATGTTATTGCATTACAATCTTTATTAAATTACCTTTCTAATGATATATAATTTTATAGTATTGGTACAAAAAAAAGTGGTGTTATTAGCCATCAAACCTCTAAAATAAACTTTTTTCAAAAGGTTTCCACAATTTTATC
>QLNU02015360.1:270617235-270628574 GCA_006491805.2 Dysdera silvatica
CCTTCCTGACACTGGAGACACACAGGCGACAGGAGTTGCCTAATGCGGTGGAGGTACTTGTTGGTGAATGCACAGCCAATTCTGAAACAATGCAATCTGTTCTGTGCCCCCCTTGGGAGACAATCGGAAAGAAAGTATGGCGACTTTCGCACCTCGAACATTGATCAGAAGTGCTCCGTAATGTCTCTTATCAAGAGGTTCACCATGTCACTTCGATAGGTGTCCTTCAGACTCCTGATACGGCAGGAAAGGGAGGGGTTGTGCGGGGAGGGTCTGTTACTGCAGGAACCGTTTACGTCCTCTAGGGCTCGACGCGCCCAAGTGTCCGCAATTTCGTTACCACGATTACCGGTGTGGCCAGGAAACCAACAGTACGTCACAGACCTCCCCTCATCCGCACATCTAGCCGCCGCGACCACAATGTCCTGGACAATGGGGCAGACCGGCCAAACAGCAGGATCGGCCTGGAGGCCAAGCAAAGCAGCCTGAGAGTCATAGAAGACGGTAGCATCGGAGCTACCGTGGTGAAGGACCCAGTTGGTGGCTTCCCACAGACCGACAAGCTCCGCTTCCGTGGAGGAGGAGCACAGCGGTAAGTGGAAGCATATGGCCAGACCGGTTTTCGGGATCGCAAGCTAGGCACCCCCCTTCCTGGAGACTGCACAGAAGGACCCATCCGTACAAATTTGGAAGGGAGGGAGGGGTGCAGAGTCGGAAGTGCAAGAAGCCATGGAACAGCAACAGGGTCCCGCTGCACCTGCGGCGCTAGGTGTAATAGGATGGAATTCGTATAATGACGGGCAATCACCGAACCATCAGCCCTGCTGTGCAGACGTTGGTGGATGCGGTGCTCAGGAGCCAGGAATAGCATCTTACAGAGGACCTTATCCAGTCGGCTCTCCATTTGATTGATGATAGGAGGACTGGCGGTTTCCGCCCGCATGGCTGCCGGATTGGCGCGCTGCGGAGCCCCAAGGCAGAGCCTTAAGGCGCGGGACTGGAACCTATCAAGCTGTACCCTAAGATCGGAGCGAAGGGTGACAGTTGCTGCTCCGCCGTATAATACCTTTGACAGAACAAAGGCCCTGTAGAACTGCAGCAGTCTCCTCGGAGAAGCTCCCCAACGCTGACCAGCCAGACATTTGAGCATTCCAAGGCGACGAGAGGAATGATCCAGAAGTCCAGAGACTTGCTTGGACAAATTTAGCCGCCGGTCAAACGTCACACCAAGGAAGCGGTGACACTGCACCCTTCTGACAATATTGCCTCCAATGGTAATATCTTGACCTCGGAGGAAGAGTCTTCTCGTGACCGGGAGGAGAACTGTTTTTGCAGCGGAGATGGTAAGTTCCCAGTCGGAGAAGAAAGAGGAGAGCCGGTTGGCGGCAAGCTGGAGCCTGCGCTGGAGGACCTCCGCAGTGCATCCCGAGGTCCAAATGGCAATGTCGTCCGCGAAGATCGAGTACTGGATGTACCCAGGAAGGTAGGCTGGGAGGTCCGCCATGAGGACGTTAAAGAGCAATGGACTGAGGACTCCTCCTTGTGGAACACCCCTCAGTGACCTGGCGGAGGCAGAGAATGTATTGCTCAGCCAGACCTGTACATCTCTGCAGGTCAGGAACGAGGTGATGAAAGCCATAATGTGACCCTTCAGTCCCAGAGCTGAGAGCTTCCGAAGGATAGCCTGATGGCTGGCTGAGTCGAAGGCAGCCTCCAAGTCCACGAACAGGACCGCAGATGGGATACCATGATACTTAAAACTGCCAAGCGCGGAGGCAAGGTCAGTCACGTTCCAATCTGTCGAGCGGTGGCGCCTGAAACCAGTCTGATAGTCCGAAAGGATCCCATTGACCTCCAAGAAATGGCTCAGTCTTCCAAAGACCATTCTTTCGAAGATCTTCAGCATACATGAGGTGAGCGAGATCGGTCTATAAGCGGCGGGGTCGGAGGCCGGCTTCGATGGCTTTCTAATCGGTATGATGTGAGCCGTGCGCCAACTCTCCGGAAAGGAGTGCTCCGTCCACACGGAATTGAAGAACCGGAGCAGTTGGCATAAAGAGGCATGGGACAGACAAGTGAAGGCACTATTGGGAATGCCATCAGGGCCTGGAGTACAGTTCCTTCTGCAGCGCCCGATGGCACGGGAGAGCTCTGTACACGTGAAGTCAGCATTGATTTGGAGCGTGTCAGCACCAATGCGGGGCTGCTTCAGTCGTGGAACTGGCTCAGCACTTTGTCGGCTGACCGGGGTTGGCGGACGCATCACCTGGGCAAGAAGAGAGTCGGCCGCGGCCTGCGGCGAGCCAAGTGCGCAAGCAAGAGCATGCCACTGGCAGGAGGGCATCGCAGGAACCGATATACTACGGATCTTCTTCCACACCAGGCTATCGGGCATACGTTGGTTGAGACTATTGCAAAATTGCCTCCAACTTGTACGCCTCGATGCTCTAATGCGGCGCCTGAGCTTAGCCACCGTCCGCCTGAGTTCAATGACATCCCTAAGATTGCCGGAGCGCGCAACCTTGTTGCGCAACCGCCTTTGGAGGGCCAATAGGCGGTTGATCTCCGCCGGGTTGCTTGTGCATCCCGGCACGGTCAACCTTATGCGGGTGGCAGATTCCAGATTCGACTGGAGGATATCCTCCAACAAGGAGTAGTTGGTGGTATCCGCAGTGGCCAAATGCTCAGCGACGGTGTCGGCAAAGAGATTCCAGTTCATGAACCTCTTGCTACGGGAAACCGGGAGCGGAAGGATCCCGTAGACGCCAATCACCATGTGATCGCTCCCCAGACAGTCCGGGAGGACCTTCCAAGACGCGGTTGCGATCAGATGACTTGACACCAAGGTGAGGTCGATGGCAGATGTATAGTTTGACCTATAGAATGTGGGGGATCCATCATTAAGGACATGAAGGTCTGCGACTCGGCATAGCCTGCGGACAGCGATCCCCGCAGCATCACAGTGACGGCCGCCCCAAGACGGATGATGAGCATTGAAGTCCATGTATCTCAGAAATGTAACGTTATAGCGTTATAGCCAATGGCGTACGGAGGGGGTAATGTGGGTAATAACCTCCCCATGGGGGCTCACACCCCCAATGGGAAAAAATTAACATTAGATCTATGAGAAAGCTAATTATATAGAGCCCCCTTATGAATTTTCTGCGTAAGATTATGGTTATAACTATTTTAATGTCATTATTTGCATTGCACTACCAAGAGTCATCGCCAATGTGTCGCTAAATCATCAAAAAAACTTGCCTGTTTGTTTTTTGGTTTTACGGCTCAAAGACTACAGTGGTCATGCTGCGCCGGGACCTACAGTTTTCCGAGGAATCCGAACCTCTTAAGGCCTGGGGAACCAAACCCCGGACTACAGTGAGCAGTGCGATCTTTATGAGATCTCTGAGTAAGCGTTCTTTTTGCACTGCTGGGAGTCGAACCCGGATTAGCGGCGCACTAGGAGAACGCGTTACCACACTGCGCCACCGCAGGGCAAAAAAACAAACAAAAAAAACTTGCCAAATTTAAAAATCGTAAATCGCGGAAACTATTAATGACAGACATAAACAAAAACAATACTTGGTATTCCGGAGTGACTATATTCTATCAGTGTCATCTATTTTTGTTGAGGGTACGAAAATTTTATTCGAAATACAAAGCATTATATTTAACATTGAGTTAATGTAAACCCTATAATTTCAACTGCATATTTCTCAAAAACCTGACGTGATGGAGCATTTCTAATGCCAGATTCAAAATCGGGAGCTGAATTCTTTCAAGAAATACTAGGTTGCATACCAGAAGCAGACAAAAAGTTAAAATTTGTTGATTAGTGTTAAAGTATTTTAAAAAGTTATATAAAAACTTATATTTTTTTAATGCGGATATATGGCGCGTTTGGCTATGGTTTGGAAGAATTGGCGATATCGGTATGAAGCATTTATTATTCTATAATTAAGCTCATATTTCAAACTTAATTTACACTATTTTTAGGAAATATAATGGCATAATAAAAGGGAGAGATCTTGTAAATTTTATGGCCGTAACATCAAAATATTTTACGTAATTTTTTAATAAAGCAAAATATTTTTAATGCAGCTTCATTTCAAAATTTCATATGTAAATAATCTGTTTTAAAAAGTGGACAAACATTGTATCGTATTGACGTCTCCTATTTTTTGCGCGTGCGCATAGTGCGCCGCTAATCCGGGTTCGACTCCCAGCAGTGCAAAGAACGCTTACTCAGAGATCTCATAAAGATCGCACTGCTCACTGTAGTCCGGGGTTTGGTTCCCTAGGCCTTAAGAGGTTCGGATTCCTCGGAAAACAGTAGGTCCCGGCGCAGCATGACCACTGTAGTCTTTGAGCCGTAAAACCAAAAAATCAAGCAACCAACCAACTATTTTTTGCGAAGTCCATCTGGCTCTCGTAAAAATTTGACGTGGAAAGTTTGAATGTTGCAAATCAATCAAAGGCTTTCAATATGAGAAAATTATAAAAGTGATTCAAAATATCAAAATCCGGACGTATTATTATAAGTTATGGTGGTGACATTTTTCCTAAAAGTGTTCAAAGCATAATTGTACCTTACAATGGCTGCATTTTAAAGAAAGATGTAAATTGCATTTATTATCACTTCAAATCATACCAATGAACCGAAAAGATGTTTCTTGTCAATATTCTTGAACTGAACAGTTTCATTAGGAATGTAATTATATTTACACCAAGGATATAGGCAGCATAGGACGATATTGTTCTGCACTGCACTGGTTATAGACAAAAGAATGAATTTTTAAAATTTCATTTTGATGTGTTACATCAATTTTGATTTTATTCAGAACAATTTTGTTTGAAATTTTTTTTTGATGAAACATTTATACTTCATGCCGATATCGCCAATTCTTCTAAACCATAGCCAAACGCGCCAAATATTGGTATTAAAAAGCTTAGTTTTTATACAATTTTTTAAAATACTCTGAATGACCTTTCGTGTAATTTTATAATTTTATTCGTTAAATGCAACCACCTTCTTTATTCGAATCGAGTTCAGAAATTATTATCTTCATATACAGTGCAAATAAAAAATATCAAACTTCACCTAAAAAGTGCGATTTTTGGACTTTAAATATTAATGAAAAAAAATTTTATATGCTATTCACAAAAAACTGATTTCATATTCTTAATAAGAAATTTAGGGACTATCATTTGTGTCTTGTCTTGTATCAAATGTCTTGTCTCAAAGTGCGAACTTCCACAAAAAGAGTTGTAAGTATTTCTTGTTACGGTGCCATCCTCTCCTTTTAATGCAATGATGTGTTTCTTCCCAACAGATAAACTTCCTTTAACAACCCTAAGGCTCTTGTTATTTTCAATGGCCTTCCTTACTAACTCACAGTTGAATTTTCTTATGTCTTCTTTCATGCTTTTGCGCAGAGTTTTACAAAGTTCTATGTACTCAATCCTGGAACTGGTATTTTGATTGTCCACTTTCAGAGAATGTCGTTTTTTCATGAGCAGTTTCTAAGCAGTTTTTTAATTCCAGCTTGAATGCCTCAGTATTTTCTTTTAATTTCTTTAAATCCACCCTCTTACATACTTGTTTCCTAATGAGCTTCTGTCTTTCTAATTTAGTATTTAAGTGCATTTTACATCTCACCATTCGATGATCACTTCCAGTATTAAATCTGTTCAGTACACTGCAATCTTCAATAATTGATTTCTTGTTTGCCAGGATATAGTCAATTTCACTAGTTCCCCCATTTGGGTGTTTCCATGTCCATTTTCTTTGCGGTTTCTTCTTAAAAAATGAATTCATGATGCTAAGGTTTTCAGCTTCTGCAAATTCGATGAGTTGATCGCCACGTTCATTCCTTTCCCCATATCCGTATTTACCAACCGATGTCTCTCCTTGTTCCTGTTGTCCAATTCTTGCATTAAAATCTCCCATGATGAGCTTGATATGTTGTTTCCCTTTGGTGTGTAACTCTTTGATTTCTTCATAAAATTCTTCAACCTCTTCGTCGGTATGGCTTGATGTTGGTGCATATACCTGTACTATTTGAAGTTGGTATCGCTGGGTTAGTTGAACAACGAGCCTCGCTGCTCGATCTGATGTACTTTCAACTTCCAGAAGACAGTCTTTAATTCTTTTGTTGATTAAGAAGCCAACACCACTTGTTCTTCCAGTTTCCGTTCCTTTAGAACAGAAACTTTCAACCCTTTTCATCTCGCGGCACACCAAAGCGAATTACTAAAATTCTACAACACACGAAAAAATATATTTTTCGCCGATCTGGTAAAAAACAGATAAAAACCAAGAAATAAATTAAAAAATGGGTATCATTTTGATTGAAGTGGGCTTATTGATTAAATAGTCAGGTATTGCAAGATTTAAACATTCTTACGATACATTTGTGGACATCACGTGACACATCCGTTAAAAATTGCTGCTCTAGAAGAAAGGGAAAGTCCATTTTTAAGTTTTATCAACTCTTTCCCTTTTCTACTGACTCAGTGTAGACTCCTGCAATGTCCCATTTGATCTTGTCAAGTTCTTCTTCCAATTCCTGAAGTTTTGCTTCAGAAGCAAGGGATCGTCCATTAAACGTAGCCAAGGTCAATAACAAACGGCAGCCTGGGCCATTCCAGTGATTGTTAGCATCCCCCCAAACAGCTTTCACATCATGTTGACCGCTGCCTTGATCAGGAGCACTCCAGCACCTGGAGACTAGGGGCCATGGTTTCTGGTGTGTCAACTCTGGCTAGATGGGTTGTTGAATTAGCCCTCACCTCTCATCTTTCTATTCGTAATGCGAATATTAATTTCCTTCATAAATAAAAAGCCCAATCGAAAACAGGGCAGAACACTAGGTTATTGACCCGGAAGGTTCGACCCGTACGTTCAATGTGTGGAACTTTCAGCTAGATATCAACAACCCCTTTGCAGACCGAAAGATACTATAATATATACAGGGTGTATACAAAATGGCGGAAAAAGTTCACTACACGATTCCTTGTGAAAAAGAGGAATAAAAATTGTCCAGTGTAATTTTTGCTTAAAATCAATATTTAATAAGATAATTAAGACCAAAGATGAACGAATCACGCCCCAGACACGCCCATCGTGAGAAAAGCAAACCAAAGAAATTCTTGGAGAGGCATGGCTAAGCACAACAGATCTGATTGGTTAACTTCAAACCTGAAAATTTCGTTGCGTGTCCAAATACGTCATTGGAATTCCGAAGTATGGTAACCTAGTAAAGGTTGTTTCATCGCCAAATATTAGAAAAGGAAGCCAACGGAAATACCAATCTTTTTTCTGAATCTGGTAACTTTATAAAAAATGTATCCTTTGGCATAGGGAGCATTCAAGTATTATGTAAGCAACTTTGCGGGAGTGGGTGGCTTTTGTGCTTATTTTTAATTTTCGCTTACCAGAGGTGGGGGTGGTGTTGAAAATGGCCAAAATATTGCTTACGTAATACTTGAACGCTCCTATAGCTGCTATCATGGGGGTATGCAGGGTTAATTTCTTAATGGAAAGTGAACAGAAGTACGGCAATAAGGAAGGGGAATAGCCATTTTGAAGCCATCTGGCAACCCCTCCCCGGCATTTAATCCTGTTGTTTTTGTATTCGCATATCATATGACAGCAGTAGCGTGCTGATAACCTCCACAGTAGGGAAAGCCCGAGAGGAAAAGGACCCAGTTCGTCATTGTTCATTTTCCACAAAACTTATAGTAAGTACTTTGAGAAAAAAAAAAATATCTATTATTTTACAATTAATGAGGCAAAAATTAATCATATGAAATTTTCTTTAAAAAATGAAATAGCGATCATCAGTTTCCAAATGGAAGGAAATAGCCTACGAAAAACTCAAAACCAGCATGAACTTATTTGAAATTGTGGGTGGGGGGAGATCATTAACAACTCGATACCGCCAATGAACTTGGTATAAATGACTTCCAATTTTTTTAAGTGAACAATTGATTTTAATAGGAAATTGATTCTATTCAGATAAGATTTCCCAAACCCACAACATCTGCCTTGTGCAAATCTTTCACAGTTATGAACATCGAGCTAAAATACTACTATTAAAGCCGAATCAACAAGTATCTGCTTTAACTCGTTTCATTTCCTTCGAAACTGAATACCCAAGATGGTAAATTATGAACTAGTTTCGAGTTATATGATGATATGCAATTTGTACTAAGGCCCTCCTGTGGAAAACGTTGCTTCATAGATGTACTACGTTCTGTTTAAAATATTGGAGTATGTGCTCATTGCTGGCAGTAGCGGAATATGCATTGCAGGAGGCCAAGGCATGGGTCTGGACTTCACTTTACTTTATCGTTGATAGCAAATATGTTCAAGCCTGTCAGATTTGCATGCGATGGAATGTGGTTGGGATGTGACTACTTACGAAGTAAGAGAAAAATACTATTAATTTTAATATTTTCCCCACAAGGAAGAAGAAAAAAGGTTGAACCTAGTGGCAAACAGCACATTTGATCCGTATACTTCCCGTCAGTGGTATGATTGATTTGGCACGAGAAATCACCAAATCTGGAGTTTGCTGTTAATTATAACGTAACTAAACTAACTCTTTAGTGAAGTTTCGATATCCCAAAGTTCAAGTAACACGTGACCTAAGCAAGTTTTTAAAAACCAGTGAAATCTTCGTTTCCTATCTCTCTTCGTGGCAAGGGGCGTACATGCATGAACGCATGTGTCATTACTTTAAAGAAATGCTAAATGGGTTGGCTTTGCCTTATTATTGGTTCAACTATGCTTTGAAATAACTTATTAAATAAGGATTTTACGCAAAAATTGTACAGGACATTTTTTATTCCTTTTGTCACAAGGAATCGTGTAGTGAACTTCTTTTCCGCCATATTATATAAACCCTATATATATATATATCAGTTTGCCAACCCGTCTGACAAAAGTGCTGAGCTTAAGGCTGCTTCCTCTGTATTTCTTTCAACGTACTACATGTATGTGTGATAACAGAGAGACCTCCATCCTGCAGTGGATTGAAAATGGTTGATGATGATATATATATATGGCCTGCAAAAGGGTTGCTGGTATCTAACTGGAAGGAGACCCACACGCTGAACGTATGTGACGATGTGTGGAACCGGCCAGGCCAGTAACCTAGTGTCCTACCCCGCCTTCAAGTGGTGCAGGCTGAGCTTTCTATTTATGTGGCAAATTAATATTTGCTACACGGATAGAAAGGCGGAAGGGGAGGGCTAATTCACCAACCCGTCTAGCCAGCGTGGTGAAATTATGGCTAATTCCTCCATTATGTTGACACACCAGAAACCATGGCCCCTAGTCTCCAGGTGCTGGAGTGCTCCTGATCAAGGCAGCGGTCAGTGTGGCATGAAAGCAGGGGGTGCTAAGAATCACTGGAATGGCCCAGGCTGCCGTTTGTTATTGACCTTGGCTACGTTTAATGGACGATCCCTTGCTTCTGGATAATAATGAATAGAAGTTTGACAAGTAGTCATTCTGTACTTGTCATAAACTTGTCTATTCATTTATACTTTCACTACACATGAATGTATATTTTGTAATTGTGGTATGATGTACATACATTTACACCTATATTGTATATGCGCTTATGTATGGAGGCGATGGGGCCCGGAATCCTGTATAAGCACATTTTAGTGCATAGGCCTTTATTATTTTATTTCATTTTATATAGTATGCAGATGTGGCTGTGTGAATATTGGTATTCCGCATATATTTGCACTTACTTATTAATAATTTTCATTTACTTGCTTGATTTTCTACACTTCCATTTATATTTACATTATCTACTATTTCTTATTTATATCATCATCATCATCATCATATTCAACCATTATCTATCCACTGCTGGATGAAGGTCTCTCCAAATGCTTTCCACACAAGTCTATCCTGAGCAATTCGCTTCCACGTCACCCCAACCTGTTTTCTTATTTCATCCACCCATCTAGTTTGAGGACGTTTTCTAGGTCTTCGGTGGTCTCTTGGAATCCAGTTCAGAATTTCTGTTGTCCATCGTTGATCAGTTCTTCTTGCAATATGCCCAGCCCATCGCCATTTCAGCCCTTTTACTTTAACAATGATGTCCTCTACTCTAGTTTGCTCTCTCACCCAAGTGTTTCTTTTTCGATCTCTCCTAGTTATTCCAAGCATGCACCTCTCCATGCTCCTTTGCGTTGTCTGTAACTTTCGTATTGCTCCAACTGTTAGACTCCATGTCTCTGATCCATAAGAGAGGACTGGCAATACACACTGGTTGAAGACCTTTCTTTTTAGACACAAAGGCAATTTCCCCTTCAGGATAAAACTGTTTCTTCCAAATGCACTCCAGCCAAGTTTAATACGTCTGTTGAGTTCTTTCATAATGTTGCCATCCATTGAAATCAGCTGGCCAAGGTAAATATATGAATCAGCAATTTCTAGCTCAATGTTGTCAACTTGTATTTTTGTTTCCTCTACAAAATTATTGAACATGATCTTAGTTTTTTGTAGGTTCATCTTGAGTCCAACTTCTTTACTTCTAGTTGAGAGCTCCTGTACCATGTCTTGGAGTTCTAATGGGTTCGTTGAAAAAATAACAATGTCATCAGCAAACCGCAAATGATTTAAATATTCACCATTTATTTTTATTCCCTTGTTATTCCAATTTATCAGCTGAAAAATCATCTGTAAAGCTGAAGTAAAAAGTTTTGGAGAAATGGTATCTCCCTGCCTCACCCCTTTGCCAAGTTTGATAGTTTTGGTATCTTTATGTAACCGAAATTTTGCACTTGCATTTTTATACACACGTTTCACCATGTCAATGTACACATCCTCAATGTCTGTTGATCTTAAAGAGTTGATGACTGCTGATGTTTTAATAGAGTCAAAGGCCTTCTCATAGTCAATAAATGCAAGTTTCGTCCTCATTCGTCTAGCGGTCCAAGACACTCCGGGCTAAACGGAGGGACCCTGGTTCGAATCCAGGATGGGGAAAGCGTCTCTTTTTCTCCAAAATTACATAAGCTCTAGTTTGAGCTAATTAATACGTGGGTGGCAAAAATTATAGTATAATAAATTCCCCCACGAAAACTCACAAAATTCTCGCCCCGGAGGCTTTCTTGTGTTGACCATATTTGGCAATTGTGTTATCCCTGCGGAGGGTAATAATACCTTAACATCTTTACATACGGAGAAAGAGAGCGTTGTTTCCTGTCCTCATTCGTCTAGCGGTCCAAGACACTCCGGGCTAAACGGAGGGACCCTGGTTCGAATCCAGGATGGGGAAAGCGTCTCTTTTTCTCCAAAATTATATAAGCTC
>QLNU02015360.1:270628674-270646530 GCA_006491805.2 Dysdera silvatica
GCACCAAGAAAGAGTTGTCCGATTGTAATGAAATTTCGTATGCAAAGACATTTTGACCGAACATGCAAATGATTAAAATTTGGTGTCCAATGAATGAATAGCGGGAACTCCAGCGCATCGGAACTGCGCATTCAGCAGGTGTATATAAGGAGCGATTCTCAATATGTGGTCAAAATTTCTGTTGCATTTTGACTGCGGATATCTTACGTCGACTGTAACAATGCCTCGCCGAAAGATTCGTGCTCATTACGAGCATATGTCAGAGTTTGAAAGAGGTCGTGCTATCGGATTGAAAGAGGCTGGTTGGACGAATCGAAGAATCGCTGGACATGTGGGTCGAAGCGATGCGGCGATTGGACGGTGCTGGCAAGAGTGGGTCAACAACGGCAGATGTCAGCGTCGGGACGGCAGCGGTCGACCTAGGGCCACAACAGAACGGGAAGACAGAGCGATTGTCAGAGCAGCTGTCACAGCACCGGATTCGTCGTTATCAACTATCCAACGTGTGGCCCGCACACATGTGTCCAACATGACCCTCTGCAGATGACTGAGAGAGCGGAATTTACGCTCGCGCCGACCGTTACGCCGCTTACCTCTCACGCCTTTACACCGTCAAGTCCGATTACAGTGGTGCCGGGCTCGATCAACTTGGAACTGCGCTGACTGGGGACGTATAGTCTTTAGTGACGAGTCCCGTTTCCAACTGTGTCCTGACGACAACCGCAGACGTGTCTGGAGACGTCCAGGGCAGCGTGGGGATCCTGCCCTTACTATCGCACGCCACACATGCCCACAACAGGGTGTTATAGTCTGGGATGCCATCTCCTTTGATAGCCGGACCCCTTTGGTGGTCATTTCTGGCACACTTACAGCACAGCGGTACGTAGACGACATTCTACGACCGGTTGTGTTACCGTTCCTTTTGCGACACCCTGGACTTACGTTTCAACAAGACAATGCCCGGCCGCACACGGCACGTGTTGCTATGAATTGTCTTCAAGCTTGCCCAACACTTCCTTGGCAAGCTAGGTCTCCTGATCTCTCTCCCATAGAGCACATTTGGGACGCTATGGGAAGGCGATTGCAACCATCCCGGAATGTTGACGATTTAGCCCGACAGTTGGAGACAATTTGGCAAGAAATTCCGCAGGACACCATCCGGGATCTTTATCAGTCTATGCCACGCCGGGTGACAGCTTGCATCCAGGCCAGAGGTGGACCAACGCCTTATTGACTTCCTCCCTTTGTAACGGTCAAACTCTGCAATAAATCATTCAATTGTTCTGAAATTTTAATGATTTCTTTTTCTATGTATGTTCTTCACATCCACCAATTTTTATCGCAATCGGACAACTCCTCCTTGATGCGTCGATTTTTTTTTGTTATAGGGTGTATGTAATAAGATAATATTTGTATATATTTTATATATTAAAAAAATAAATTATGAACAATTAAAATTTTGACACTTTCTTTAAAAATTATCTAAGATATGGATAGAAATAACGCCTTCAAACTTATTTAGTCTTTAAAGAGCATAGCTTAAAAAAGTTAAAATTTTAGTTTAACTCTTCCCAAAACATTTCCGCTATTTTCTGTGTCATTCTGCACATAATTCTAACGGTTTTTTTATTTACATATAGACTCAATCAAAAATCGTCTACTTAGTTCATTTTCCTCTTATAATATTCAGACGTAAATATTTATTACCAGTTGGTGATAAAAGTATCTTTATAATATCTCTATTCTATTTTCCGTTAAGATGCTTTACTTTAGTCAACGTATTTTTTCCGTATTTCCTGTAGTTTTCATTGCTGAAATGTGCATTTTTTTTCTATATTTCTTTTCCTGTTTTTCGGGCTCCCTTAACTAAGCTAGATTTTACATCTATGAAAAAAGACACAATGAACGATTTGGTGAGATAAGATATTTTCAAGCATTAGAAAGACTATATTTTGTAAAATATCGCCAACTCTGCTCTATACTAAAAAATTCGTTTATAAAATACGTAACAGTCTCATTTTGTGTATTTGTTTATTTTACATTTTTTATTGATATCATTAAATAGAGGCAAGGGAAGGGTGATTTACACACGTAGCATGCCTGGAGGAATATCATATAATTTTGGGGTACGTAGCCCTTCAAGATTGCCAAATTAGAGACCCCACCGTTGACTTTGAGACAGCCCAACAAACACTAAAAATTTCGTAGAATAATAGATGAGCGATGTGACGATGCAACTGGAACAGAGCGATTTATTTTAATTACTCTTTTTTTCTGCGAACTGCTGCTGTAAAAGTACCGGTCGTGCAATGAAGTTGCATAAAAGTTGCCTTTTCTAGACAGTTTCGTGGTTGAAATTTCAGAATAGCAAAATTCTTAAGCGTATCCCAATATTTCCATGCTGCAATGGACCAGATCTTGTTGAATTGAATTTTCTTAAGGAAAAGCCCTCATTATAAAATTTGCAATGAAGTCGTTATAGGCGTAGAGTTATATGGGCCCGTGGGGCTCGAATAATTTAAAGTAAATTGTAATTTTACATATATTTTAATGCACAAATTTATATGCATTTGTGGGGCCTCAAATAATTTTCAAGAGTCTACGTTGCTGGAAGCCGCACCAAAGATCTCTTTTTTTCGGGGGGGGGGGGAATTTTTCCCCATGCTTCGGGTAGTCGTCAATCTACCAAATTTGGCGACATACCAGTTGTTAGATCGAGCTCCAGTGTAGCTATTTTTTTTTCAAAAACGTTAATTTACAAAGCAAAAGCAAGTTCCACCAAGGTAAAGGCACAGTACAGCTAGAAGTGTAAGATACGTAAACTATTACCCAAGTAAATTTATTAAGAAAGAAGTCTTTACTAATGCAAGAAAACCTCTTGAAGACAACTTAAAAAAAACAAAAAAAAACACGCTTATCTACTAACTGCTCACTATTGTCCGGGGATTGGTCCACTAGGCCATAAGATGTTCGGATTCCTCGGAAAACTGTAGGTCTCGGAGCAGCATGACTCTTGCTATCCTTGCACCGCAAAACTTACAAACAAGCAAACAAGTAATTAAGAGCTTTCCAGATTCCGTGTACGAAATTTTTTATTTTAGGAACATATCTACTTATTATTTCTGCTGTATTCACACTAGCGGCACGCCAAATTGTCGCCAATCAAATCATGGGCGAGTCTGCCCATTTATGATAGATAAGCGAAATCGTCTGTTGATTCCTTCAAGGAACGAGTTGGCACATCTGTAATTTACACACGAACAAAAAATAACTTCTATTTTTTTGTGGGCATGCCATAAACAAATACGCTCTGCAACAAACATTGCAATTTTAAAAGATAGGGGGAGTGCATATAACTATATTTTAATTCAGCGTTTCTCAGCAAGAGTTCCACGAAAAATAATAATAAATAAAGTCCGTCTCAAAAGTATATGGACAACAGATTTTGTGGGATAAATGTAAAAAAAAATGCATTAAATTGAAATTTTACATGAATAAGTATGATATACACATACGTAAACAACCTTTAAATTGCCTTTGATAAAAAAATTAATAAAATAAAATAAAGTTATGAAGCCTATATTTCGTTCGCGAGTTTCGTTCATTTATTCGTTCGTTTATTCAATTGGAAGAAACTCCAGAATTTTTTTAAACTAAACAAATAACCTTATCGTTTAATTTAAACATACGAAATTATCGAGATTATGTTTCAAAAATCGATGAAGTACTATGTTTTAAATATTTTGAAATATCATTAAATGCATGTAATATTCTGTATAAATAGATTTTATGTTATGCAAACGCCACCGTTTCCCCTCCTTTCCTCTGGCGGAGAAAATGCTTTCACGGCCTGTATATCAAGAAGGCCTTGGCTTGGGTTCCCTAATACTCCTTTTCTCCGCAAGAGTACAATGGTTGAGAAACGCTGTTTTAATATTATAATCGTGATTATTTGCACTGCTGGGAGTCGAACCCGGATTAGCCGCGCAATAGGAGAACGCGTTACCACACTGCGCCACCGCAGGGCGCGAATCTGACTCTAACGTTTGAATATACAGGGTGATTCTTAATTCGAGGAAAAAAAATTTAAGGGGTGGTAGGGGACCCAAAATGAACCATATTGGCCGATATCCCCAATGTTTAAAACAGAACGGGAATGGCTGCAGAGTCAATTTATTGTTTACGTCCAACTCGTTTGCTACGTAACCAATCATACCAATTAAAATAATTTTTCAATAAAGAATTTAAGTAAATGAACTAATAATACAGCAGAGACAAAAAAAATCAAGAATTCGCTTTCTGATCCTGATCTGTATTACGATTTAGTGAAAATAAGCGTAAAACTGCATTTTTTTATCACACTGGAGCACAGTTGTGAACTGCCAAGTACGTATTACAGATGAAGGACATTAAACTGAACAATTTTTGTTCTTTTGAACTTTTTTGCCTAAAATTAGTCGTTCGGCCACTACAATGAATTTAGTGTTTACGTCCACCGTATTCAAGGTTCCCATAAATGGCAAAATGCGCCATTTCAAGAATTTTTAAAATTATTTAATGCCAATGGACCTTGTGCTCTCTCTATTTGGCGACTTTCTAAAATCTGTTAAATTCACCGGAATTGTAAAGCGTAAAGTGCAGTACATCTTTGAAAAAGAGATATCTTAGACAGAGGCGGCCTTAGTGTGCGTGTGTGGAGGTGGGGGACGAGCCGGGACACGACCGAGGTCGTTAAAAATTGTAGTAAATTAGTTTATGGCCGCCCTTATATACATAATTCTCAACGAGGTCGTAAAATCCCAAAAAATAAATAAATAAAATAATAAAAATGTACCGCATGTACAATGAAATCAGTTTTCAACGACCCTTCTCCTGTATACAGCTATGCATACAGGGGAAGCATCGTGTAGGGGCGATGCCAGGTATTTCTCCAACAGTGGCAGTAGAGGCGGCAAATCTAACAAAATGTGTATGTTTACTACTAGAGGGCGCTATTGGGCACATGCAGAATTTACTTCTTTGCTTAAACTAATCATTCTTAACGCGGATGTCGTACACGATGGAGTCATTCACGAAGGAGTCATTCACGAATTCTGAAAAGGTAAATATGCATCTGGAGTATGGGGCTAGCAATATGAATGCAAGTGCAGCTCAAAGATAATATTGTGAACGTTTCCTCACTAATCGAGTACCGGATCATAGAGTTTTTTCACGTTTGCACAGGCAACTCTGTGAAACTGGATCATTCCATGTTAGCAGGCATGAGACCGGTCGGAGGAGATGGACTTGTGTCTTGGCAACTGAAATCCCCCGATTTATCCAGTTTGGATTTCTTCTTCTGGGGACACTGAAAACCATCGTATACGAGACTCCAATTGACATTAATCATGATCTCGTCGCCAGACATATATTTCTGATGCTGTTCGAGAAATGCCTGGCATCTTTGAAAATGTGCGCCATTCAATGCGTCGACGGTGTGAGGTATGCATCACTTCTGGTGGTAGTCACTTTGAGCATTTGTTATAAAAAAGGTAAATAAAATCGTTACATTTTTTTTGAGCAATTTCTTGGATGGCGCTTAAGCACCATACATTCGAGGACATACATTCTTTGACAGAAATTTTTAGTTTCAGCGTGTTATCCTTCGTATTTGGACATAATTTGTAAGGACCGCGAAAAGCTAATTTCTTACTGCACACACTACGATTTGAAGCAGCCTCGGACGGTCGCCCACTCCCTCTCAACACCCGTCCTGCCCAGAAATGTTTAAGGGTCGCTGAAAACTGATTTCATTGTACATGCAGTACATTTTTTTTGTCTAGGATTTTACGACCTCGTTGACAATTATGTGTGTAAGGGCGGCCATAAATTAATTTCTCAGTACGCGCACTACAATTTTTAGCGACCTCGGGCGTGTCCCGGCTGGCACCCTCACACACACACTAAGGCCGCCCCTGCCTAAGATATCTTTTTTTTCCAAGATGTACTGCGCTTTACAATTCCAGTGAATTTAACAGATTTTAGAAAGTCGCCAAATAGAGCCCAAGGTCCGTTGGCATTAAATAATTTTAGAAATTCTTGAAATGGAGCGTTTTTCCGTTTATGGAAACTTTGAACGCGGTGGACGTAAACACTAAATTCACTGTAGTGGCCTAACGGCTAATTTAAAAAGTTACTGAGCAAAAATTGTTCATTTTAATGTCTTTCGCCTGCTGCACATACTTAGCAGTTCACAATTGTTTTTCAGTGTGATAAAAATTGCAGTTTTATGCTTATTTTCACTAAATCGCAACACAGATCAGGATCAGAAAAGGGAATTCTTGATTTTTCTTTTGTCTTTGTTGTATTATTAGATCAATTACTTAAATTCTGTATTGAAAAATTATTTTAATTGGTGTGATTGGTTACGTAGCAACGAGCTGGACGTAAAAAATATATTGACTCTGCAGCCATTCCCCTCCGTTTCGAACATGGGGATATCGGCCAATATGGTTCATTTCGGGTCCCCTACCACCCCTTAAAATTTTTTTCTCGAGTTAAGAATCACCCTGTATACGTAAAAAACGCATGGTATAAGACTATCTCAGACGATCAAGCTGTACGTCAAATATTTCAATCTAACATGATATAGGAGGTATATACCTATATAGTAAATTCTCGTTATGATTACTGATACAACGAGAAATTTGTTATTGCGAATTTGGACCAATCCCCATGTCAATCATCAATAAGACAATGGATTAAAATTTCTGATTTAACGAAATAAATTTTTGATAATTTTGTCGTAGCGAAAGATCCCTTTAAGCTTAAAAAACATATTTTTTTCGATTACATAAAAATAAGCAGTGCTAGAAATGCAGAGAATTCAAAATGAAAGAAATAAGGTGTAGCATTTTTGTTTTATTTTGAAAATGACATTGGAGGAACAGGTGATGTTTGAAATGATTTTTCCCACCCATTTACCATTAGTGGAACTGGTCTCAAGGTCTAGAGCAGTGGTGCACAACCTGCGGGTCGCATGAGGCCTTTGACCTGGCAGAATGCGGCCCACCAGCACAAAACCGCAGAGGATACAAAAAGCGCGAAAAAATATTGAAAAATGAATAAAAAATTAAAAATGAAAGATATATGAAAATTTTCGGAGAATTACTGTCCCAGTTAGATTCCCAATATGATGATGTCATTTATTTTACAATAGTTCGTTGGCTAAGTGCTGGAGAAATTTTAAAATGAGTATATGACTTATGTGAAGAGATTTTTTTAAAAAGTCGTGATTATAACCTAGTAGCAGACTTTTGAGGACAAGGAATAGATATGCGAATTATCTTTTTAGTCGATATGACACTACATCTGAACGAGCTAAACATGAAGCTTCATGGAAAAAATAACCTGATCCATAACCTGTTTTACTCAATCAAGGCTTTTTTCCTTTTTAAAGCTTCGCAATTATTAGTTTTATCTTTTTGCGCTATAATCATGTATATTCGTGAACAATATAAAAACACAAATGCAACATTAATGTTACTAGCTGTTGGGTGCTGTGATATATGCAAACATATTTAAAAGGAAATACACACAAACGCAATTTAATATGAGCTGGAACGACTTTTTACAATTGTTTCGATGGGGGAAACGCCCCAACCTTCTTCAAAATTTTTCAAACTGAGTTTGAACAAATTTCTGAAGAGGTGGGACATTTTCCCCACCAAAAATTAAAAAGTTGCTCAACTAAACTGCGTTTCTGTGTATAAATGTTCTATTGCGCAGTGTAGGCTCATCTTTTCATATGTAATCATATTTAAAGTCCATCATATTACTGATCTCGCCTTATTCGAAAAACTAAGGATATCGTGTATTTGGTTTATAATTTGTAGAGTGTAGAACCGATTATTTGGAATTCGTAAGACTGGAAGCAAGGGCGGATCCAGGATGTTATTATGGAGGGCGGTTTCGGGGGGCTTACACAGGGGAAATTTTTAGTTTTGGACTATTAAATAGTTTAGGTAAATGTTGTTATATTACTAGCCTTCCTTTATACCAGGATTGTCCAACATACGGTCATGTCACAATCCGGTCCGCAAACAATGTTAATCTGGCCTGTCTACAACTGTTTGAAATAAAAAAAAATTCCCAAACAAAAATTTTAGATTTCTTTCAGAAATAAGCAAAAATCCTGAGGATAGCATAGGTGACCCCTTTCTGTATCGCAAATGCAGAAAGAAATAACTGGAAAAAACTCTAAAGGGAGGCTGTTAAGTGTAAGTTTTTTTCCCCATTTTTTAAAGAAACCGCTGGCCCGCGAGATCCGTGAAAATTCTTTAAGTGGCCCGCTACCCAAAAAGGTTGGACAACCCTGCTTTATACTCACCAAAATATTTAATTTACGACAATGAATTAAAGCTGGGCTTTTCTTTAATTAAACTATATGGTTTAGGGTAGATTATAGTCAAGTATGACAGAAGGATAAGCTAGTAAAGGAGACATATACAATAACCAAAAACGATAATTTACAATGTAATTAATAGAACAAGTTTAAATTTAAACTATAAAAACATTGTAATTATTTTACTTTTTTTATAACAAGCAACTTTTTAAAAAATTTGAAGTTTATAGTGCGAAGTCGAGCCATCTTGGTTTCTTTGAAAATTTGTCAATCACTTTATTTATATGAATATCGTTGTTTCTTTAGGTGTGTATTGAAAGTCGGGTTTGAAGCCAAGTTTGACGGCGCTTCAAGGATAAAAAACTACGTTTTGCTGAAGCAATACTTACTGAAAATGTAGTTTGAAAGGCAAGTAGCTTATAGATTCGTGGAAAAACGTCTTGATCGCATTTCTCCAAGGCTTGGAGACTTTGGTGTAAGATTTTAGTTTATTACAGTAGTAACAAACAACACATAAAATATATACTTCATCTTCTTTATTTATTTATTTATTTTTTTATTTAACGCTGAGGGCAGGAAGGGACAGTCGCCCCCTCCGCCCCTCCCTGGATCCGCCAGTGCCTGGAAAGGTCCAAATTACGGAACTTTCTTCTTCCTCTTTTTCCCCTTCTTTACCAACGCGGTCGTCTGTCGTATCCTTGACAATATTGTACAAAATTCTGCTACTCAAATGTTTTACATTGCTTTACATGCTGTTTTATATACATGTACTTTATTATTTATCGTAATACTAGCGGTAGTTTGCAATAAATTTATGTTTTGCCTTTGAAAAAATCCTAAATTTTAACTATCAATTATTATATATATAAAGCGTTGGGTTACAAATAACGGTGTTTGCTAAGTTTTTGTTTTTTTCTCTATTCCAATTTTTCTGTGAAATTCAGTTTTTCCCGAATGGATGCTGTATTATCGATTGAAATCCATCATTTTTTATAATGAACCTGGGATCTGGAAAATTCCAAAACTAAAACTTCGTTAATCCGAAGATTTCCGGATAATCGACCCTACACCGCATTCTACATTTATTGTCGTCATGAAGACGCGAGTGACAATAATAAGAAAATAATTCTAAGGCTATTTTTATTCCATAATCCCCAACTTTTTTTAACCAAAACTTTCTTTAAACGAAGTCTGGACAGAATCCATACACGTTCATGAAAATACATTGGCGCTTTAGTTCCCTTGAATATTAACTGCAGCTCACATGATGGCAAATATAACGTATTAGATAATGCATAGAATACGCATATATTCAAAATGACACTTTAGGCCAGCTGCGTCTTAGGCTGGAGTATCTAATATTGCTGCGTAATTAGCATGTTGCAAAAGAAACTTATCTGAATAAAGAAACAAAAAAGTAAGTAGCCAATAAACAGGAGTGACCAATTTAAAGATTATTTTTAAATATATAAAAAAAAAGCGTCCAAATATCAGTATAGATGTAATCCCGACAATTTATTGGAAATAATCTATCAGTATATCATTAATGATGAAATATATTTATCTATTCCAAAAAAGTGTTGATATTGCATGTTAACACACATTATCTGAATCTGAAAACATGCTTGTTCCTTCTGGCGTAAAATATAAGGGCGTGATACTGGTGCAATATAGGTTTCTGTCCTTCGCATTTTTCAATATCTGTACGCACATCTGATTAAAATTCGTCTGACGAAACTTTCGAATGTTTGTCTTTAAACGTGCTTTCCCCCCAGAAATGTAAACACAGTTTATTACACAATGAACGTCATTAATAGGTATACAATCGGTTACATAATTATTTCTGTTGAAGTTCAGAGTCAAGTTAAATGAATTCAAAACTTGTCATGATATAGCTGCAGTATTTAATCTTTATCTCTTGAGACTGCCATATATCTTAAAATACTGAAGAATGTCATTCGCAGTATTGAAGTATGGCTTCTTTTTTTAGAACAAAAAATGGTATATTGCATTTTTATTTCATATCGGAACGCCATTTTTTTATCGACAGTCGAAAGGTTAAAGCGTTTTTGGGGAATGGTAAGTTTGGAGAATGAAAACGTTAACTCTTGAGACTTCAAGGAGTATATCAGAACTTAACAGTATCGAATAATCTCTCTCCACATCCTCCTATAATTTTTAAGAAGTTCCCCCTTTAGCTAATCAAGCAATATTTCAACAACAAAAACATGCAGTCGTTGTTTATTCAAGATCACAAATCAGTCCAATTATGCTTGATAGCTCAGTGACTATTACAGAGTAGCTTCGTGCCCCTGTCGTCTGGTGGTTATTATTCTCACCTACAAACCCCTGGGATGAATTCGACTCCTAGTTTGCTCAGTTGTGTGCAAATGTGTCTTGATTCGGAGGACACGTTAAGCTGTAGGTTCGTCCCAGATGACACGTGGAATATCCTTAAGACGTAACGTATGCAAATACAAAATAGATTTTGCTGCAGGAAAGGAAAAAATTTTGAAAATATGTATAGGGACAGTCTAGGAAATATAACGATCTATCATATCTCCACACATGGACGTCCCGAGGGGGTGCAAGTGGGTTCACTTGCACCCCCTTGGCTTATGAAAAAAAAAAAGACTGAATCCACAAGAAACTATAGTACAACAACATTATTTAATTTGAGAATTTTTTCTGGATGCACCCCCTTACATATAATTCTGGAGACGCCCATGTCTCGACATTAATAACATAGCATCAACTAATGAAATGCTAATTTAAAGAACACTTCAGCTGCACAGCTACACATATAATTTTTCTGGTCAGCAAAGAAATAAAATGCGTGTTACCGTTATAATAACCTACTATCCGTCCAACTAATTCTGTTTTTCTTGTTGTTCCAGTTCTATGAACAGAAGTATATACAGTCGAAACCGCGTACATGACAAATATCGAGCCTCAAATTTTCTCCTATCCTTTTAATGTTATCTAAATCCGCTTAATTGCGATTTTGCATGCAAAAACCGTATATATGTAAATATTTTTGAAGCCAAACGAATGTTTTATTATAGAATTTAAACCGGATATATGTAGACAAACTTTATGAACAAGTTTTCATCCGCAGAAAATGTGTAGTTGGCAACTCTATTTTTAAGGATTGGCTTTCCCCATCGGAAATAGTTGTCAACCCTTGTCGAAGTGTCACGTACCAGCTTATTTATGGCTTTGTTTACGGTTCCCCCGCTTTCTAATAATAATCATAAATAATAAATGGATTTTATTTATCACAGGAGACATACAATGCATACTAGGGTGGAGCGAAAGAAACGAAACTTGTGTAACCCAAAACGGGTACCTATCAATAATTGTGGTTTGGCCCTATGAACATTTCTGGTTTTTTTGTTTTTTGTTTTTTGTTTTTTTTTATATATTATCTTCAGGCTGCGCAAGAGGCCTAAACTTTGAAAAATCTGCTATTTTTCTGTAATTTTTTTCCCCAATTTATATTGACAAAATAAATTTAAAGTAGTGTTATTATGTTCAAAATAGATTTGAAAAATAGTGTACTTTTTTTCCTTGTCACTGTTTTAATATTTTAATCTTGAACATGTGGCTTAAATTTTGAGATTTTTTGTAATTTTTAAGTTTTTCAGAGTTTACGCTGCAAGGTGGTTTACCATCAAGAGCAACTATAAAATAACAAAAGGAGCAGTAAATCTGCGGAAAACAATTGAATTTTCTTCATACTTAAGCAGCGACAATAAAAAGTTATTCAAAAGGTCCTTCAGGATAATGGACCTTTTGCTCATCCAGAAAACCTGCTCATAGCAATGCTAAAAGATGAACGAGCACATATAAAAAACCCTTGCCATTCGACGAATTATTGCAACAAGGGATTGCGGCAAGGTAACTGAAGGAGTCAGGCTATTTGTAATTCCCGTCATTAATTTCGCTGAATCTGACTATATTGATATGATTTCATGGCCAGATATTACAGTCACTAAACCCACTCTAACACGTCACTTGTCAAACAATGACCTACAAAGATTATTACTTAATAAAAAAGTCAATATTGACTCTGAGGCAATACTCGCTCAATTGCCAATTCATACCCAAGCGGTAGAAAGAGCAATAAAAGAAGTTACAGCAGCGTCTGCAATTGTTTGCGATCACTGCAAATTGTCTCGTAAGGCAATTCTGAATGAAAGTGTCCAATTTTTAATACCAAAAAGCAATTTAAAGCTTAAAAAATGTGCCATCATGGTAGGGTGGTTGTGTAGGGCATGGGTGGAACTCGACATGCAATCACCTCCTCGTAGTGAGTCCTGGGTAGTTAAATTTTAACTAGCGAAGAGTTGCATACTAAATTCAATACATTAACTGTAAATAAAATTTAATAAATGAACAATGAAATAAATTACATAAAGCAGAAAATTCTAGAAAATAACTTAAAAATTACAAAAAAATCTCAAAATTTAAGCCACAAGCGCAAGCTGAAAATATTAAAACAGTGACAAGGAAAAAAAGTACATTATGTTTTTTCAAATCTATTTTTAACATAATAATGCTACCCCAAATTTATTTTGTCAATATAAATCGGGGAAAAAATTACAAAAAAATCGCAAAAAAATGGCAGATTTTTCAAAATTTAGGCCTCTTGCGCAGCCTGAAGATGATATAATATATATACGTATATATTTCAGAAATGTTCATAGGGCCAAGCCACAACTATTGATAGGTACCCGCTTTCGGTTACACGAGTTTCGTTTTTTTCGCTCCACCCTAAAAGACATGTTTATGCATTACAGTAGACAAGTTCCATGTACAATAAATAATGTGCAGGCCGGAAAAATCTAATACACGGGTGTACAAAATTGGTTACGCAATCGGCCAATAGGTAGCGCTGCAGTCGCGGGGCACGTTTTAAATACTGTTTAGAACTACAGATTATTCAGTCTTCTGTCTGTTCTGCCGCCGAAACGTGACAGGAGGTTTAGCGTAGTGAAGAAGGTGGGAAGAAATCTGGATGAAATCATAATCTGTAGTTCTGAACAGTATTTAAAATGCGCGCCGCGACTGCAGCGCCACTTAGTGGCCGATTATGTAACTAATTTTGTACACCCGTGTATTAGATTTTGACAGCCTGCACATTAAACATACCACTTATATTATCCTTTTATCTATCACCATTTCGGAGTTACGTAATTTCAAAATTAGGTAGTCCTTTCTGAAATACCCTGTACGTTGCTTAATAAAGAGTAAAGTATTTAATATAAAAAGTTAAATATAATAAAATATATAAGGAATTGAAGGTAAAATTAATTCGAGACTGACTCCGAAAATCGAAAACCTTGTGTTGATGAAACTCATAAACCACAAGGTAAATTCTTCTAAATATGATAACAATGTTATAAAATTTGGTAAGTGAACTTTACTCATTGACGTAATTAGGGGGAAGATAGGGGAATTGCCCTCCCCCTAGAAAAACGAAAATTACAAATGAATGCTATATGCGGAACATTGAGGTAAGTGTTATAGCCCCCCAGATCTGAAGGCTAACTACGCCAAGGAATTTACCTAAAAATCAGTTACTAAACATGCACAGTTCTCATACGGCGTTATGCTATCGTGTAATGCAGGGATGTGCAATTTCATGAGTGCTACAGGCTGTGGTGAGGCGGGATACAGCTATTAGTTGGAAATTGGGTCTTTTTAAAACTCCAGTAGTCCATTTATATTTTGACCATTTTTCTCATACATCCTTTTTAGAAAAGTTAGCTCTCACTATTTTTTTAATAGATTAAATTATAATATTTTTTTCTAGTCCAGTGTTAGAAGACATGAGATCTTCGTTGGTCGGATCTGGTCTGGGGGCTGTGATTGGTGCATCTGTGGTGTAATGTCCTTCCCAATTCTCTTACCCCTTCCCAATGAAACCCTTGCACAATTCCTCCTCCTCCAATTCTCTTATTTAAAGCAAAGTCACCATCCTCTGCTATTATTATTATTATTAACCTCCCACTGTTACCAAATTATGAAACGTGGAATCAGAAAAGTCAAATTTGGTGAGAATGAAAATTTGATGCAATTAAAGCAATCAATTCGTTTCCAAGTTCATGGTTATGGAAGCAACTTCTTTTTAATACTTATGCAAAACTGCAGATGGCGCCACAAATAAATAATTATAAAAATAAGGCTTCTGAAAAGAAAATTAACTTCGAACTATGTGTTTAAAAAAAACAAAAAAAAGCGGAGCATATTGCTCACATTTATCAATGCAACTTAACTTAAAATATTTTTTTCGTGGCATCAAAATTTACTTATTTGCTGATAAATGCTGTTTCTAAATTATTCAGATTAAAATACAATTTGCTTCAATACTATTGGTTATCCTGAGCCTATAAAATAACCCTTCCATATCATCTATATATCCGTGGTGAAAATATGATTTTACTTTTTATCTGCGCAATAAAATTCATTCTTCAAAGTTCAAAAACGATATTCCTATCGTTCCAAACTGGGGAGTATACCAATTTTTTGTGAATGCAATCATTCATATATCATCCGGATTAAACTTTCCCTCAAATTCTGGTTTAACGAACAAAGTTATGCCGAAATGACCGAATTTACAAAGCAAAAATTTTAGGATTAAGTGCTTAAGTGATAGTTATCAAGGGTGGTATGGCATTTTGGGACATACTCTGTGTATATATATATATATAGTAGCACCTGCCTAAAGTGACCACTTTCTGGACTAGACACCAATGGTCATCATAGATAGGTAGTTACTATGCACGACAGATATATGCATGACTAAGTCTCTACCAGTTCTTCCTTATGAAAAGTGGTCACTTTATTCAGGTGGTCACTTTACTCAGGTGGTCACTTTATCAGGTTCCACTGTACACACACAGACACACACAGACACAGAGGTGTCGAAATTAAACTTTCCCAATTCAGAGGGCTGTGTAGGGCGTTGTATTGGTCATAATGACATAAAATTTGGATAACATACACTTTAGACCATGTGCTCAAGGTTTATTAAAAAAAAAACTTAGTATAAAAAGTCGCCGATAGGCAGCGCTAAAGCGCGATGAAACGTTCTACAAATGTTCTGTGTGTGTTCCCCGTAGTTCTCGACAACCCTTTCTAATTGCAAAACATGCCGGTAACCATGTTCGCAAAGCATTTCCGTTTTGAAACACAGCTCTAAATTTCTACCGTCGCTTCATACGGCCCTTTTTCTCAGCGGGCAATATTTCGTTGGTGCGTTTAACGCGTTTAAAGCGCTGACTTAAAAACGTAGCCTTCTGTTCCTGAATGTAATTCCAATTATATTAAAGGAATTAAATTCAAAAAAAAATAGTGGGCTCAAAATAAAATTTTGAATTTTATTTTTCTAATCAAATTTTAAATTCGACAAAAAAATAAAAAGAATTTGGAATTTAAATTAAAAAAACTGTTCAACCGCCCAATTTCTTTAGGTTAAGTGCCTCTTCACTCGTGTCACCCGACGAGCCGCCACTGACAAACAAACAAAAAGAAAAGAACACCCTCCAAGTCTCTAGGGCTCGCATCACTGAAAGGTATAGCGGTAATGGGAAAATGTTACTCAAATTAATGTAAATTGGTTAGATAAGAAAATTTGTTATTGTAAAAAAGCAAGAAGTTGAGGGTATGGAAAAAATTGATAAGAGAAACATGCATAAAGAAGGGTAAATATTGGTAAAGGCATTCAATCGAAAATATTCCATTCAGTTCATTTTTTGGCGCAATATAGCCCAGATGCTCTTGCGCCATAAAAATCCAAACAAACAAACAGTTCCATTTATTTGTAGTCAAGTTTATCTTAATCATCGTACAGTATTAAGTAAACGTAACAAAAATCTGTCGTGGTGTCACTCTAGGCGGCCGCCTAGTTCTTCTATATGGTCGCGCCGGCTTGGTTCTACAGCTAAACTTAGTAAGTCTGCATGAATTCCACGAACAAGCCAACGAACGCAATCTTTCAGATGTGGTAGGGTTCAGGATTGTTCTCGGTAGACCTGATCTTTTAAGAATCCCCATAACCAAAAGTCACACGGGGGTGAGATCGGGTGAGCAAGGCGACCAAGCTGTTGGAAAACAATGGCTGCTCACCTGTGCTTTGATGAAAGTTTTCCGTAACACCTGTTGAACGTCATGATGAATATGGAGAGGTACACTGCCCTGCATAAAAATTATGTCCCGGAAGTGATAACGTTACTGAAGTTCTGGGATCATAAAAGTTGTCAACATGTCCCGATAGCGTTGTCCATTGACGGAACAGGTTTTAAACCCTGTTGGAGTCATCTCCTAAAAAAATAAGGCCCAATGATGAACGTTGAAGTGAAACCGCACCATACCGTCATTTTTGGGGTGCAAGGGCGCTTGATGGATTGTGCGTGGGTTTTCTGTTGCCCAAATGCGGCAATTACGGGTATTCACTTGACCATTCAGGTAAAAGTGGACCTCATCCGTCCACAGAACCATAGGCGTAACTACGACATTTTTCTGGTGGGGGCATGGCCCCATAAAAGTTTATCGGTTTTCTAATTGGCATTTCCAAAAGACGTATTGATAATCCCTATTCCTAAAAAAACGTATCGATAAACCTGCTGCTTCCAAACGTCCCTAATTTCAAAGAATCAATTTTTAAGTACCTTTTTATTGAACTATACGAGGGAACACATAACTTTCCCTTTTCCTAGTAGAGTTATGATTTATTCATTAACATACTAGCGTATGACAGAAGTTGACATTTGTATTAAATATACAATAGATTTTATTCACATTTATCATTTTATAAATTGATATTTTTTTGCATAAGTACAATTATGCAGGAATTTTATTTAGATTTCTCCATATGAATCCCTACCGCTATTGATTAAATGTTCAAAAAGGAAAGAATTATCGCAGGTACACAGGCGTAACTATGACATTTTCCTGGGAAGGGGGAGCATGGTTCTTTTTATATAAGTTGTAAAAGCCTATTTTGTTTTATAGCCTCCTATATAATTTTACACAAGCATGGGTGTAGGTGGAAAGGGTAGATGATACCTCCTTCATAGAAACGCCCTAACGTACGAGGCACAAAATGACGTCAATCAGCTTCATCAAATATTCTCTATTTTGCATTACGTCCTTTTCACATCGTTTTACAATTTTTTCTTGCACATTTCGCGATGCCAACGCCGCTTATAAACTTCTCAGTAAAGCGAATATAAACAATAACTGTTCGTGTTTTCTAAGAGCCTCAGTTAATTTTATCCATTTGCAAAATCCACGGTTTACAATCTTTTCATTTTGCTCACGTATGCCTCCTATCTAGAATTGCCTGCATATAACGCAATAGATTGTGTCTTCATTTATGTTATATTCAAGACAGTTGTATGTATCATAATATTTAGCTGGAAAGGACCGCTATCTCTCAACTGACTCTTTGGATAATTGATTCGAGG
>QLNU02015360.1:270684890-270711209 GCA_006491805.2 Dysdera silvatica
ATGGGTGGAAGAATGGGAAAACATATTCACAGTCCTATTTTCTTTACCAGAAGGTTAGACAATGATGAACTAGAAAATTTGCGTTTGAATATAGATAATACTGATTGGGACCGGATTATCTATAAATCTAGGGTTGATTCTGCTTTCAGCTCTTTCCATGCATATTTAATGTCCGTATGTCATAAACTCTTACCATTGAAACCCAATTTTAGATCAAATAAATGTCGAAATCCTTGAATGACTCAGCAATTATTGTCTCAGATTAATAAGAAAAATAAACTCTTTGCACGCTTCATCCGTACTAAAAATTCTGCAGATTTTTTAGCATTTAAGATACGGAGAAATTGGGTTAACTCAGCAATAAAGAGGACTAAACAGGATTATTTTTTTTCAGTTATTTTGAATTTTGTGATCATAATAACATTTGGAAGGGTATTAAGATTTTAATAAACGAGCGAGGGAATAGAGAAAACTTTACTGTTAACTACAATGATCAGATCCTGAGCAATGAATTAGAAATTGCTGAAGCTTTTAATGATTATTTTTATTCAATTCCTCAGCTATACATTTCTAAATTAAACGAATCGCCTAATGATTTTTGTAGTGTTATGACTTCAAAGCCGCAATTCATGTTTTTTGAATCAATCTCGGTTTCGGATACCTTTAAAATTTTACAATCCCTAAAGATAAATAAACCTTCGGGACTGATGGCCTCAGTCCTCGAATATTAAAATATATTGCACATGAAGTGGTAAATCCTTTGATCACATTATTTAATTTTGCCTTAACCGAAGGTGTTTTTCCTCCTTTATAGAAAATAGCTAGAATTTCCCCAATTTTTAAATCAGGAGATAGGCAATGTTTGGCCAATTATCGCCCAATTTCTTTATTATCAGTTTTCAGTATTGGTTTTGAAAGACTCATTGCTTTAAAATTAACGATTTATTTGTAACATTACAATACTTTATGTACTTACCAATATAGTTTTAGAAAGCATACATCAACTGAATTGATTGCGGCAGTTTCTTTTATTCAAAAAAGTCTCAATTCAAAAAACTACTGTATTGGTGTTCAATTTGACTTATCGAAAGCTTTTGATCTTATTGACCACGATATTTTTTACTGTCCAAATTAAATTTATTGGGTATTCGAGAACAAACGTTAAATTTACTTAAATCTTACCTGACATCTCATAAGCCATTTACACCATTTTAAGCCATTTATTTGGTAATGGGATATCGCAAACTTGTGATATTCACGTGGGTGTGCCTAAAGGCAGTGTTCTTGGTCCCCTACTCTTTATTATATTTCTGAATGATATATTTTTAATCAATAGTTCAGTGTTTATTGTCGCATATGTGGATGATATTTCTTTATTTTTTTCTGGCCTAACTCTTTCCAAACTAGTTACTTCAATTAATTCAGAACTAAATATGTCTCTTGATTGGTTTACAGGCAATAAATTATTTGTAAATCCCAATAAAACAAGTGCCATATTGTTTTGCCATCATGCTAAATTATTACCGTCTCCGTGGCCCCAGGTTTTAATAGATAATAAGTCACTTATTTTTTGTGATCATATTAAGTTATTAGGTGTTGTAATTCGTAAAAAGCCTTAATTGAAACAATCGCGTAATTTGTATTTGTGGTAAAGTTAGTAGAAATGTGGCCATCATTTTTAAATTATCATACTTTTTACCCCCGAAATTACTCCTTGTTTTATATAATACCTTAATGTATCCTCATGTTATTTACTGCTATTTGGTTTGGGGAAATCTCACAAATAGGACTATAAGCTGTTTATCAATCATACAAAGGCGATTTGGCAGATTAGTATCTTTTCAACTTAACTTGTCTTCTATTTCTTTAACTCATTACAATACTCTTCCTATTAACAAACTTTTTTCTTATAAGATTGGTATTTTTATGTTTAAATGTATTAAATTAAATCTTAATAGAGATATTTATTGCCCAACATACAACAATAATCCATATTCTACTAGAGCTTGTGGAAATTTAAATATTCCATTTTCAAGAACAAACTACTTACATAATAGCATTTTAGTGTTGTGTCCTAAGAATTGAAACTCTTTCCCAGATGATTTGAAATCTATAAATAATGTCTTTATTCAAATGTAAATTAAGAAAACGCCTTCTAACATCTTGATCTTTGTATACAAATACTGTTTTTTGGAAATTGATATTGGTATAAATGTTTAATTAATATTTAATTATAAAAAATAATAATAATAAAAAATCAATGTTTGTATAGTGAAATAATGTCATTTATTGTATATTGAATTGTCTCTTGTTTTGTGTTGCCTTTTTGAGGGTGTTATGAACTTGTCGGGTCTCTGAGCCTTTTTTCCCATCTCCCACTTAGCATAGTTTACCATAACTAATTGTAAATATTTTGTAATTTTGTAATGTATCCATTACTTTGCTGAGAAAATGAATTGAATTGAACATCACTCCTTATTTTTGATTTTACCAACTTTATTCTCAAAAAGGGCTGTGCGCAGACGTAAGTGCTTCCGAACGGTGACATCGTTTTCAGAGCATGCAGTCAGATGGTTGGGAGGACATTCTTATTGGCATATTTATTTTGGCATAATAGAATTCAATAAGTCCGGAGTTGAATTTTATTTTAAAATCACTGTTGCACTGCAAATCAATAAAACTACTCCTAATGCCCATATACGCTAGAAAACTGAAGTAAAACACGATTGAGGGAAGACCGTGTGTTACTTTAGTTCTTTAACGTTTTAAGATATTTATTACGAAGTGTGAAAATGTGAACAATAAAATACATAAATTTAAGACTGGGGAAGCAAGAGACGTTATTTTTGTGTTTTTTTTGCCATGAGCCAGAGGGCTGCAAAAAACACGTCGGCGGGCCGAGGATTAAAGACCACTGCCATGCTATGATATAATTAGATGTTTTGCGGAGAAAAAAAAACTAGACGCCATACTCTCCATTTAAGTACCAGTGTTCTATAGGCTTTTACTTTTTACTAAAATTAAAATTTATTTCAATAAAATTGAATTTGATTTATTATATACCAAAAATAAATAGTACTTCAATATAAGTTAATATTGTTTAATGTTTATGTTTCAATTTATGAGTTTGTTTTTCAACATATTTATTGTCAATACAAAAGTTTTTGGCGTATATTGAATGTAACAATTTTTATGTTCCTACCACTGATTAATGGACGGACGGGTAGGAAGAGGCGGCAGAAAGTAGCCTTGGGGTGGCAAAAATAGCCTTGGGGTGGTAGAAATAGCCCAGAGGCATCAAAATGATAAATTCACCCATGGGGGCGGCGAAATATCTGTGGCACGCTGGCGGTCAACAACCCAGAACCGGCAGTGCTGGGATGCACGACAGGCACACTATGAGTAAAAGATATAAAATACACGTAATCACAGTTAAATGTTTATTTATTTAAACCAGTGGCTGGCTGTTAACCTTTTTTCACTCTGGGGCCACCTGGGGACTCCCCGTGGCCCCTCTAATATTTTTAAATTATAATGAATGTATTATTTTTAATAAATGCATTTTATCAAATCCACTTCTTACCCACTATTTGTTTATTTACATAAGAAATATAATATGTAATAATATATAAATAAAATACTTTATAATAAAATATTATATATTATATATATATAATATATTATTGTCCTTTATAGTTTAATATGTATAATATATATATATAGTTTACTAATATATGTACAATATATATTTTATAAATATACATAACAAAAATCTTAAGCAAGCATGGGGGGGGGGGCCAGGTATTTGTTTATTTTTTCTTACAAAAGGGAGGGCGCAGTATAAAATGGCCAGAAATGTGATTGTGTAATACTTGAACCGTCCTTACCTGAATCACACCTGCTAATGATAAAAGATAAAATGGAATGAAAACTTTCCCAGAAATAACTTTCAATAATAGGTTGTTGTTGTTTATTTTTACAAATTTTAGCCGAGTCTGAAATTTTCCTATCCAATCAAGCCCACTAAAAATCCATAGATAGTAAATAATATGGGAACACTCACAACTTCATCAAATCTAAAGTCTTTAATTTTATTTTGTTAGTTTCAAAGTATGAGATGCTAATAAAAGAATACAACAACTGTGAATAAGACATAACCTAACTACTCAAATTTGTTACCGATTTAGCATATAAGAAAAGATACCACAACGTTTCGAGAGCTACTTCTCCCTTTATGAAGCGAAGTGTCAAGTATGTAACGTCCTGCATTTATACTCCCAGTTCTGTTTCTTTTTCCCAGAGAAGTCCCGCATCCAGGTTTTTCCCGAACTCTTATCCCAATTTTCCCCATCTTCTTGCACAAATCTTGTTTGATTCAAGCATCGGTTTTGTGATGGTAATGACCTGATTTTGTAATCGAAGTGTCTCCCAAGACTCAAGAAAAAGTTTACAAGGGCGAGAAATAACATTTTTATGAAACTTATTATTTTTAGTATGAAATATTATCAAAGGTTTTCGAACCGTACCGATTAATCGACGATCTTGAGAGGTAGGCGGGTGCACGGCTAAGGGTTACAACCTACAGGCTTAATGGGGTCAGTGCACCACAACACTTCCTGCTGTACACATTTGAACCAGGTCCGGATTTAGGGTTTGAGGCACCCTGGGCACAGCGATCTTTTGGTAGTGCCCCAGGTTGCACTATAAATCAACTTGAACCCAAGGCCAGAAAAAATCGTAGAAAATCTGGGGGGAAGGAATACTTACTAGGAATTTTATATTAAAAGAAATAAAATTACATCAGTTAGTTCCCTCACCACCTGCGCGAAAAATCGCAAAGTATGTGGAGAAATTATGATTACCGTATGTGCACTATTATGAAATAATAGTGCATAAATAAATAGTGATATTTTTATAAATAAATTTATTTTATTTGACAATAAAATTTTTATTTTTTATGGGGAGAAGGGGACGATTTCACAAAAATTCTTTTAAGAGATGTGGGGGAGCGCTTTCTCGGGGAAAGCAAATCGACGGAATTCTACAGTAGAAACATTACAATTAAAATAAAGAAAAGGAAAATCCTTTTAATAGTTTGCACTCCCAAAAATTTGGCATGCTGAGCACTTGCCCAACATGTCCATTTATAAATGTCAGCGTGATCTGAACCTGTGGCGCATGTGCATTTCTGACAACAGATTAAAGCTTTTCTACGATCCTTCGATAGCTAACAAGTTTAAGCGAAGAGTGTAAATCAAATTTTGTGTTGTAACGGCCTGGAGATACTAGTATATTTGTAAAGTCAGAATCAAAACAAACTGGGTTGTTACAGTTGCCATAAAGGAGCATCAGAACGGGATGAGGTCAGTCCAGCCTTACTTTTCGTGTGTGATTTGTAAATGAGACTAAAGAATTTAACATCCACTGTGGAGATGTTGTGTGGGCTTTCAAGGACGCAATGTTTGCATTGTAATTCTGGCTTTTCGCTTGGAAAGTGCCTCTTTTAATCAAGTTATTCGTTTGCTTGCTGAACCCTGGCTACGTTGAGAAGAATGGTCGAGTGCTTGCGTAGCAAGGACTGGATTTGGAGTCTTAAGTCATTCGCTAATTTCTAATTGCAGAGACATTGCCGGAGTAGTAAATCCCTAGTGGGAGCAGTGTGATTAAAGTTACTAGTCTGCGGATTAAAGAAATGTATTCGAAAACTGTAGACTTTGCGTCATAAAGGATATAAAAGCCGTTTACGTCGGCATGAAGAGACTGATTCAACGGACTGCCAAAGGGCGATATTGTTTTTGTTATCTTCTTAGTTAAGAATAACCAGTGCGGAACTGTGTTAATGAGTTAACTAACTCAGAGATTAGTTAGCCAGTTAGGACATTTCGGGACTTGTTAATAAGGAACGAGAGTAACTTGGAAGTGAAGCCGTCATTTATAAAGAACTAGTTTATTGGTTTAATAGGATTTGAGGGTTAAATCCGCTATTGAGTCCAAGTGCTTAGAAGGACCTGTGTAGAAGAGCCCGAGACGTCAGCTGCTGGATACTAAATCCAGGTGGATGGGTTCTTAAGCAGTTCCAGAGTTTACCATGTGATTTTGACATATTGATCAGTTCCAGTGCAGACATTCACTCGAAAGGATGGATAGCTTTGGCTTGAACGTTATTGCTACTGTTGTAACTTCTAGAGCACAATAAACACCTGTTCACGATTTCGTATATTGTTTGCCAATGTTGATAAACCCTTAGCTAATTGGTTTCCCGATAGATAAATTAATTTGCAACAGCTAGTACACTTTTATATGCTAAGTTAAAAGTAAATCACCGTTAGGAGCAATTGACTCTAACACTAGCTGTTATAGTGTAAAGCTCATGAAATTGGCAGCCGAGATACTTGGAATGCTTCATTATGCATATTGTTATTAGCCACAACTTGCATCATTCTCAGAGACGTGAGCGAGTGCAGTGTCTCAATGAAAGAGTCAGAGACGTAGGCAGAGCCTGAGCCCTCTTCTCCTAAAAACTATTTTTTCTTAAAATAGATTATTGTAGAATTTTGTTTTTTAATTTTTGTTTTGTATATAATTGTACATGGCAATTGAAATTATTTGATGATGTATATTCAAAGCAGTAGCATAGCAATTTAAAACTAATGGGGCTGAAGTGGCTTTAAAGAAGATTGTGACGTGGCCATACAAAAATGTTTTAATATCCAATGGGGCTTAAGCCCCTTTTCCTACGCCACTGATTCAAAGCAGGTTTACACAGTATATGGCGTGTACATCATGTTTTTTACAGAGGTTTGGGTCTATCTACTCTATATTAAGAAAAAGGGAAATTATAAGTTTTCACATACCTCTAAAAATTTTTAATGCAAAATTTATGTTAAGAAATTTATTCATTGATGTTAAATATATTGGTCCGTTTAGAGAGAGAGAGATATTTAGTATTATTAAATCATTTATATTAGTAAAATGCATTAAAACGTTAACGGATTCTAAGCCCCTCCTGAAGCTTTCAGAGCCTCCCTGTAAAAAGCATCTGTGGTCTTCGTTTGCCTCATTGAAACATGAAAGCTACCAAAACCACTATGGGATGGAAAATTCTGGTCAGGAATTTGGACGGATATGTCCACAGAATAGTGTCTTTCTAAAAGTAATCGTGGTATGGTCCGATACAGATCGTTTAGTATTATTAGTCACACTTGTACCGGAGAATAAACCTACATTTTTAAGAAGGAAGTCTTTGGCAAAAATCCATCAGTGATTTATTATGACATACAAAAACTAATAAGTACACATAAGAGAATCAATCAGACGACTTCTTCTGTTTGTATATGCTGTTACTAGATGTGATACTTCATCTTTTTATGGCTTGGGAAAAACAAAGTTTGTTGATGCGATCAAAACGAAACGCAAGCCAAATTTCAAGCAGAATCATTTATGAATCAAAATGCCTCTTGTGATTAACTGTTAGAGAATGGGGGGAAAGTTTATCCTTCAATTATACGGACTGAGCACACATTCAAATTTCAATACAGGATGTTATTTTATGTTTACATCGATGATGACAAAATCGACCCTAAAATCCAACTTTGACCTACTGAAATTACATCCAACATCAGAAGCAGCTTACCAACAACATCTATTAAGAGTTTATCTACAGATTCAGTTCTGTATTGGCAATGAACTTCAGCCAATAAACTGGGGTTAGAGATATGAGAATGTAAAAGAAAATGGAAGGACGAAGAAGGTTTTAAGGTCTATTCCTAGTACAAAAGCCTTTACCTTAATGACTTACTGTATTTACTCTTGTGTAATTGCAAGACACTTTGCGGACACTACTGTAGATGCAGGAAATCCAGGGTTAAGTGTTCTGTAATGTGTGTAAACGACAATGGATTACCATGTCTTAATTCTCCAACAATTGATGAAGAAACAGATGATTCTATTGACATATGAACTAGTCTCAGCACATTTTTAAAGTACTCTTGAAATAATTTGTACTAAAATTGTACAAAAAATATATAAATATATGCAAGTAACGTTTATGTAAATTAAAGATATTACATATCTCCTTTAGGTGGTTTATTCTTAATTATTATTAAATATTACTTATTATTAAACAATTATTTAATTAAATAACAATATTTTATTATGATAAATTTTTTATTATTACTTCTTTTAATATTTTTTTAAATATTAAAGCAGCATTGGGATGCTCAAACTGCATGCCCAATCTCCCTTTGGTGCCGTTCTATACTAGCCATAAACAATACTCTGCAATAATTAACTAGCACAATAATTTTAAAGCTTAAAATACATACTAAAATTTTTGTGTGAAACGTTTTTGCGTATTACCACTACTTAAAAAATCATAGCACAGAAAGTAAAATTTTCTACTTTAGAAAATGACTTTTTCTATGTTTACAATTTTATAGCGCCTTTAATGAAAGTGAAAGAAAAAATCTTTCGAGTGAAGCCTATTCGGCAGTTAATGAAGAACAAAACGAAACAAAAATTAACTGGCTACGATAATTAATAACGGACTTACGGTCAATTTACTAAAACTATGCATTTTCAAGCTTTAAATGAGGTGGGGGGAAGCTCAAGGGGCAGAGGCGGGAACTTTTGGGAAAATAAATGTCTCATAAGGATCTACCATATATGAAGAAAACAGCTTTCCCTCAATTAGTTGTGACAAAAAAACTTTATTGACTGGGCTATAAGGGTATGTACAGCATGGCCGTAATTTAGAATGCAGATGTAAATGTTCAGAGCCCAATAGCAAAAAATCTATTGGGCCAAACTGAATCAAATTTGGTATACATACTAGAGATGAGATGAGCTCAGGCTCTATATTTCATACTATTTTCGGGTTCAGGTATGCTCTAAGACGGATGCAACTGGAGCCAAAAATTGACTTTTCTATATTGAAGTTTCAGGCTTGGGCTCAAATTTCCACAAAATATTTTGGGCTCGGAAGGGATCAAATTGCAAGTCTTCAGGCTCAAGATTCGAAAATTGAGCCCGAACCCATCTCTAGTACATACTATAATATTGTGATTTAAAGTAAAAAACTTAAAAATTTCTTGAGCATGTGGAATTAGTATTACCACTTCTTTGATAGCAGTGTTTTTTTAGCAAAGCATGACCTTGTTTAGTCGTTAATTTTATCAAACAAATGCAAAGTATATTTTCGGTCTTTCTTATATTCACTAATTGACTACCTAGCAGTTTTTGTGTGAAAATACGAACAGTTGCGTTTTGATTTCAGCACCAATTTACCCTGTAGTGGCAAAATTTTGAATTATTTTATTTTGTTTATTGTTATTATATATATATAGTAGAACCTCCAACAACGATATCCGATATAACGATAATTTTGCTCAGTTCATACAATATTATAGACAGATTTTGCATAATGAACCCTCCTGTAACAATAACTCTCTACAACAATATTTTCTCAGTCAGTATAATATTGTTGTAGAGAGGTTTTACTGTATATGTGTGTGTATATATATATTAGAAACCAAAATCCAATGATCCCAGGAGTATGTAGACCAAATTTGGTTGAGCTTCACGTTAAATTATGGCCACCCCTCTAATTTAACCTTTCAGTGAATATTAATGCAAATCCAATTACAACAGTATTTAGTCACAAATCATATGTATTTCTGATTACTCGTCTCACCTCAAAAATGCAATGCTGCAATAAATGTACAATATCTTTATTTCATAATTTCAGTACTTTACATAACAGGGCAGATTTAAAGATATATACAAAGAATAATTCATTTACATTAATGTTTATTCATATACATATTCAAAGCCCAGCTGCCTGCTTTAAGAACATAACTCATGAAAACACATAAAATCTTTAGTTTTAAATGGAACAAATTAAATGTTTAATTTCTTTCCATTAATTTTTTACGTACCCTAAAAGAGCGTAAGATTTTATATAAAAATATGTTATATAAAATATTTTCTCATAAGTTATGTATTGAGTCTGACTCTTTAGTTTGCTTCACATAATATAATATAGCACCATAATATTCAAAAACTCATTTAAATTCATTTATTCATTCTTAAGACTTTTCTGTTGATTAATTGTAACATTTTTTTTCTTTTCAGCAGTCTGTATATGTTTTTGTTTTGGAATTGGTAGCTCTTCAGTTCCAAAATTATGGAAGTTCTTTTTACTGCTGCCAGAGTTTATAACAGAGCTTTTGCTGTGGAAATCTACAGACATTAACTGACTATTATAATAAAGATTATCCTCAACAGACAACTGAGAATTCAAATTTTGCTTCTTTACCAATCTTGAACGAATAATTTTAAGATGACGTTGCAAATATTCTTCTGCTGGTGCCATTGTTGCAGCTTTGGTCAAGCATTTCTCAGCAAGTTGAAGAAGGCCTCTCTCTACATACACCACACACAGATTATGCAGAGCTTGTACATTTGTCTCATCAAGCATGAGAATTTTTTCATAGCACTTTAAAAAAGATACAATTAACATTTCATTACTTAATACTGAATAGTTTTTATAATATACTTAAGATAATTTTCATAACATAATCAAAATAATTTTTATAACATACTGAAGATTATTTTCTTGAAAATTTGAAATAAATTAAGATACATAAATAAAAATGGCAGAAGCAAACATCAGCGTTCAATTACAATTATACCTTTTGAGCAGAATCAAGATCCTTGATATGGTTTATATAAATATCTCCAAGCAGTATAAGGCCTTTCACATGTTCAGGATGATGCTGAAAAATTCCAAAAATACAAGGATTTGAGTAAAATCTTTCTTTTCTCCCTTTTCCTTTTCCTTTTTTTTTTTAATAATAAATTAAAACAAAAATATTGACCACTTATTTTAAATACAATGGGAATATAAATAAATGAATTTTTCCCATGCATTAATCTAAACATTATATATTCAATGATCAATAAATTGGTTTAGGATTGCAGTCTAGTTTTGCTTAATGAATCAATGAAAGTAGGACCAGTAACTTTGTTAACAGTTGTCTTTTGAACTACATGTGAGAAAGTCCACTACTTCATTGGTAATTGAACAAAGACAATGGATGATAGAATGCTTACCAGAATAAATTTATGTTTATACCACATTCACATATATTAACTAAATAAAAGGAGGAGGTTTTACTATGTTGAAAAAAACCAATATTATACAACATACCACAAAATTCAAGTTACGTTTACAGTTCTTTACATAACGAACAGGTTCCTGTACTTCTGATGTGGTATTGTCAGAAATTTTTTTAACCCCTAACCATGTCTGTAGGCTGCAGTTTCTTATCTTGAAGGAACTTTTTAAATAATCAGCACCATAATGACGTAATTATGGTATGGCCTACAAGCTCAAGCCATTTTTGTAAAGAAAAAGAAAAGCTGTCTTGAACCTGGATGCCTTAATCAACTAGGATACTGTGACACGAGAATACTCAGAAAATTTAGCAATTTTTCTATCCCTACAAAGGGTAATAATATCTTATAAACCTTAAATACAAAGAAAATAAGCATTGTTCATATATCCCAGTAACCTAGTCAGTTAAGACATTCCGGTTCTAGAATTCGTACACATTTCCTGACATGAAATTTAATGACTTTTTAAGGACCAGAAATAAAAAAAAATGGGTTAAGGACCTATTAGCAAGTAGGAAAAGAATGCATCAGAGATAAGCTATGTAAACGACTTTGTAGTTATAATATTATTTTAGGAATAAATTAGAATGTATTATATAGTTAAACATAATCTCAAAATTAACAATTATGAAACAAAAGTCATGGAGAATGAAAAGCAATTCCTCAAAAGTAATCGAGTAGAATTAGCCTTAAACAAGATAATACAAAACAAATACATTACAATTCTGAGAAACCAGCCATTAAGAAGTATATAATTAAACAAGTTGAAAGCAAATGTTTTGAAGCTATCGCAGCTTCGCCTCTAGTGTGAAATGGTTGAAATTATGGAAATGCTGTATTTCCATAATTTCGACCATTTCGCACTGAAGATGAAGCTGGGATAGCTTCGAAATATTTGCTTTCAACTTGTTTAATTATTTACTTCTTAATGGATGTTTCCCAGAATTCTTATGTATTTGTTTCAATATATAATATTTATAATTAAAATTTCCGTCAATTGATGGAATTGAACGTCGACGACAGCACAATCTTAACTGCAGATTTTGAGATGGTCCTGTTTTTTAAAAAAAAATCGATGAAATTCCGTAAAGGGGTTCTGTGTATGCGTTTTTTTCATTCCTCTTATTCGAAATACGACGGTTGGTTAAAAATATGGCCTCTTTCTCACGAAACCACGTAAAAACAAAAAGTTACAAAAAATGCCATTAGAGTCATCTCTGTTACCAAACTGAATATCTCTCGATCGGTGGAACAGATCGCTGCCACAAACAGTGTGGCTCCGGTTCCAGAATTTCAGAAAAAATTATTAAAAATTCCATGAAATGCAACAACCTTCCCCAAAGGGCGAAAATATAAAAAAAAAATCATAATCAAAATAAATCATTCATAAAATATTGTTATTTTATAATAATGCATAAAAGGTAATCATGAACATCCCCCCCTCCCACTCCTTCATGATTTTCCGTCACGAAATTTTTTTTTGGGTGGCTAACTTAACTTCGAAGACCAGGTAGAACCATTCGCTTTTCGAAAAATGGCTAGGAGGAACACTATATACACACAGTACAGAGTAAAGCGTCTCCTAACGGAAGTATCTAATCATGAAATATACAGGGTGGGGACGCCAAACAATCGCCGCTGTACCCAAGGCACCGCACACTTAGATTTAAAGTTTAAATCTAGGTTTCGGAGAGGGAGGGGGTGAATTGCACTGGTCATTCTAGTTCTGAAGAAATGCTCAAGCAAGTTTCTAGGGGGAGTTCTCCATGCATATTCCCAGAAGGAGTTCTCCTCTATGCATATTCCTACTGTTGGCAAAAGGCATACGACAACCCGCATGGTGTGAATTTCATGCTCATTTTTTTTTATGTTGATTCACACTGTGTGAAGAATGTCAGTAACAAAAATTGAAACTAAAATATGTTACAGAAAAATGTTGAGAAATAGAAGAACAAAATTAAGGACTTTTTGCAGACTTTGGGTGAAAATAAGGACTTTTAAGCACCGTGCGAACCCTGGATTCATACAAAAGGTGCCCAGTTTGACTCAGGGCTCTTTTTCTTATTTACAAAAAACACCTAGCTTAAGCTTGTAGTTATGGGAACCTAAAACATTACCCTGCTATGTGTTGATACCTTTGAATAAAAAAACATAATTGTCCTGACCTGTAAAAGCTGTTTCAAAAAAGGCACGGCTTCAAAAGGACGGCGAGCATCAGATAACAGCAAAGCTAGATTAAAAAGGGCACTTCGAAAATTTTCTTTTATCTATAACAAAAACAAGTAGATTAAATAATAAATAGAACATCAAGTTCTCAATACAAGGAAAAATTATCTTACTTATACCTACTTGAATTGCTTTTTTAAACCAATTTTCAGCTAAATTGGTTTCTTTATCATCCATAGCTAGCATTCCAAGATTAAAATATATTCTTTCATTAACTTTACCTTTTCTAAGCAATTTATGCAACCTGCAGGTAAGAATAGAGTTTTATTAAATGATTAGAAATTAGTTTTATTATGGCCATGTATTATTTAACTATGTTTCGAATCAACCTAACATGGCAAATTTACCTTTCATAAGCAATTCTTCTGAGCTGGGGTTTCCCACTCTCTTGCATCAAAATTGCTGAGTTCATCAAAGATTGCTTCATAAATAATAAAACAAAGTATATAAGGCTTCAAAAATGTAGTAATGATAAATAAAGTTATTAATAATAAAACCACAAATCAAAAACTTAAAACACATATGATCTGAAAATGGTGCATCTTATTGTGAGTTCAAAACCACAAGAAATAAGGATTATTTCATTAAATAACTTGCTTTGAAATAGCAAATTTCAGTTGAAAATTTTATATTTCAAGATTGCTTAGATCACCTGATATGGAGAACTAGTTTGAGAAAGAAGGCTATTTAAAAAAAAAATTTTTTTTACATAAACTTTCTAATAATTATTTTCAGAAACTTCATGCCTTTAAATACCTTCAGAAAACAAATAATATAGTGCTATTTTAATTAATAAAAATTAAAATAATTTTATGCATTTTATTAATAATGTAAATTACAGAAAACAAAACTTTTTTATCTGACATTAAAAAATTACCATACATTCTTTTTACACAGAACACAAATTGGTGTGGGTGCATTTATGTGCAAGTGTTAAAGATCAAAACCTCCATATCAGAAATAATGCAATAAATCTGTAAATACAGTCAAATCTTATCAACATGGACAGCAAGGGATGGGGGCAGAAAATCTGTTCGTGTTAACAATAGTTTGTGTTATCTGAAAAGCATGGGATCAAATTAAGTTATTTCATTTCTGGTTACCGTATATGTATATATATACATACATTTTTGGCCATTATTATACATTCTTTTGTTATATATATAAATTTCATCACTACAGTCAAACCTCGTTAAAATGAATACGCATAACATGAATTACTTTTAACACAAACCGTCCCCTGAAGTCCTGTCAAATTGTATAGGAGTTTTCTATTTTTTCCTTTAACATGATATACCATTTACCACAAACTGATAATTAATGGCCCTTAGAAAATTTTCTTGGCTTAATACAAACAGAACATGTGGTGACACTGCATGATTCGTCACATGGCTTCTTTCTCCTAAGTTTTTTGCAATGTAGCTAAAACCAATCAGCAACAGGCTAAGTCAGCTTCCGTCACGTTGGAAATGTTATTGACGGTGTTTTTTGAGTTAGTATTTACTGTTTACAAAATTCATACTTGAAAACAAATGGGGGAGGCCTTTCCAGCACTCGGCAGCTCTGTGGTTATTGTTTTTAATCAAAAGCAATAAAAAAAACCTCATGAATGTCTGAATATTGGTGTCATGTGTAAGTAACTGAAAGGGTACAGGATATTGTTACACGATGCATCAAGGAGGAGGGGCCTCGCCAGCTCTGTGGTTATTGTTTTTAATCACAAAGAATAAAGAAAACCTCATTAATGTCTCTGCATTATGTCTAATTAAGTAACCAAAAGGTATAATACAAATAGGTAGTTCATTTGTAAACAATCATGGTGGCCGGAAATAAATCGAACATGTAAAATGACAAATCATGATGTAATTGAATCATTATAAACCTGCAACTTCTTAATTAAAAATAAGACTAGAAATGAATTACAAAATTATTTTCGACATAATTTCGCTGCAATGAAAAAACGAAAGTTTTGAGAAACGTGAAAATGGCGTTAAAAACTCAAAAGGCACACACAAAGATGACGTCAGAGAGAGATAGTATGACGATGGCATAGGAGAGATGCCTAAGAATGATGTCACAAGCCGATATACTGCAATTTTCGAAAAATGTTAGGAAGAGAGAGAGAAGCCGTGTAACAAACCATGCAGTGTGGCCGAGCATGCTTTGTAAGATCAAAGCTACTCAGTGATAATTTCAATTGATCGTAGTTGCCAAACTAAACAGGCTGAAATGGCACCTTTTATACACGTTGTTTAAGTGAAGACCATCCTGAGGCGGTTGAGTGCATTAGAGAGCTAAATTCATATTATGAGACATTTGAAAGGTGGTTCTTTTGTGATGTATGTTTTATGCTTGATTCCATTGAACAGTTAAGTGTAAAACTGAATCAGAAAGTGAAAAAATCGTTGCGTTTAAAAAAAACCTAGAAATTCCAAATGATGGGAATTATGCAAAGTTGAATAAAACAGACAGTGCCCTAAAATTCAGAATTGCAAAGACATGGTTCCCACGGTCCTTGAATATTTTTTACCAAGTTGGGGCCCCTGAAAGAGTACTTTAAAACTGCCAAAAATGTGGTTAGTCTTTGAAAAGTCCTTAATTTCTTTCAAGCTTTGGCAAATGGAAGAAAAAATAAGGGTATTTCTCCGTATTTCCAGAACAAAGCCAGTAGTGTTTTGAATACGCCCCCTTCCTCCCTCACACACTGAGCATGGCCAATACAATTAGGAAATGAAGGATTTCATAAATTAAAAAACGTCGTTAAATTACTTCTAGTTTTATCCCATGGGCAAGCCTCAGTGAAAAGAGGTTTTTCCATTAACAAGCATTTTGAGGTTGAAAATATCGAAAAGAAAACCTACGTTGATAAAAGGATTGTCCAAGATGAAATGAAAAATTTGGGGAAATACAAAATATCAGAATTACTGAAGAGATGAGAATAATTGCCTCTGGGATAAGAGCTAGGTATATGTCCTGCTTAGAAGACCAAGAAAACATGAAAATTCTTTAGAAGGTAAAAAAAAGGAAAGAAGTGTGTGATCAGATTGATGAATTAAAATCAAAGAAATTGTGTCTACAAAAATTTACAGATAAATTGGAAAAATCTACAAATACTTTGGTAGAGAAAGCAGAAAAAACTGCATGTGTAAGGTTTATTGTACAGTTGAATACCTTTAGATGATCAATTAAAAAAAATTAAAGAAATGGCAGAAATAGTAAATCAAATTATTAAAAATGTAACCAAAGAAATGAAAATAACATAAAACAATGTAATTTGTAATATTCTATTGTTACAATTAAACACTATTTATGCTTAAAATGTCTTGTATTCATGATTATGTTTTATATATATTGTGAGTGAAAATGTAAGATCCTTAAGAAATATTATTTGGTCCTTGAAATGTTCTTGAATTTCATCAGGAGAAAAGATTGGGAACCATGAAAGAGTATTTTATCAACGATTTTAAGAAATCATGAAAAATTTGAAGCCGCTTGTGCAGTTAATCAGTTTCAGCTTGCTTGAAAGAGAATGAAAATTACCAAAAACAAGGAAGTTTCCATGGCAAGAATTTCATTCACAATAACAACCCTTTTTCATAGTCACCTCTCCCTTACAGACAATTCTTTTGTCCCACAAGTGTTCATTAATGAGGGGTCTTACTGTACTATACAATAACCTATACTAAATGATTTATACAGGGTGTACATAATTGAAGTTTTTCTATTCAGGGCTGCCTACAGCTAAAACTATTCATCAGAACATCATGAAATTATGGGTACCCCTTAATGAAGGGACAAGAAAAACATTTAGCAAAAAAAAAAAAATAATAATAATAATTTCAAAAATCGCCACTAGAAGTGCTATACTGTAAAATCCCTCAAAGCACACAGGCAAATTTTTGCAACAACGTCACTTATTAACTTCTGCACTAGAAAAGGTTGAAACATTTGGTGAAGAACTGTTTTCAGCATCTTTGCCACGCAAAATCACTGAGTTTATAAAACTCTTTTATCAAAACGGCGATTCCGCAGCAGCAGCATTTCGGAAATTTCAGAGTGTGAATGTTCTTCGAAGAGGTCCAATCACTTCTAAAAGACTACGAAAAATGATAAAATTTGAAGCATCAGAATTGTTGGCTGTTCGTCCAGGAAGAGAGACAGAAAGCCTGTTTCTACAGAAATTGTAAAGGAGACTGCAGTGCAAGTGGAAGAGTTTCAAACTTAATGGGCAACAATAGTGTTCGCCGTGCTGTATAAAAGTTAGATAGACCATTTTCTACTATCCATGAGATCCTATGGAATATCCTATGTATTATCCTTACAAACTTTCACTTATTCAGCAGTTGCTTCCACATGATGATATTATGGACAGTAGAAGATGACCTATCCAATATTTATACAGCACGGCGAACACTATTGTTGCCCATAAAGTTTGAAGTTCTTCCACTTGAACCGAAATAATTTCTACGATCTCCGCAGAAATGTGTTTTCTGTCTCTTCCTGGATGAACAGCCAACGATCCTGCTGCTTCAAATTTCATTATCATTTTTCAGAGTCCTTTAGAAGTGATTGGACCACTTTGAAGAACCTCTAAACTCTGAAATTTTCGCAAAGCTGCTGCTGCGGAATTGCCGCTTTGATAAAAGAGATTTTGTAAACTCAGTCATTTTGAGTGGCAAAGATACTAAAAACAGTTCTTCGAATATTTCAACCTTTTCTAGTGCAAAAGTAATGTTGCTGCAAAAATTTGCATGTGTGCTTTGGGTGATTTTACAGTAAAGCGCCGCTAGTATAGATTTTTTTTTTTCCACGTTTAATGTCTTTCCCATCCCTTCATTAACGAGTACCCAAAGTTTCAGAATTTTCTGATGAATAGTTTCTGCTGTAGGCAGCTCTGAATAGGGGAACTTTAATTGCATACTCCCTGTATTTTATTGCACTACATAGGCATCATTTATGAAAGCCTTATTAAGTAGTTAGATGAAAATAATAAAGTTTGAGATAAGTATTCCTAAGTATGCAGCTATGAATACTATTGTATTTGAAATTATAATATACCTCATGTTCTGGATCCAAATCTAAGGCTTTATCAAAATGTGACAATGCTTCATTAACTTCATTCAATTCCAAATGCACTAATTCTAACTAAACAGTTCCAAATGCAAAAAAAATGCAATGTAAAATAAAATTACTTATTGAATACGTAATGTAATCAAAAAACAAAAATTTATTTTAATTTATTTATGAAAAAGCTTACATTGTAATAGATATCAGGATTACTGCTATCAAACTGCAATGCTTTTTCATATACTTCTAGAGCTTCATGTGTTCTAAAAAAAATATATATATATATAAAACAAATAAATTTTTCAATCGCTTAGAAAAGTTTTTCTTTTCAGCATGTATCAACAATCCTTTCCTTTCTCGAATCTCTAATGATGAAAATTTTACAAAAGATTTATACTTGTTATTCAAAAAATGAAAATCTAACTTTTGAAGTCTTTCCTACTTCCCCCCTTTTAAATTTCATGCTTGAATTATCTTTGGAAGCAATAAGTGAAAGTTTTTTGAGTATCAGTCTTTTTGTACCAGTTCCAAAACCAAATCGCCTTACTACCCTCATTTGGTAGTCATTAATGTGCTAACTCAAATCAAATTTATACCAAGTAAGGTATTTTGAAAATAATATTTGACAAAAAATAACTGCATAGAATAGCATAAATAAAAGACATATACACACATTTAGGTTATTTGCAAATATAAATAAATAACATGAACATAAAAAATACCTAAATGTAAACTACTAATACATTATTAGCTTTTATAATATGCAATTGCAGTAATGTTTCAACCAAGCAACATAATGAGATAATACTGTGCAATAAGAAATACTGAAAATAAAATAAATCACACCAAATTTAAAATACAGTGGAGTCCCACTAATTTGACCCTCAGATAACTCGAGATTTCTTAAGGTTCTGTTTGGTTTAATGTATTGTGTACAGCGAAAAACCTCACTGAGTCAGTATCTCAAAATGAAAACCTGCATGAGTCTATGCAAATTTACGTCTATTCTAAGTTTTGAACATTGACTATGAAATTTAGTAGGAAATTTTTCATTCAGAGAACAGAAAAAGAAAAATTTTAATGATTCTCGTTAACTGCACGTCCCATCCTTACGTATAAAATCTTTCCACAGTCGAACTGTGATTTTTGCCTTACAATGTAACACATGATTCACAGCCTCTATACCAAGGTATTGTTCAAAACATTAAACTTTCTTTTTCTGTTAAAAGCTCGATGGCCTTCATGACTATTTTAGAAGTACTTAAATGTATTAACATACTATGTATTAAAATCATTTATGATGAAAAACCTTCATGACTATTTCAAAAGCATTCAAAAATCTTTCATCGAGTTAGCAAGCTTATAAAGTTCAAACATATTTATTCATAGCTTTAAGTACCAATTCACTATATAATTTAATGTAAATAAAACACTTTATAAAAATGTTTATTTTAAAGTCATAAATAATTAGAAAATTATATTTTTATTCTTAAGAAATTTAAACTGTTTTTAAAAGTGGTTTTTTTTAATAACCTTCAACCCTAATACACACACCACAACCAAGATAACTCGAGCATAAATTGCTGGTCCCATAACGGTCAAGTTACTGAACCCACCGTACATCCAATACATTTAAAATTAAAATCAATTAAAATATATGCACATCACCATGCACCTGAAGAATAAAATAGCTCTAAAATGAGACTACCATGTAAAGCACCACCCATGTAAAGCATTTTAAAATGGCAAATAATAAATCCTGAACAAATTAACAATTGTATTTAAGAACCAAAGGTGGAAAATATCATCAATAGAGACTCCCACCTAAGTTCAATCATGGAGTGTTTCTATTTGGAGTACCAGCATAAGCTAATGTGACACCCATGTCTCCTAACATCCTAGTAATGTTACTAAAAATTAGAACATAAATTGGAAATATTCTATATTCAATTTTTTTAATAAGCACTTTATATTTTAATTTTCAATAATAAGATAAATTTTTAATAATACGTGAATGCTGATAGATGCTGAATGCCATATTAGCTTACACTGATACTTCAAATAGAAACACTCTGTTATTGAACTTCAAGAGGGAGTTTTCTTTGATGAAGTTTTCCCCAGGTATGTTTTTTTTTTTAAAAATTCATGTATAAGTGTTAGTTTTCTCAAGATTTATTGTCTTTCATCGTACAATACTTTAACATAGCTAGCTCCATTTTATGCTGTAAGTGTGCGTTTATTTATATACATTTTAATTTTAAACATATGAATATAATCTAAATTTGGTGATGGATTTATTTTATATTTATTATTTTCTTACTGCATATGACATACACATGAACCTCAATAGAAAATACCCTACTTAAAAAGACAGTTTACCTTGTGAGCAGGGCATTTCAATGGAGGGTGGTATATTCACATACAGCGTGTGCCAAAAGTTTGTAAAAACTCTAAAATATCATAAAAAAATAAAAAATAACAATAAAGAAGTACAATTTGCACAAAAGGGTTTCTACAAAAATTTGATTTTTTTTAGTACCACAAAAAAACATTTAGTTTGAAAAATCACTTACAGACAGCGCTAACATGTAAGATATTCAACAGAAGTATACAAATTAGGCTTGAAATAAAAGAACTGGATACACATGGAATTTTTATTTGAATCTGGCAGCACTGCATAATTGGAGAATGCTATCATTACCAGATCAAATATTATTGGCGAAGCTCTTCTAACTGAAAGGTGAATCAGCAACCAATGTGATGCAAAAATTTCATATGATGAAACAACTGAAGACCGGAAACAGCCCTATGTCATGTGTCGGGATACTGAAGCTTGTTAAATGGTTTGAAAAAACAGGCCATTTGGAGGATCGTCCATGAAGTGGATGACCCTCATTAGCAGAGGATCATGTCACTGCCATGAAAACCGTTATAGAGGAAATGACAGAGGAATTGTTTACAGGAAGTAGCAGTGCTCGAAAAGCTGGAAAGGTAGTGGATGTACCTGAGTCATTGCTTTGACACATTCTATATGGGATGTTGTATCGGTATCCCTACAAAATGCAGCCACTGCACCAGTTATTACCAACAGATACAGCTGTGAGGCCATTTTTGCCAACTAGGCTTTGGCAAAAATGGAATGAGAATATTAGTGGATATTCTGGACGGATGAAGCCCCACTTTGTACTACACAGGGATTGTCAACATGCATAACACTCGCATATGGAAGACATTGAATCCCCATCAGTACACAATGTAGCCACTGAATTCACCCTATGTGACAATTTGTTATAGCTTCACCTCATATTTCATTATCAGACTTTTTTCTTTGAAGAATGTTGTCAAATCTCTGTGTAGAAAACGTGCATGGTGACTACTGAGTGTGATCTCACTCTTTTGCGTGAGGAAGTCACATCCACATTACATGAAAGAGGTGTTATCCATAGTTGGTTTCATGCAGAGGATGGCACACCTCCCCACTATGCCAATACAGTGAAAAGATTCCTTGTGGATACCTTTGGTCAAGACAGTGATAAATCAAGGCTGCAAGATTTCATGGCACTCCTGCAGTCACTCAACCTCACTCCGGTTGATTTCTAGCTATGGGGTTATTTAAAATCACTTGTGTACTACCACCCCCTACTTCCACCTCACCTGAACTCAAAGATGCCATTCATCGTACCATTTTTTATATCCATCTTGACATGCTTTATACAGCTATCACGATCGTTGTGAGTCGTCTTAATTCTGCCATACAATGTTCTGAAGGTCACATTGAATGATTGTTGCAATAATAAATCAATGGAATGCAGTTGTCCTACTTATTGTCTTTTGGAGTTGTCAGTGCCATCCAGAAGTGACTTTTTGAATTAAACTTTTTTTTGCCACTAAAAAAAAAAAAATGATTTTCCTAGAAACCCTTTCATGCAAACTGCACTTGTTTATTATTTGTTCCGTTTTTTTATGTTTTTAAAAGTTTTTATGAACTTTTGGAGCACCTGATATTTAATAAAAAATATTATCATTCATTTTTAAGTTACAATTGTGAACAAATTTGATCATTGAAAGCAGTGGCAGACTTACCAATAGGCTAAGTAGGCTATAGCCTACGGAGGCAAATTTTTAATGAAAAGTTTGCGAAGGCGTGAATTTTTTGTTGGATAATGGAATTACTAATTTTGATTTGTTATGTTTGGAAGCATAACTAGACACTGGCAAAGGGAGAGGTGCCGTGGATGTCACATTGAGAGAGAGATTTGAAAAGGTGCCAAATTCGCAAATACTTGCAAAAAGACGAATTTGAAATAATCGACAGGGTCGTCAAATTAAGAATTTGGCAAAAGCGCCAAAATTTCTGTTATACCTTGAGTTACGTTTGTTAAGGTAAGGCAGCAAATTATGTCAGCCTACAGGTGACAAATTACATTGGAGCCTACAGGTGGCAATCATAAATCTGCCCCGATTGGAAGTAAAATAAATTATTTTGAATACCAAATGATAGGACTAAGACAATACTGCTCCTCAGACCAGCATATAATACTGTGAAAAGTTAATATAACACAGATGATTATGTGTTATGATCTAAACCGCAGGCAATTATTGATTTGCATCTAAGTGGAGTCACCTTAAGTTGCTAAATGCATTCTGTCAAAATCGTGTAGAAAAGTTTTAGGACATTCACAGAAAACAGCAGAGTTTAAGCTCAGATAATGCATAAAATTGAAATACTCAAAATTTTCATTCATAGTACCATCATAGCTATTCAACCACAAATCACAAACAGTAACTACAGTTATACAAAAATCCCAGAATGAGTGTCAGATAATTAGAAACTGACTGAAGCAGACAATAAAATAATATCAGTAAAAATGCCAATTTCAAATTTACTATGATTTAATTTCAGTTTTTTTCTTTTCTTTTTTTAAATAATACCTATTAAGTTTGATGAGAATATCTCCTCTGTTTATATAAGCTTGAACATAATCAGCTCTCATTCCTATGGCTTGCCGATATAGCTAAAAAAAGAGAAAACACAAAATACATAGACAGTTTAAAAATTAAAGCAATAAAGAATTTAAAAAAGGGGACAAACAGATAGAAACAGGCTTACAAGTAGCGCTATAATGCTACGTTGCATGCTTATTTTCATTCAAAAAATTTAAAGCGTGTATTACAAAATACACTCATGTTTATGAAAATTGCAACACCAGTAAGCAACTGTCCGATTCAATTCAACTGAAATTTACAAGAAATGAAAAGCAGGATATGACATGCAAATGATCAGAAATTCAGCATGAATGCACATGCCTGGACTCAGCAGTGCCATTTGAACGGTCATACAAGGAGCAGGTTTTAAGCTGTATTCGCTTTTTTCGCAAAATGTGATGAATTAATCTAAAATGCGAGAAAGAAAATAGCGACAGTTGTTTGATATCCCGTCAATAAACTTTGCCTTTTTTTTAATAATTTTGATTTTTTTTGTTACTTTTCTTAGAATTTTTGTGTGTAAAAAAGTGTGTTTACAACAACCCTTCACGGTAATTCAAAGCATTGTTGATGTAAATAATTTTATTAAAACGAGTTTTAAGAGAGATGCAAGAAACTAATATTTTTAGCATTTTGCTACAACTTTTTTTCCCATTTTAGCATTTTTGCGACAGCATGTTTTGAGCCAGCTTAAACCCTGATTAGGAGTATAAATATAGGGCTACGGAAGAGTCAGGCAAATATTGTATCATTGTCAGAGAGCTGAAAATTGTTCTATTGAAGTGCAATATGCACCATCAATGTCAGAGAGAGGCCATATGAGTAAACAATATAGTTCAAACTTGGACACAATATCGGCATGCAGAAAGGACGATTTTCAAATAAGGATATTGCTGCTTATATGAGGCATAATGCTACAACAGCGATATGAGTGTAGAAACAATGAACCAAAGATCACTGAATAAATCAAAAATCTAGTAGTGGACCATGAAATGTGATGAAAACATGGAATGATAGACATTTCATTCGCATGGCAGTAACAGACTGTATAGCTTGTTCTTGAGTGTTAGCACAGCAATGGAGAACTGCTACAGGTGCGGCATTGTCTGCTTCTACAGTTCGAAGGCATCTTCTGTGCAGGACTATGTGGGTAAATTCCTTTGCGGAAAATACTTTTGACTCTGAACCATCAGTGTCTCTGGTTACAATGGGCGAAAGAGTATAGACAATAGTATGCAGATTAGCACCAGGTCATGTTTTTGGGCGAGTCGGACTACAATCTGGACTAAAATGATGGCTACTTACATCTTACACAGTATTATGGTGAAGGCTGTCTTCTAGCATGCATTTTAGAGGGTAATACTGCACAAACTGTCAGTGTGGTGGTGTTGGGTGCTACTGGCTATTATAGACTATCCCAGCTTTCACGAATTGAGAATACTCTCCACAGCAACCACTATATCAGAGAGGTTTTAGAAGTTCAAATTGTACCTTTCCTTCATAGGCAGATTTAAGGGAGGAGTCCGCCCCGCCCCCTCTAGTCAATTGTAATTTTATATCATTATCCTCTCTTTTGCCATTTATCAATTGAATTTTCAAAAGAATAATAATAATGTAAATAAATAAAAATATTTGCATAGTCAAAAATAAAAAGTTTTTTGCGAAGTAAATTTGAGTGATTATTAGAAAATGGATGATTTCAATCCTTTCAAAAAAATTCAGTTTTCAGGGGGCGGGTAGATTTTGAGAGGGCAGGGAAACACAAAGAGATTTATTTCCTAAGCTATACAGTGTTCAACATAGCAACGAGGCCACCTTATGGGAATTGGAGGGGTGACCCCCAGTTCGTGGAAACGTTCCTTTTGGCGATGTTCGTCCCACTGGGGGGAACATCTCCAAAAGAAACCTTTTCACTAAGAAGCCGCTAATGAGGGGAGATATTTTGCCACTGTAACACGCACTTGTTAACGCTATTCCGGGATTACAACATAATAGTCGTTTCCTAAGGAAGTAAACAAATTTTGAAATCGACACCACATCGTCTGAGAGAAAAATCCGATGAAACTTATAGGTCATAACAATAAAACCAGTTCCTGACTGAACAATGTCAATAAAGTCACTCAATTCTATACGTATAGTAGACCCTTGCATTTGTAAGTAGTAGGTACCTATTTTGTGCGCTCTGTACTTATGATGAAAAAAATATATTTATGTATATACAAAATTTTTAAATAAAGGTAATGTGAAATTATTATAGACAAAGAGTGATGCATATAATATTATATAATTAAACTAAACAGTTATAAAACAGATGCCTTAAAAATGAAAAGGCAAACTTCATTGCAAGCGTTTCTTCAGAGTAAAAAAGTTAATTTTACAATAATTTCTGCCACCCACGTATAGATTACAGCTCAAACTAGAGCTTTATTCGTTTTGGAGAAAAAGAGACGCTTTCCCCATCCTGGATTCGAACCAGGGTCCCTCCGTTTAGCCCGGAGTGTCTTGGACCGCTAGACGAATGAGGACAGGAAACAACGCTCTCTTTCTCCGTATGTAAAGGTGTTAAATCCAGCGATCAAATAGATTCTAATGATCTTTCAACTGAAGATTCAAACAAGGAATTGCCACAGGAAAACCGCAAGAAATTGAGTACTTTACAAGCAAATAGCTCACTAGCTGAGGTATGTTCTTTCAATTTTGTGTTTATTACAGAAATAGACTATATGTATACAGGGGAGGTCTAGGCTACCGGCCCCCCAGCCGATGCGCCCTCGTGGGCGATAGAACTCGAGCCCTCCGAAAATCCATGGTATGCGCCCTTTGAGACGACCGAGTCCGCTCCTAGTTTGACTGTATTTATTTTTA
>QLNU02015360.1:270712209-270727247 GCA_006491805.2 Dysdera silvatica
CGATCCTCCAAACTCCCCGTTTCCTCAAAACGTCTTACTAAATTCAGTATCCCATTCAATGAAATAGGGCTTTTTTGCGCCTTCAGTCTGTTCTCCGTGCGAAACTTTCGCAATGCAATAGTTGTGGATTCACCATTCTTGTAGAAAAGTTTAACCACCAATGCTCGATCTGGTAACGATAGCATGCTGCCGGCATCGAATGACAAAATCCATTTCCAGCCAGGTGTTTTATTGCTAGCCTGATTTGCATAAAACGTCTCAGTATGACGTATGAGCGCCCTCTTTCAGTTACTTTTAGAATCATTTTTTTTATACATGGAAAAAAATCGAATGTCCCTCTGATCATATTTGCACAAACCGAAATTTTTTCCGAGCATTACTTCTTTTATTATGAATTTTTGAAGTTTGAACGAATTTATGATGCACCCTGTATGTATGTATATATATATATATTCAGACACTTATGTTGATGATGATACGGAGGAAGAGAAATTGGCCCACCCCTTTTTTAAAGTCTGTATTCACCCCTGCTTTCCTTCAACACACTCCTGGCATTATATTCCAACAAGATAGCGCCCGAACACATGTTGCCCAGAATGCCCAAGCTGCCTTCACAACACAGGAGATACCGCTTCTTCCTTAGCCTGGCCGTTCACCAGACATGTCACCGATTTAACATGTGTGGAATATGATCACTTGTCAACTGGGCTATTACTCTTCTCCAGCAGTCACTATCAACGAACTGTGGACTCTGATAGAAGAAACCTTGCAGGCAATACCCCCAAAAACACATCCAAACTCTATTTAATTTAATACCCAAACATTTAGGTGCTGTTATTGCCACTCTGAGTGGCTTCAATAAATATTTATTGTCTACCTTTAATATAGTTGTATTTATCTGTAAAATTAATCATACCTTTTTGACACCTTTCGTCTTATGTGGTATAAATTTCATTCCAATTTGACTATTTCTTCCTGATATTGCAATTTTCATAAACATGAGTGTACTTAAATCTTATAAACTAAAATCCTAAAACTAAAACATATGCCATCAATTATCATTACAGAAACTATCACAAGTGTGTTAATTAATTTTAGCAGAAATTTGAACGGAAGTAACTGATTAAGAATTGAATACAGTGCTCACAATTTTTTATATGATTTTACATTAACTGTAATCTTTTAATTAGTACTAATTAATAGTTGCTCTTAATTTCTTTTCAATACTAGAATGATCATTTGCAATTGCACTGGGTAAGTTAGCAAATAATTATATAAAACGTTCATGTAAGTTAGGTATTTGCTTAATAAATTAAAAATTGAGAAAACAGAACATACACCATCAGCTTCTTCAAGACGATCACCACTTCTTGATATTAAGTTAGCCAGATTTAAAAATACATTTAAATGACTGGGGGCAATTCTTGCTTGATACTGTTCCCCTGGACGAGGGCGAGGTAATAAGTTTTTGGCCTTCAACGAAAAAAGAAGTTTATGAAATATAAATAATGGTAATTTCCCAAACATACATAGCAATTCAGATCATAATATATAACACTGAAATAATATATACTGAAAAGACATAAAATCTTAGTAGCAACTGATCATAAAACAATCTCACCAAATAATATGGCAAGGCAAAACTATCCAGTGACTACAGATAGATAAGGCAATTTTATTTTGTATAATACTCAAGTAGCTGCAATGGTGAATAAAGATGATTTGTGCAAATTTGATAATGAGGTGATAGGTGTTACTGCTGTTGTGTAGGAAAAGGATGCTATGTATAACAATTTATCCTTTCAATATATGAAAGAAAAGGAACATATGCAGAAGAGGAAGTTTAATGCTAATGAATATATTTTATCAACACAACCGATTTATACTTAAATATTTACAAGGAGGCAACTATTGTAAATGTAATGGAATTTGCTATTTTATAACACACTCCTGGCATTATATTCCAACAAGACAGCACCCGAACACATGTTGCCCAGAATGCCCAAGCTGCCTTCACAGCACGGGAGATCCTGCTTCTTCCTTAGCCTGGCCGTTCACCAGACATGTCACTGATTTAACATGTGTGGAATATGATCACTTGTCAACTGGGCTAAATAAGCTTGAAAATGTAGTAATGCATGTAAAATTACAGTTTTAAAAGTGTTTAACTTTAAAGAAGTTCTATATTCATATTGCAAAAATTTAAAAATATCATATGACATTCATTTTTGAATATAAATAAGGTAAGATAAATTTTACTTAAAAGTCAATTGAAAAAGCTTTAGCAAATCGAGTCAATTTGGTTGTTCCCAAAAATATGTTTAATAATCACAGTCGCCCAACAAGATTCGGAGCAGAAAAAAATGATTTTCAGAGAAGGAAAAATTGACTTTTGGAGCAGAAAAATTTATTTTCAAAGCAAAAACTATATTTTTATAGCAGAAAACGATATTTTTAAAGAAAAGGATACATTATATATATATATATATATATTTCAGCAAAAGGACATATATATACAGTATACAATAAGCCACCGCCAATCATACTTATTAGAGAAAAACGATCCTCGTCTGCCTCAATAAGAAAACCCAAGAACCTAGTAGAAAATGATTTCCAGCTGCAGAGATGTAGTTGACAATGGTGATCATATTTGTGGAACCTTGATATATAATATACAATATTAAAAAGAAAAATTATTTCAGGGAAGTTACTTTTTGTAGCAATGAAAAATCTTTTCTGTCGCAAGAAAAATCTTCAAGTAAAACAATCTTTATAACAGGGAAAAGCAGATTCTAATGCAACATAAAAACAATTATTTTTTCAAGTAAATGGCACATTTACATAATGTTTCAAAAAATAAACTGAACACACAGGGTTTATACTCTATTGCAAGAAAAAAAACCCGACTTTTTAAGGACCTATCGCAATAAAAAATTAAAGCTGTTTCCTGAAAGGGAAAACTTATGTGCAGTTTTTAGCAGATGTTTAATGACAGTTTTATACTTAAATTTTATATTGTGCATTAAAAATAATTACTGATGTAAAGTAAAGATCACATAATAAAAATTACTATCTTAAAAACAGTAATCATTACTAAAAAATCTCATTTTCTTACAAAGACACATATGAAATGTGAGGTAAAATGGTAAAAATCAGTTGTTTTTTCGAAATTGAGTTAGTGCCATGAACAAAAAGCTTTATGTTCATTTTATCTTATCATAAACAGTATAAGTCTAACTTTATTAGTTCTCTGCCAAAACACAAATTTCAAGGGGTAACTACATGTATCTCCATGGCAGTCAAGTATTTCAACAACAGATATATCTCAAAACTAAGATTTTTGACTTATACCACTTTACTTAGCAACGACTTTTATATATGTCAGGGCCGTATCATGGATCTAGGGCCCCCGACACGGCCCTGACCTGCAACATTTCAATTGTCCACCTGTACACTCTCTGAATACGGAATATTGTAGTCGTAGCTCAAATAGCAGTCTAGAAAAAAGATTGGGGCTCCGGCCCCCACTCTATACAGCCCTGACATGCGACATTTCAAGTGCCCTCACATACACTCTGAATATAGAATATCATAGTCATAGCTCCAATAGCAGCCTAGAAAAGGGATGGAGGCTCCAGGAAGCCCGATAAGGCCCTGACATACGACATTTAAAGTGCCCTCGCGTACACTCTCTGAATATGGAATATCATAGTTGTAACTCAAATAACAGACTATAAAAGGGATGGAGGCTCCAGCATTCCCCGATACGGCCCTGACATGTGACATTTCAAGTGCCCTCAAGTACACTCTCTGAATATGGAATATCGTAGTCGTAGCTCAAATAGCAGCCTAGAAAAATGATGGGGGGCTCCAGACCCCTTTTCCGATACATCCTTGACCGCTTGGTGGTGACTTCGAACTAAAACTACAATCTATGAACGATGATCGCGAACTACGAACGAAGACCGGTGACCGTGAACCAAGATCACGAACTATGAACGAAAACCACGACCCATGAATGATGATGACGAACGAAGAACGGTGATCACAAACTAAGATTGCGAATGACGAACTAGATCAAGGGGTGGTTATAGGTCCAAACCAGATTCCCTGAACATACCAGAAAATTCCATGAAAAGTTAGGTAATATTTTTGGTAAATACATTGATTTCCAAATGCATATAAGAAATTATAGGAAACAAAATGAAATTTTTGTAATTAAAAAAAAAAATCCCGGAAAGGGCAAGTTGAAATTCCCGGAATTTACGGAACATAATCACCCCTGTAGATCGCGAACTACGAACGATGATCACGAACGAACTATGAGGAAGAATGGTAGTTCACCAAAAAAAAAAACCTGTATGAATGGGTCATTTTTGTGAATAGTTCAAAAAGACCCGTTCGGTCACGAACGATCCATCTCTACCCTAGAAGCTGTGCCTATGTAGATAGGGCTCTAGGGGAAATCGTCTTGAGAAGAAAAAGGCAAACTGAATATTTTTCTTCGAAGATCGTTGTAAATATAATCACTTCTTAAGGACTGGAAATAATAATAAAAAATCAGCACTTTTTACGGGCCTTAGAAACCAAAATAAAAAATCAGCACATTCTAAGGTTTTTAAGCACCGTACGAACCCTGATACATGGTTTCGATATAGCATGCCTATATTTTATATCCATACTCGAATTAGGCATTCCAGCATGCTTCCCAGGTAGAATTCCACTTTCCATGTAACAGGGTTCGTACACATTTCTTTACATGAAATTTAAAGACCAAAAATTTGAAAAAAAAAAAGTAATAAAGAATGAGCAAATGAGAATTAAATGGATTTTGTTTTTATGGCACAAAAATAACAAAAGTCACGCTGCACTGAAACGTGCAGTTTTCAGAGGTATCTGAACCTCTGTTGCCAAAGGAACCAAATTCTCGACTATAGTGGGCAGAAAAACAGCATACGTTCCATGATATAACTGGAAGTTGAGCTTAGGTTAATGGCATAATAGACAAATGTCTTACTATCACACTGGTATAATCAGATGATGGCTAGAACGGACCTAGCCCTACTTAGCATTTGTTTATAATTTTTAATTTCCTATCTTCCAAGTATTGGGTTGGGGGGGGAATGACCCTCCATCACTCGATAAACCACCCTTGAACTTACGGCTAGTTACACTAATGTAACAGTATGCCACCACAGAAAAGCCTGGCAGGGTTCCCACTCGCCATGGAGAAAAAAAAATTCTCCGACTTTTCCAGGCTTTTCCCGACTTTTCAGACAAAATTCTGATTGCAAAAGAAACTTTGAATTGGACTTTGATTTTGGAGAAAATGGCCTCAAGTTCACATGAAATTTAGCTATTCAGAACAGTTTAGGAAGGTCCCCACCCCTTAACTTTTCCAAGTGTAACCAAAAATTTCTTTCTCCAACTTTTAGAGATGATTTTTTTATTCAAACTACTCAAAACAAAATCTTTTGTAAAATTAGAAACTTGGGTAAGGGGTCTGGCATTGATGGTTTTTACCAATTAGTTCACTTTGAGGTAGCTGATGTTCTTTCCCACCTTCTCTCCAACATTTTTAATCCTATGTTTTGGTGAAATTGAGTGAAGTGCATAGAAAGTTGCATTTATAGATAACAATCTATTCTACATACATGTGGTAACCTAAGTATAGATATTGCTTTATCACATTTTAGAACTTACTAAAAGAAAAAAAAAATACATGAATTAATCTACAATGTAAATTTTAATTAAAACTAAGTTTTCTTGAATTCAATTTTTGAGCTAACAACATTTGTGCACTGTAATTGTGCATTATAATTGTACTAATTCTTTTTCTTTTATTTTTTATAATAAATATTTTTAAAGTATCTCATGTCTGGTCCCATTTCTCCCAATTCTCGAGGAACTAGGTTTTAGGTAAGTTGGGCAAGCGCAATTTCATACACTAACCATTTAGGATTGCAGGCCAATCTTTGGGAAAGGTAGTAATACTTTACCTTGTAAATTTTCAAGTCCTGGGTTAATTTTTATTTAAGCAAGTCAGGCACAATACGTACACTATCAAAACATAGTAAATTAAATTAGGAACTACATAAATTTTTGGGTAATTTACGTTTGCCAAAATGGGCAACTTCTATTATATTTTTTAGGATAAAATTCTTTATGGCCACACAAATTCTTAAAATATCAAACCCATCATTATTATTAAGTCAATAATTAAAATCTGGAGGAAATCTCCCATTTAAAAAAAGATTAATTATCAAAATTTGGCTGCTTTGAAAAGAAAGCATTTTAGTTAGGAATAATGAGTTACATTTTATTGTTTTATTATTTTTGTATTTCAGTTACGGGAGGTTTTAATGCTAACAACTATAAAATTTTGAAATTGGGTGATTGATTTGATTTTTTATGGTGCAAGGGTATGCCATACTGTGTCATTTCGAGGTTAAAGAATGAAAAAGAAAAGCCGTTTTTATGATAAGAATGATATGCAGGGGGCATCCTAATTTATCATGATTTTTGCTGATGTTACATTTGTATTAATGGATGTGAATTTTAAAATATTGAAATTCAGAAAAGATAATAGAAATAAATTCTGATTAAAAAAAAAATTCTGAGTTTCTGGTAGAAATCACTGTCTGTGTATTTGCTTTCTATAAAGAGTTTACAAAGTCGACTCGCTAGTTGTCCCTTAAGCATGTGACTAGGGTGGCTTAGCTTAACCATCCAGAAGTCAGCGACACGCCTACTTTCTGGGTCTATTCTTTATATGGTCTACATTCATGTCATGATGACATGTGACCAGACTTATTAGCATGTGGGTGGTCAACTCAACCCAATCATACAAAAAGAAATTGTAGACTAAGGCCCTGCTTAACTACAGAAGGAGGATACAGATCGGGGTGATAAAAGAACAATGTTAGATACGAAAATCGGAATTTAGTGCATAAAAATCAGTTTATGCACAGGTAAAAAAATAGAGTTTGGTGCAAAATAGTGCAGTTTAATGGTTTAGGAGCCGTTTGGAGCAGAAATTTTAAACTAGTGCAGGAGTGTGATCCTTTGCAATCATGCTTGTTCTCATTAGGAACAAAAGCTTGCTTATTCTGAGCATAAAGAAAGCAGCCATTTTCATACTGCAAAAATTGATATTTTCATTCACATTTAAACTTTTTTGCAGCTTTGTTTTTTGAGAAGAGGATGAAAAAACTAATTAATAAAAGTCAATCAGTGGTTAATGCAGTGGTGCTAATAACCAAAACTTACTTTCCAAAAAGCTTCTTCAGCCTCTTTATACATTTTAAGATTGTTATATGTTCTTCCAACATTGATATGTGCACCAATATCATCTGGTTGTACTCTATTTTATATAAAAAAAGATACAATCAACACAAAGTTATTGAAGTATAGTTTATGAAAAAGTTGTTAAAGCTATATTTGCCACATCGGTCATATTATTTATAAATACTTTTATTAATGTGTAACTTATGTCAGGGTAGCAACAAAATCTGAATTAAAAAATACCCTGACATTTTCCTGATTTCCAGAAAGTAGTATGCTTGCAATTTTCCTGACTTTTCTATAGTCACTCTTCCCATTAACTGGACAATTAAAATTTTCTTAATTAACTAGAATATTTATATACATAAGGTATATATAATTTTTTTACAAAATATACCAATTGTATTAACATTAATCATCTTTAGAGCTGCAAAGGTCATATTATACATATATTAAAATATTTGCTGAAGTGAAATTGTTCAACAATTTCAAATCCATTACTTCTAATTTTTTTTTTACAAGCACTAACTTTTACATCCAAATTTCAAAGGACGGGGTACATAAGTGAAAACCCAAGCTTTATGGTCATTTCTGTTAACTACAATTTACTTGTTCAAGCAAAGGCATTCACATTCTAAACACTGGATGTAATATATTTGAAAGATATGAAACATTAAAATCAAAAATATTTTACATTACCTAAATGACAAAGCAATTTTTAAAAGGAAGATCTTACACGGAAAACATATTAAAATAACTATTTGAAATATGTTGTATTACTATTTATTACGGATAACTATTTGAAATATATTTTGTATTCCTCCATGTATTTCTTCCTACAGAATACCCTCTTTATTATTTCCAACACAGGTTTAGTTTAATATGCCCAAGTTTGTTTACTTGTATTTTTACAATATAATGTCGATGTTTGTTTTATAACGCAAGATTAACAAAGATCATGCTGCACAGGAACTTACAGTTTTTCAAGAAGTCTGCACCTCTTAAAGCCTACGGAACCAACCTTCCAGACTTCAGTTAGCAGTTCGTTAGTAAGCATTCTATTTTGGTACTGTTGGGTGTCTAACCTGAGTTAATGAAACACTGCACAAACATGTTACTACTGCATCGCCTCCAGGCCCTTTACAGCGTAATGAATGATCTGAGATAGGGCTGGCAGCTAAATGCAACCTCCAAAAGTTATATGCTTATGCATAAATATACTTACTAGAATTGAACCCGGTCCACTGAATTAAAAGGTTGTGATCATATTTATTAGATCACTGGGGTACTTAACATCCCCAAGCACATACATGTACCAAAAAAATACAAAATCTTGAATCGATTAAGTGGTGTATCAAACCAAATTTAAAAATAAAACTACCAATGCTTATATTTGATACCTCTTATTCTTAAAATCTCCACATTACATTACTGACAAAAATACTAATGCAGTATACTTATTGTGATGTTTTAAAAATCTGGACATAGCAAGTATATAAAATTTACTGAGAAAATCTCAAAAAGTTCATTTTGGGTTTTTTTTTATGGAAACCTAAAAACTACTAAGGTCATAGTTTTTTAAGGAATCCGAACTTCTGTTGCCTAAAGAATCAAATCTGAACTACAATGGGCAGAAAAAATAGACTGAATACTATTGTACCACCGAAATCGAACCAGAGTTAACAATATGATAGATGAATGTGCTATCTCTATTGCAGGGCTATGTTTCTTTAATCTTTGTAGCCTATCTCTAATGAAATTGTATAAATATGGCTGGTTAGACTATTCTCAAGTTATACAGTTAATATAACATATGATGATCAACTTCTCAAAAAAAAAATAAAAAAAAATTATATATTATGATCACTAAAATACCTTGACCATGTTTTGCACCTATAAACTGCCAAATATCCCTTCATTGTTTTGAAATGAATCTAATCTGCTTAACGATTTAACAATAAATCTCAGCCAAAATTTTCAAATTTGTCGATTTAAGTTTCATTTACGTTTACAAAAAACCGTGATTTTTGGCTTGCAAATCTTCATGATACAAATCGCAACCTTTACCTTTTCACAAACAAAAAATGAAATATGAAAAAGCTGTTTGTGCAATTACCATGATTGTTGACTGTCAACTAAAAACACACTTGAAAGGACTTTTCAGTGCAGTACTTGGCAATGTTTAATCACACTCCAAAGGAATTTTTGTGAACATTTTTGACTGTGAACGAAACTTGGATCTACTACTACAAACAGCAGTCAAAACAAAGAACAAAAACTGGTGAAAGTGTACCAAAGAAAGCAAAGACCAGGGAGTTTGCTACACCCCCTAAATTTCTTGACAACCCCTAAAACTCAATCTTCGTATACCCACTAAATATCGTAGTTACAAAAAAGAAAAAGAAAAAGAAAAATATTGCACAAATTATTTTTCTACACTTTTCATGCATATGTAAATTAAAATATAATAATCTTTTATATGTAGCAATTTAAAAAAAAAAAATATGGATAAAGATACCAAGAGGGGGAAAGGAACCACATGAAGTAAAATCCTGCCACCTCAAAAATTATCAACTGTCTGTGAATGGACTAAATGTCCAAGAAGAAATGCTTGAATTTTTTTTTTCCTCCAAATAAAAAAAGAACTGTTTTGTGCAAATGTGGACAAATTGTTTCATTACTACTGAATATTTTGTTCATTCCTTTTCTGGTAAATACATTTTATAAGAAAAATAAAATCTTGAAGGTAAATTTGACATCCCCCAATGAAGTTTGGCACTCCCCCGAGCAAATATCCTAGCAAACACCCTGGTAAAGACTGTTTTGCTGGCAAGGTGGTGATGACCACTGTTGTTTAGGATTCCCAAGGAATCATAATGACTGCTTAGAAATGGGTAAGATAATAACAGGACTCCATTATATGACATCATTACACAGTTTGAAAAACGAATTGGAAGAAAAAAAGGGCAAGAATGATATGCAAAAAATTGCTTTTCCCCTACATCAACCATCGCAATGGAAAAATTGCACAAATTGAACTTCAAATTAGTTCCTTATCCATCATATTCCCCGGACTTGACCTCATGCGAGGAGTTCTTGTTTCCAAATTAAAAAAAAATGTCTCAGTGGGAAGGAATTTTCATTAAATCAGAATGTCATCATTGCAGTTAATGGCATTGAGTTTAACAAAACGTACTTTTCAGACGAAATAAAAAAATTGGAAAGTTACTGGGACCAAATGTGCAGACCTCAAAGGAGACTTTGTTGAAAAATAAAATTTTGTTTTTTATAAAAAATTGTGTTATATTTTTTCCCAGGTTTTTTCAAACTACCATCATATAAAATACAGGTAATTTACATGGTTAGAGAACAAAAATTGTAATATGTATTTCATATCTTTACTACTTAGTGCATATTATTTTCAAACTATCATAAAATATTAAGCTGAATCACATCCCTTACAATATCAGCAGCTATGGAGAAAGAAAACAGTCCTTTACTTACTTACTCTATATGTTTAAGTATATCCCATATGATGAAGCATAACCTTTGCAGTTCTTGTAAAATTAAACTGCATCAACTTAACAAAAAAAATAGGACTGGGAGATAAAAAATAAATAAAATGCATGCATACACACAATATATATATTAATTCATTTGTCAGAGAAATTTTTAAAACCTTCAAATACATTAACACATTGCGATAAATAATTGCTGTTTAGAAACTATTACAGTGAATAATTAAGAGTAAAAAATTAACATCAATCTATTTGATCAAAAACAAAGTACCACAACATACATAAATTAAATTTGATCAAATACAATACTACTATGATATGTGTAAACTTGAAGTAGAACATGCTGATGAAGGAAACATCCAAAAAAGACCCAAATGAGGTCTGACAAGTTGGATGTACCCTTTTCGAAATGTGATTTTTCACATTCTAGTCTAATTGATATCAATAATACTTGATTTAATATCAACAAGGGAGGTCTGTATTTCAAATACAAGAAAAAGCATTAGAAAGTAATAAATCAAGAAGTAGCTGTTTAACCCTATACAACAAGGGAGTCAAAGAATGAGGAAGTACGTTCCAAATTTGCGAACCAGCATAATTAAAGTTAGTTTTACCCATATTGATACAAAATTGAGGAAGCCTATGTTCCTCAATCATCTTCAAGTGATACTCAGTTCCATGTGGAACAAGTACCCAGAACAAAGGCACAGATAAATAGCCTAGTCTAATCCTCCTTAGCATTAAAATACTCATAAAATAAAAGTAAAAACGATCAATTGGGATGACACCATTTTGGCATAACCAAGAATATATATCCACAGGTACAAGAGATTAAGGTAATAATATTCAGAAAAATCTAGTTTGAAGATGCAAAAGCCATAACAAATTTTGCCTAGTAGAGTTTCGAAATATTAAAAAACGAAAACATGGATTTTACAAATGAGTGTTAAAGAAGCAAAATAACGCTGACAGGTAACACAGACCTAAATCTAGAGAGAATATCAATACTTTTGGCAATCCCAGATCAAATAAAATCATAGTGACAGCTCCAATGGAGATCACTAGAAAAGATCATGTGAAGAAATCTAACACTATTCTCAATATTAATACTGTCTCCTCCAATATAGGATAGGTCTAATCAGCAAGAAGATCTTGACAGTTCTCAAAAAAAAAATGGCCAATGACTTAGCAATGTTAATTTTCAACTTGTTTAACAGGAAACAATTATTGATCTGGACAAGGGCCTCATTAACTAAATAAATAAGTTCATCAATATTGTTACCTAAGAAGAAAATAGAAGTATCATTCACATAAAGGATCATATACAGAATATTTCTGATATAGAGTAAATCGTTAATATATATAGAAAAAGAATGGGGCCAGGTAAAGAACCCTGCGGTATTCCAAATTTAACCAGAATCAAAAACGAGGAGACATTATTAATGGCTACAAATTGCTTATGATCAGAGAGGTAGGATTTAAACAAGCTGAGGGAGAAAGAGAGATCATGAATATCTACATGCTCAAGTTTGTGGAGTAAAATATCATGTGACGAAATATCAAATACCCTTGAAATACTCTAGAAAAATGCCAATTGCAAAAGTTGCCCCATCAACATCAGCCATGAGGAAACCATGTGCATATGATAAGGCAGTCTCTACGAAAACTCCGCAGCTGAAACTAAATTGATTGGGATACAATAACTGTAAAGGTTCCATGTAATCAGTTCGGGCACACAATAAAATCTTAAAAAATATGGAAAGAATAGAAATTCTGCAATAATTTGACGGATCCGATCTGTCACCCTTTTTTAAAAATCATTGTCACTCTTGCAATCTTAAGTAGATCAGGGAATATCCCCTTTCTTATACAATTATTAAAAATGATCAACAAAGGGCCCACCAAGACATCAGCTAAAGCCAGGAAGAATCTTGCAGCGATGTCATCAAACACAGGAGAGTGATGACAGTTAGGAGAACGAAGCAATAACAAAAGTTCAAATCAATCAATGTCAAAAAGAAAAAAAGACCGAAGAGAGTTAGGTAGTTAGTCAGCAACTCAGAGTAAGCTGATACTGGAGTAGGCAAAGAATCAACAATATCTGAAGCATAATTCTCCAAATATCTGGCAAATGCATTAACAATCAGGATATATGACCGACACTGGTAACTGTCATAATTAACCACTGAGAGAGCAGTATATCGAGACAAAAAACACCTCTTAATTCATAAAAAATAGACCAGGTTTGTGAGGGACCAGAATTATTACACAGATTAAATTAATAGTTATTTTTAATACTCTTGATATCCTTATTCAAATGGTTTCTGAAAGTCTTAAATTTGATCAAGACGATTGATGCTCTAGTATGAATAAATTTAGCGTATAAAGAGTTTCGACGTGAAATTCTCCTGTAAATAGCATTAGTTATGAATGGTCTTTTAAAAGAATGATTACACATCCTCTGAACCTTCGGAAAAGTGAGCTCATAATAATTAGTGAAAATTTCCAAGAACATGCATACTGAACATCTATATTTGATATAGAGAATATCTCAAACCAGTCTATATGCACCAATATACCCCTAAAATATGCAATGTTTAATTACTCAAATCCCAAGTCAAAACCCCAATCCCATCAGTGGTTTCTTTCACCATTAACTGACGTCTTAGAAATGAAATAGATAAAAGATGGTCACTAAAATAATAATTCAATACATAGGAGAGATAGCTTCTGGCACATGAAGGCATTCAGACATGACAGTAGTTCTTGTTGGATAAAATACACTGTTATAACCATTTGATGATAACAAAATATCCCGAAGGATAGTATTTTCAAGGGAATTAACTATTAAATTGATATTAAAAAAATCCTCAGTTATAATAAAGGTCTTATTACAAACACATGTATAGTCCAATAAAGAGGACAAAAAAAAATTTTAACATGCCCAAAGGAGGGCAATAGAGCACAGCAATCAACATATACATGTTCTCGATTGCAATAATTTTAAGCTAAGGATAAATACCAGTACATCGAGAATTATAATCAAAATCATTTCATTTCGAAGAAACATAGATGGCCACTCCAATCCAAGCCCCATGACCAATACAATATACTTGATAATCAGAAATATCAATAGAGGAATTACCAGCAAACAAGTCTACGTAAAACATAAAAAATCCAAGTTGAATAAAAGGGCTTCTACAGTTCTAATAACAAGTTCTATTACAGAGGATAAACTTCTTACATTAATGCTCAAAAATGTAAAATCAAACACAGTGTTAGAAACTGCAGTTCATCAATTTCACCGATCAAGGAAGAACGAGCAGATAAATCGATCCAAGTAATCCAGAAAGCCTGGAGAGATCACTCTCCAAGGAGATAAGAGATGGGCCACATATAAGTATACATATCAATACTTACTCTGAAGCCAATGAAAAATATGAAAGTGCATCTTTAAATTGGCCTTTACTCTCAAGGGCATGACCAACGTTATTATAAAGTTTTGCATTTCTCTTATTCACCCGAAGCCCAGCTTCAAAAATATTTTCCTCGGATAACCTAAAAAAATATAACAATATACCAGGTAATCATAATAAAAGTATCACTATTCAATACTATCTGAAGAGATATTTAAAAGTCCAAATGTAACCACATTTTCTATGCTGATATTTCAGAACATGTGGAATAGATTTCTATGAAAAAAAAATGTAACTAAGAAACTCATGGGACGTGTGGGGCCGTGAGCTGCTAAAAGCTAGACAAATGCGAGTTACGAAACACTGCAATATTAAAAGCACAAACAATTATTTGTTCGCATATTTTACATCCCAAGTCTGTATTATAAGATTGATGGCTTAATGTGATCGCTGAGCCATGATACATTTGCATACAACCAAATTTATTGGGGGACTGAACCTAGCCCGGTGGACACAAAGGCAGCGTTAATAACCACTTGTATTTTATTTAAATACACAAGGAAGAGTAAAAAAAATCAAATGATTTATAATGTGTCTAATAGTTATATGGAAACGTAATTTTTTGAAAAAACAAGAGTTTAATAAAAGAACTAAAAAAGTTTTATACTCATGAGATACACTTTATAAGAAGCTGTATATCATGCATCATCAAGGACCGTTGATAATACACGCAAATGAAATAGTATATGTCTTTACAAATGCAGTCATAAGAAATTGTACAATAATTAGATGGAAACAAATAAAAAATAATAATAATATA
>QLNU02015360.1:270747451-270769769 GCA_006491805.2 Dysdera silvatica
GATAATGGTTGAACATGATGATGATGATATATATATATAAGCCTTCTAGAGAAAGAGAACCAGCAATTGAAATATCGCCAAATTTCATGTGTATATACAGTGTAAAATCTCGTTAAAGCATATTGTCATGAACAACCGATTTTTATCTGTACAAACCAAAGTCCACGCTAAGTCGCGGGCAAATTTCAGTAGCTAAAACTTCAGGCTATTCAACAATAATTTACCCAGTAATGCAGTATACAACGTAAATGAATAAATTACTAAAACAAAATAGCGTATCATGAACGAAGACACTGGAAGAATGTACAATGAAACGAAAAAATATTACCAAATACAATGAAAACTCATTTATTTTTAGCTAATGCCTAAATTCTTTCAGAAACTTTTGACCTTTTTTTTATAGGGTATATAGCTCACTGAGCATCTGTGAAAATTTCCTGTTTGCGCCGGAGTTGGGGGGTGCCAAAAAGCAATCCGCGCCAGGCTGCTTGGGTTCAAAATCAACCTCAAGCCACCCCTGTGTGTTAACCAAAAGGAACTTGATGGTACTGAGGAACTATGCACAACTAGGGGAACCTCTGCTAGAGTAGAAAGAATATTTTCCATATTGGGACTTGTGCATGACAAATTACAAAATCAATTAGGTGTTGAAACAAAGTTGGCATTTCCATTTAAATCCTTAAATATTCGTTTTTAATAATATCATAATTGAAATCTTTAATGCATATTGTAGTTTCGATAAATAAGAAATCAAGACATTGATCTTCTTTTCTTCTTCTTTTTTATTAAATGTTATTTATATAGTCACTTGAAGCTTAAGAAGAGTAAATTGAGTGTTAAAATCTTACATAAATGAAGCTGAATAAAAAACTTGATTTATTTCTGATGTATACAATCTTAATCAAAAAATTTTACTTAAATAAAAAAAAAATCTGACTTTAATCCAAAATATCTGACTTTCTTTTAAGAAAATCATGATTTTTTTTTTACACCCTGGTAAAGGCACACATTCAAGCCGATTCATGCTCATGTCAGCAGTGAAGTTATGCATGTTCACCTGAAGTTGACTATAGATCGTGATGCTTTCGATTGTAAAAACATCTCATAATTGCATATGATGGTACTTCCTTATTATAACGGCCCCTGACTTTATTTGGCGACTTTTTTATATTCACGCTAATGTACAATGTATCACCAAGTGCACCTAGTTCTGTGAACTGGTTTTTTTTCAACTTTATATTGCGTGAAGATACAAATTACAACATAATATTGATTCAGCCTTTTACTGATGATTCAGACAGCGCACATCGAATGTAATCTGAACAGACACGAGTCGCAAAGCGACAAGCAGGGAGTGGGGTGTGGGGGGGGGTCACCCTCAATTCAGTCCCTGCAATTCAGGTAAGTGTAATAATTACATAAAAACACTAATTGCATGAAAAATACTTAATTAGTTATTATACCAGTGAGAGAGCTAGTTAAGTATTACCATAACAATAACTCACATAGATTTTGCTACTATTTTGGCGATTTATTTTGGTTGTTTGGCAATTGAATCTTGGGGACCGCTATAATAAGGAAATACCCATATGACTAGTCAACTAGGATCAATGTTTTTTTTGAGAGTATTAGGAAGTAAAATTTAAAGTTAGGTATCTGGTAGTGGCCAATGGCAAGCAGAGCCCTTTTTATCGAAGGCCAATTCATTTAAGTTAGTCATCACTTGCACATGGCCATAAAATCCTGTATTTGACTGTATATTAAACTTTTTATATGGAGCCTTTTTTAATAAAAAGCATTTAAATTCATCAGTTTTTAATTTGGCAGTTTCAGATTTGTAAATGGTCTAAAATACTGTGTCATTAACTTGCGAAATGTTCTCCATTTCACCAATGCTCCTTTCTCATCAATGTTTAATCTTGCACAAAGCTCTAGTTTTTGATAACCCATGGTACTGGTTTTTTTTTCCTCCACCACGAGAATATTGGATTGTTTTGCTATCCATTTTCTAACCACAAGTTTGTAAACGAATCAGAGAACAACAGCCACGTGCAGGGAAAAAAATAATGCACTTGTGCTCAGTATAGGGATGGAATGGATGAAGAAGCAATTTGGAGCAGTTGGGAACAGAAAAATTACCGATTTGGAGCATTTAAAGTATTAAAATTACAAATTTGGAGTAGTTTGAAAACAAAATTTAAATTCGTAGCTGATAAAATACTTTCAAATGTTGGTTTTGCCACCCAGTAATTATGCCCCTGTTAGCATATGCAACATCCATGGGGGAGAGGGGTGAAAGGATGTAAAGTGCATAAAAATAAATAACATTTCACTGGAAGACTTTTACACAGTCAGCCCTACTCAAGGAGAAACCTTAGGTGCACCACTGATTTGAAATCAATTACCAAAAAACAAAGAGGCAGCTAATGAAGGTTAGTTACGTATACGACGCGGCAGTTATAATGAAAATGTAAAAATTTTACTCTACCAATGGAAGGGGCAAAGAAACTACAATCGTAATGTTACAGGAAAAATAAAACTCGAATTAGTCTTACATCATTTCTTAAAATGTTTTGGCCACAGATCCCTTTTCAATCCAGAATTACTTGCAGATCCCCATCTCTCAGTTGTCACTAAAGAGCTGCTTTATTAGCAAGGGTGGGGCCAAATGGGGGCCAGCTTGCCCCTCCATGGGAACAAGTTATAGGGAATTGCGAAGATTTCTTTTTCTTTGGAAAAGAATGATTTTTTGCCCCCACCCCTTTTTGAAACACATGCCTACCAAACTCCTTATGGTGACATCATTCTTTACCGAAGAATACAGATATATGCATGTAAGTATAAATTGTTAACGAATTTCGCCCTCATAAAACTGAAATTTGAGATTTAATATGTTTGAAAAATAAAACAATGCAAATGTGTGTAAATATATATTCTGTGAGTTAGTAGCATGGCAATTTAAAACTAATTTAATTATTAACATTCATAATTCGAAACAAAAATGAGGAGTCCCCTTTCCTACGCCACTGCTGTGAATAAAGTTCAATGAGTATTTATAAAAATGTGTTTTTTTAAGGATTCCAATTTCGTTGTCATTCGAATTTTTCCCTTTCTTGAAAAATAAGTAGTTAACTTTTTTTTTTAAAGAAAAAAAAATGTCATGCATGATAAAAGCAACTGAAAATTAAATTGAAAATACAAATACTTAAATTTAATAATGCATTTAAAAGAAAACAAAACAATATATGTGTACATCTATGGTAAGAGGCATAGCATTAAAAAAATGGAACAGTAAAAAGCTCTATGAAGCCCCTGCTTGAACAAGGTGGCTTCGTTGCAGTACAAAGTTGTTAAAGGCTGTGATCGTCAGTTTTACATTATCCCTGAGGAAATTTACTGTCTTTTTTCCTGTACGTTCTTTGTCTTTACTTTCCCTGTCCCACAACAGTGCCCACAGGAATTTTCCCATGGGGAATGGGGCAGAAACGTTTTCTTCTTTGTTTCTTACTAGTAAGTGAAATCTGTGGACTCTAATAAAATTCAAGAGTCCGGGACAGGGAGACCGTCCCTCTGCTCAGGACACCAAAACTGTCTGGTGATTCTATCGTTCAGTCATACAGGTAGCAACTTACTAAGAGTGCCAAGAAAACTGGAAATATAGCAGTTTTGAGAAAAATTGCATGCTTAGATTTCGTGGGAAGGAAAATTTGGAGTTGTAAGGTACAAAGGCAAAACGTAATTTTGACAAAGGTGAAATCGAATTTTGTTGCTACAAGAAATTTAATATTTCGGTGCTATGGAAAATGTAAAGCTAGGTTTACATTCAGTTATTGCTACTGCTCCTTGAGCTGCTGTGTTTACTCTATTTACTCCTCGAAATACTTTTGTGGTAGCATCAAAGGCAGTGAGTGTTTACATTGCCACTTCATACTTACTTCTCATTCAACCTTGGGAAATGGAGGACATAGAATTAGTTGCAGCTTCAGCACTCTGCCTCCTTTGACTTCCACACAAAAACTAACAACAAAGTGAGCAGGAGCATGGTCAGCGCGAGTGATGTGTTTATTAGAGCATTTCGAAAACAGCTTTTTTTAATTTCTCTAAGTCCCTTCGTCCTATGTTGTTAAGCATGGTAAATCATTGTTACACCTGAAATTTCAGCTGATTTGAATAATTTTGGACCCCAGTGCACCTCATTTAAAGTTTTTAACATTACCAGTATGGAGCGTAATTACAATGTTAAATGTGGACACCATGGCTTAAAAATCGGGTTGTAAAATTAGCATGTGTGTGCAACTTGAGTCACTCCTGAAAAAGAAATTGCTTATGCTTGCTTGTCATCATCATATTTTTGAACGTATCTTGTGCACAGTCTACAAGGAAATTTTTTTTACTAGGACAATATTTTAATTAATAGTCATTTTAGTCAAAAATCTAAACTCTGCATTTCAAAGTGATAAAGTAACTTCTTAAGATTAAAAATAAATAGAACTTACTTAGTAAAAACTGGTAACTGAGTTCCCATTATCTTCAACCTAGCAATTATAAGAAATGCTGAACTTGCAACTAAAAAAAAAACCCTCAAAAACATATGCCTCATCCATACAGGAACAGGTGATTTTACTGAAATCAGTGACCTTAAGACATGAACTACATCACTAAGTTTCAGCTGTAAGAAAATAGAAAACAAACATTTTTATTAATTTATCAATATAATGAATCTTACAACTGTGCATGCACATAAAATCAAAGATTTTAATATTGAAAAGCTTCTGAAAAGATTTATTTTCGTATGATTGCATCCAGAGTCAGAAAACTTATTTCAAAATCCAGTCTCCGAAATATTTTAAAAGTATATAATATATATCATTACAATATATACACACACACATACATACTTACTATGATGCAAAACAAATGATGCAATCCCTAAAGCATAATAAGAGTCGTGAAACAACATAAAAATGTTTTTCACCTAGATATGCAAATGGTTAAACTTTCTTTATTGATGAATGCATCTGAAGTTTTCAAAGAGCATAAGAAGGGCATATCCTGGAGCCAGGTTAAGGAGTGTCACTTGCATGAATGACAAATCTGACTCATTTTACTATTCCGTTATGATGGTCTTTAAGATGTACATGTCAACAGTATAATACAATTAAATTTTCTTGTATGTGTGTGTGTGTTTTTAACATTTCACCTTTGTGTGGTTCATACTAAAACCTGTTGTTTAGGTAAAGAAAAGAAATTATACTATGCACTCAGGCTGGAGTCAAATCAATAATATCCAGGTAACCATCCCATTGCCTTGACCACTGGGTCACTGTGTACAACAAAATATACTGTTCTTTTCTTGTACATGTATACTAACAAAAGAGGAATTCCTTCAGAATTAGAGGAGGATATGTGTGGAAGAATTACTCAATACAGTTAGGTTTTGTTCGTGTTTTTACACTCCATCTTTATATAATTCATACTAGAACCTGTTTTTTAAGTAGAGAAAAGAAAATCTTTAAATGGTTCAGACACACATAAAAAAACCTGCTTTTAAGTAGAGGGGAAAATAATTTTTTTTCTTTACCTAAAAACCAGGTTCTAGTAAGAACCATAGGCAAAGTATCAAAAACTTAATTGTTATACAATAATTTTTGGCACCCATGTGTAAGCAACTCAAGTTAGAGCTTTTTAAGTATAGAAGAAAAAGAGATGCCGTCCAAAAGACAAATGTATTGAATAATCCCTCCAAATATCCTCCTATAATGTTCAAGAAGTTCGCCTTTTGATAAACAGTATACTCAACTGAGAAAGGTCACATCAAGGGCTTAAGAGAAACTGAGTGATCATGCAAACTTGTCAGCTACCATCTTTGTTGAAGAAATGCAGCTTTGAGATGTTAGCAGCAGTGGATCAAAGAGGGAAAACATAACCATCACAAAAGCTGTGAGCATCCCAGGAAAACAAATGTCCGACGCAATCCTACAATCAAGGGAGAGAGCAGCAATAACAACACCAATGGTATCCCTAACCTCAATCAAAAAGCACAAACCATCCTTTATGCACTACGTAGTGTATCAAAGCATACCATTTGGCGGCAATGATTGGAAAAGGCAGGACTTAACTCATGGGGTAGGAATTCTCAACTGAAAGTAGATGTCAGACTCAAAATAAACCTGCAAATGACAAAAATCGTATTCAAGGATTTCACAAAGAAAGCAAAATACCAGCTAATGGCATGGAGCTCAAAATTGCTGATCTGTATGTTTACCTTGATAAACTAACATCAATGGAAAGTAACAGTATAAAGGAACTCTACAAACGTATTAAACTTAAGTTTGTTTTGGTTTTTTTTTCAACCAGTGTGTATTACTAGTTCTCTCTTATAGATCTGTATATAACACATAACATTTAATAAAAAAAAAAGGAAAGAAATAAAAGAAACATGGAAACTGCAACTCAAAGGAAAATGAGAAAGTGCATGCTTGGGATGACTAAGAAGGGAGGAGGGAAAGTGAAATACTTGGGTGGGATATAAAACAAGGATTTAGGACATCGTTTATAAAGTAAAAAAGCTGAAATGACAATGGGCTGAGCATAACGTAAGAACACGTCATAAATGGACAACTCACAACTGGAATACAGAAGACCATCAAAGGCTGAGAAAATATCCTCAGACCAGAGCTGCTGTAGAGATAGGTGGATAGATAGAATAAGAAATCAAGTTGGGGTAACATAGAAACAAATTGCTCACAATCATTGTACTTGCCAAAGGTCTGAAATAAATTTTCGGAACTTACAAGATTCTAGCAACCATGATGTTTGAAGCACTGAAATGAAATTCGAGATTTAAGCTTTAAGAAATATGGGCTCCTCGATATATACAGTGGTAGTCATTTATAATGATGCTAATTACAACAACCAACTGCATATAGTGACAGAACCATTATAAGAAGTTTTGTTCTCTATGTTACGCATACTGCTTATAATAACTCTGTGTACCATACCTTTTCATCAGTACCTTTTATAACAATGACCTTTTTCTGTATATAAGATTATACAATCAGCTACAGTAACTTCAAAGCTTATCAAAATCAAAAAGGTGCCTGCCTTTAATACTCAAATGACATTTTTCCGATTCAACAAATTTTTCTTTTGTATATTTCACATAAAATATATGAATATGTTTAGAAATAGGTTTGGAATAAATAAATGTAAAATATATTATCATACTATGATGTTTTAAAAAATATTGCTTGTAATGACTATCAGTTACAATGACCAAACTTTCATGGTCCCTTACAGGTTGTTATAAATGATTTCTACTGTACATATAAAAGGTACTTGTACTCTAGGGATCATGGTTAGAGTGCATGAATTTTAGAAATTTCCAATCGCAATGCTAGTTTTTTTTTTTTCAATACAATCAGTATAAGCAGAAACCATGAAACTGGGCAATATTTTTCTGGGAGAAATATGACTGAGAAATAATACTTCCAAATTCAGTGTGAAGTTACTGAAAAAAAAAAGCTATAAAAGAACCTTTAATTAGAAAAGTTTGATATGTCCACCATCAAATGTTGTGACAGATTTTATACAGGGAATTGTTGACATTATGGAAATGTACAGCATATTACATGAAATATGCCTATGGTGGGCAAAAAAAGTGGCAAACGTTCTTTCTATGACACCACTGGATTTCCTCCATTTGCCACGCAAATCAGTAATTAAGGATTCATTTACAGCTTTCTTTTTTTTTCTTTTTTTATATAAATTCTCATTGAATTTGAAAGTGGTATTTCTCAGGGTTTTTTTAGCCTAAAAATACAACTTAACAGTTGTTATGGTTTCTGCTCACACTGATCATAATGAGATAAAAAAATACTAATATTGTCATTGGAAATTTCTGAAATTGATACCTTCTAACCATAACAATGAGATCAAGTCCCATATCCTTTGAAATCTGAACCTTGAATTTCATATCAATGCTTAAAAACTGTGGTCACTAGGTTTCAAACTTGTGGTTATTACATAAATAGAAAGTTAAGATCACCCTGCATATATTGGGTCGGTGCAAATGAAATGTCCGAAAAATGATCATCACACTTAAATGGCAATAATTGAAAAATATAGTAACTTATTTATTGGAAATAGTCTCCCTCTAAATTAATGCACTGTTGCCACTTACCTGGCAAGGCCATGATCCCGGAACGAAAAAAAATCTTGTGGCTGGAATGCGAAGAAGTCATCAACTGCACAGTGAACCTCCGTATTTTGGGTGAACCGTTTGCCAGACAGAAAGCGATCCAAGTGACGAAACAGATGATAATCTATAGAAGACAAGTCAGGGGAGTAGTGGGAGACGAGGCAATGATTCATAGCCAAACACACGCAGTGCCAGCATCGTCCGTTTTGCGACATGAGGACGGGCATTATCTTGCAAGAGGAGAACTCTGTGCCTCTTTACCAAAGCTGGTTGTTTCACCATCAATTTCCAATGCATCTGTTGTAATTCATCACAATAACCTTCTGAAGTGATGGTTTGTCCATTTGGCAGGAAACTGCAATGAATCATTCCAGCTGTAGACCACCATATAAGAAGCATAAACTTCCTGGGATGTAAGGGTGGCTTGGGATTACATCCAGGAGGCTGTGCTCTCAAATGGGAAGATCTCTCTCAAATCCAAGTTTTCCATGTCGAATTTGGAAGCACCTTACAGCCACACAAATTCAAGCTTGTTCTTCACCCATGTGATAGCTATTAATAGTACCTTTATGACGTAAGATGCAGGAAGCTTGTATTTAAAGTTTTTTAGCTGTATAGCGGTTACTCCCAAATCTATTTCTTATCAGACATTTCATTCCCACCGACCCAATATATATCAGTAACACAAATATATATTAGTAACATAGTACTATTCAATATAAACTATATACTGCTACTCAGTTTCACCATTGACAGATAGTTCATGGAACGTAACTCCCGATGAACAGCAAGAGATGATTGTATACCATCACAACCATTTCCAATCCACTGCAGAATCAAGGTCTCTCTGTTATGACATGCACATAATATGATAAAAAAAAATAGAGGCATCGGCCTTAAGCTCACCATGCTGGCCAGAAATATTGGCAAGCTGGACCTACAATTTAATGTTCCAAACCTCGGTCACCACAGCCGAAGTCTTGGATTACGGACGAACTCATTGTGTCACTACCAGGAAGTGACCACTGTCCAGCCTGCTTCAAATTCAGTGCTCTTTCGAGATCCAGTATTTTTGGCAAAAGACGACTATGGGATATAGAGGAAGCTTGTGTGAGATATGTATAAGGGAGAGTTATATATCCTTCCTAATTACTTCAAGCATGCACCTCTCCAAAGGAGCACAGAGAAGTGTATGCTTGGAATAACAAGGATGGATCAAAAAAGAAATATTTGGGTGAGAGAGCAAAGAAGAGTAAAAGATATCACTGTTAAACTAAAAAAAAAGTTGAAATGGTGATGAGCTGGGTATATTGCAAGAACTGATGAACATCTGAAATTCTAAACTGGATTCCAAAAGACCACTGAAAATTTAGGAAATATCCCCATGCTAGATAGGTAGATGAAATAAGTAAACAGGTTGGTATGATTTGGAAGCACATTGCTCAGTATAGACATTTGTGGAAAGCATCTTTTTAGAAACCTTCATCCACAAGTGGATAGATAATGGTTGAATATAATGACATATATACTGTCAAAATTAAACTTCCTCAACTCAGAAGACTGTATAAAGCATTGTATGGGTAATAAGATGATATTTGGACAATAGACACTTCAGATCATGCCCTCAAGATTTAAAAAAAGTATAGTACAAAAAGTCTTCCATAGATGGTGCTACAGTGTGACAAGGTTGCAGAGTGCTTCAGTAGAACTGGTCTTTTAATGATCACCATAACCAGAAACCACACATATAGAGATCAGGTGGCCAAGACGCCAAGCTGTTGGAAAATAATGGTTGATCACCCATGCATCAGTGAGAGTTTGCTATAACACCTGTTGAACAGCATGATGAATATGGGGAAGTGCACTGTCCTGCAAAAAATCATGTCCCGGACATGATGACATTGCTACAATTCTGGGATCACAAACATTGTCAATATGTCCCGATACTGTTGTATAGTGACGGAATAAGTTTCAAACGTTGTTGGAGTCACTTCCAACAAAAAAATAAGGCCCAATGATGAACACCGGATGTCTACCCAAATTGTTTGAAACTTCCCTGACTTTTTAAGTTTTCCAGACTAAATTTTAATTGATTTTCAGTTGCTAATTACAGTTAACAACACACAAGGCATTAAAATTTTCATAATCAAAGCAAGTTTCAAAACCATGAAAAATAAATAAATATATACAAGGTGATTATAAAAGTTCAACTTTCAAAAAGCTGTAAAAAAAGAACCACTGCTCAGAATGACCTGAAATTTGAACTGAATATACTCAAAGAAAGGGGAAATGGTATGGAATAAGAAAAAACAATGATTCCAAATTTTAGCAATAGACAGCGCTTTAAACGTCGTAATATGCAAAATAAAAGATGTGTCATGCACACATGTCACATTGCATTTGTTATAAAACCGTGGGGTACGTGGCATTTTCCTCATATAGCGTCAGAGAAGCTCATCATGACTCTCTCAGTGAAGGATCAAGCTCTGCTTGTGAAGTTCTTTAACAAGAACGGTGACTGTGTGCCAGTAGCTCTGAAGAAGTTCCAGACGGTGAAGGGCATGAAACAAGGTTGTGGTATGATGTTTACCAAGGGTCTGGAGAAAATGATTAAGAAATTCAAAGAGACAGGTGCTTTTGAAGTGAAATCTGGCAGAGGGAGGAAACCAATTGCTTCGACGTCAGTAGAAGATGTGGCCACAGCAATCCAGGAAGAGACGAGCGGTGATGTGCGCATGTGCAGTGCACGGGGAATTACCCCAACTTTGGACATGCCTGTCAGCATGGTGCATAAAATTGTATCTAACATCCTGCATTGCTATCCATACAAAATTACCCATGTTCAGGAGTTGCTTCCTGTTGACCTGCCAAACAACACACTTTTGCTCTAGAATTTCTTGCTCGCATGGAATTAGACAACGAATGGCCATGGAACATTTTGTGGACCGACAAAGCCCATTTCCATCTCCAAGGATATGTCAATACTCAGAACTGCAGAATATGGGCAACAGAAAATCCATTTTCACATGAACCAGTACCTTTTCATTCTGCAAAGGTAACTGTGTGGTGCAGGTTAACGCCATCGTTTATCGTAGGGCCATTTTTTTTCGAGGAGATGGGAGCGGGTCCTGTTACCTGTACCATCAATGGTAAACGCTATCTTTTGCGCAACCACGCCATTCCAACACTTCAACAGAATGCATCTGTGAGTATCATCGTTTTTATGCAAGATGGCACACATTGCAAAGCCAGTGAAGCAGCTGCTGAAAAGGCATTTCGGAAACGATAGAATTATCAGCTGTCATTTTCCAACAGCCTAGCCGTCAAGATCACCTGATCTTAATCCTTGTGACTTCTGGCGGGGGGGTAATCTAAAAAGTGTTGTGTTCAGTGGTCCGATTGCAAACTTAGCTGAACTGAAGGCACCCATTATGCAACACATTCACAACGTGACCCCTGAGACAATTCGATTTGTTGTGGAACATGCTGTTTACCGGTTTCAACTTGTGGGAGAAAACGGTGGAACATATTAAACATGTCTTGCGCAAGTCTGGTAATAATTGAAAACCGATTTCATCGTTGCTTTTTATGTGGTTTTTGGCCTCAGGACAATTAAAAACCGATTTTATTGTTGCTTATGTGGTTTTTGGTCTCAGGACAATTAAAAACCGATTTTATTGTTGCTTATGTGGTACGCTCTTGTCGTGGTGGATGGGCTTTCCACTAACAGTGTCACAACTGTTGAATGACTTGGAAGTCATTTTTTTCAGTAAAAAAAAAAAAGATACAGTCATGCACGTTGAACAGTACAGTTGGTTTAACATGCAACTCATGCCACAGCCATCGTATTGTTATTCAACTGTCACTTGTAGACGAACCCATTTACGTTATGATGCTTAAAGCGCCATTTATTGCTATAAATTTGAAACTATTTTTTTTTCTTATGCCATACCATTTCCCCCTTCTTTGAGTATATTTAGTTCAAATTTCATGTCATTCTGAGCAGGGGTTCTTTTTTTACAGCTTTTTGGAAGTTGAACTTTAATTATAATCACCCTGTATGTATGTATTTTTATATATATATATATAAAAAATTTTCCTCGCCCATTCTTGGCGGAAACAGGCTTTGGGACGGGCAGAGCGCCATGTTCCCAAGCCTCTTTTTACATCACTTCTTAATGTGCCATGTCTAGAAACTTCCTGACAATGTGACACGTGTTTAGGATTGTGGCTTTTTGTATTTCAATGTAGGTGTTTGGGTCAATGTTGAGTATCTCCAAATTCGTCGCAAGCGTTTTTGGTACTATCCCTGTTGCTGAGATGACTAACGGGATGATGAGGATCTTTTCCATACCCCATATATCTCGTACTTCATGTCTGAGATCTTGGTACTTGGTGATTTTCGTTGTGTAGGTTGTCTGTATGTTATTGGTGTTGGGTACTGCTATGTCGATTAAGTACGTGGTCTTATTCGATTTATCGACGAGGGTTATGTCAGGACGGTTATGTGGGACTGTCTTGTCTGTTATGATTGCTCTATCCCAGTAAAGCTTGTGTGTTTCGTTCTCATGCACGGTCTCTGGCTCATATTTGTAGTACGGGCATTTTTCTGTCAGAAAGCCAGCATTCGCTGCCAATTTCTGGTGGACTATTTTCGCTACTTGATCGTGTCTATGTTTGTAGTCTGACTGCGCAAGGATCTTGCATCCTGCCATCACGTGTTGGATTGTCTCCGATGCCGCATGACAGTGTCTGCATTTGTCGCTTTCTATGTCTTTTCTCTGGATGAATTTCTGATTGTTCCTTGTTGCGATCACTTGGTCTTGGATGGCTAGCATGAATCCTTCTGTCTCTGGCTGGAGAGTGCCTTTGGCCAGCCAAGAATTTGATGCCTTTTTGTCAACGTGTGGTTGTTGCAGGTCATTGTAGTGCCTGCCATGTAATGGTTTTCCGGCCCAAGTTCTCAGTTTCTGTTCGTTGGCTGTTTCGAGGACACGCTCTTCGGTACTACACAGGTTTAGTGGCGTGTAATTTGCATCTGCTTGTATTATGGCTTGGATGAGTGGCGATCGGGGACTCTTCAACTGGAAGTATTGCCTCATGCTCTGGATCTGCTTGTCATGTAAGTCTTTGAGGTCCGCTTGTCCGCGTCCTCCTTCTTCCCGGGGTAGTGTTTGCCGTTCAATTGCCGTTGCAGGGTGTAGTTGTCCGGCTCTTCTCTGGATGGTTCTCATTTTCCGCTGGAGTTGTTCTAGTTCAGTGTTGGACCATTTGATGATCCCGAAGGAGTAGGTGAGCACTGGTACCGCATATGCGTTAATTGCTTGCGTGGTGTTCTTCCCGCTCAGTTTCGTCTTCACAATGCTTCTAAGTCTTTCTTGGAATGCTTGCGTGAGCTGGACTTTGACTTTCTTGTGCTCCTGCTGCCGTTTTTGCATTATCCCTAGGTATTTGTAGGTTTCGCCCTCGTCCAAGGTCTTCAGTAGTCTCCCGTCTTCGAGTTCGATGCCTGGTAAATCTTCTTTGCTATTCTTCTGTATTTTGCACTTATCGAGGCCGAATTCCATTCCTATGTCCTTGGAGAATGTCTCTGTTATACTGATGAGTTGTCGGAGTTGGGTGATTGTTGGCGCGTATAGCTTGATGTCATCTACGTACATGAGGTGGGAGACTTTATGTAGGTTTCTCTTGTCTTTCTTCAGCATGTATCCGTATTTACTTGTGTTCAGCATCCTTGACAAGGGGTTTAACGCCAAGCAGAACCACTGGGGGCTTAGTGCGTGGCGTGTTTAGTTGTAACCGGGTTCTCCATTGTTTCATGCTGCTCTGTAGGAATCGGATGATTGAGGGATGCACTTTGTATATGCTGAGTATTTCAAGGAGCCACGAGTGCGGAACAGAGTCGAAAGCCTTCTTGTAGTCTATGTATGCGGTGTTGAGTTTTCGCTTTTGTTTTCTTGCTTGTTCCAGGATAACTGAGTCGATGGTAAGCTGCTCTTTACATCCCAGAGTCCCTTTCTGGCATCCCTTTTGTTCTTCCGTCATTAAGTTGTTGCTTTCGCTGTGCCGGCTTATTTTTTCAGAGATGCACCCCGTGAGTATCTTGTACAGGGTGTTAAGGCACGTAATGGGTCGGTATTTCGCTGGGTTACTGGTATCCTGGTCCTTCGGTAGGAGGTAAGTTATTCCCTTGCAGAGGAATTCAGGCATTTTGCTGGGGTCTTCAATTATCATCATAGTGGCCCAGTGGTATATGCATTCATCTTCTAACCAGAAGGTGTATGCTATAGACGAAGGTTCGATTCCTGATACGGACAAAAAAAATGAAAGAGCTGAAAAAACTGCTTAACGGAAAGCACAATGTCATCTGTCTAGTGTAATGTGAAAAGTTCAAAAATCTCAAAAACCAGAAGAGAAATAAATAAAAAAAAAAAAAGCAATAATGCACCTCTGGCTCCATGTAATGATCAGAAAAAGTACTAATAACCAATGAAATATACCACTGGGCCACTAAACCGGATGTGTAGCCAGCTGACGCCACATTAGCATCCGGAATGTCATTGGAATACCCCCCGGCACCCCGGCGGCAGAAAATATGCTATATCAGACTATGATGATATGAACCATAATCAAAATATGAATGGAACATGGATTGTCATGCTCTCAAAACAGAACTGCGTCTGACTTTAAGGGGTTCGTTCGAAAAATATGCAACAGTCTCTCCTTGGAGGTGCCGGCGGTTGTAGCGGCGCCTCTAACTGTACGGCTACTAGAACCAACACAGCCCAAAGTAATTTACAGTCGGTACAACCACCAGGGCTGGAAGACTACGCCAGCGCATGTCATGAACTATATATATACAGTCGAGTTTCTATTTAACGAAGTGCCATCGTTCCTCTGAAAAACTTCGTTATAAGGAAAATTCGTTAAATAGAAATTAACATAAATGATGAAACTTAATTTCGATAAAATGAAAAAAGCTAAATTTGGACAGTAAAAACTAAGTTCAGTAGACTCTTCTTTTCTTACGAATTTAAATATTTTTTGTATACAAGTACGTACAAATTAATAACAAAAGTAAAGACTGAGGATTACTTTATATCTGTATGATCCTCATACAACATATTTGAAACAGAGAAATAATCACTAATTTTGCTTTGTACAGGTTTCTTATAAAAAACGTTTTGTTCATAGAAATTCTCACACTTTTGTAAATATCGGAACACGTCATCTATAACATTTTCTTCAACAATGCAACACGTATATGCGAGAAGCAAATTTCGTGGCTTAGCCACACCTGCAGAGTGATACATCCCCGCTGCTTCGAAGTTCCCAGTTTAGAACAATAGAATTATTTATCACAACTGACCCTATGTCCACAATACAGAAGGCTACCTCACCTCCGTCTTTTTGCTTAAAATCCTCAACTACCCCTTCTACCTAACCATCCCGCTGAAAAATTGTAAAAGGTAAATTAAAAAAAAAATCAAATTCTTTATAAAAAGAACTTCGTTATATAGAAATTGTTTTTCGTAATATGGAGACAAATTTACATGTTAGTGCCATTCAAAGTCAAGGTTCCGCCGAAAATTTCATTAAATAGAAAACTTTGTTAAATGGAAGTTCGTTATATGGAGACTCTACTGTATATATCCCCCACTAACACAAACCCCAGCCCATTTATAACTCAATTAAAGTAAATTTACAAATACAAAAGCTGTATTAAAAAATGCATTTCTTCGCAATAAAAACTTGAATTAATTAAATATTTACAACATTTTTGTTCAGCCCCCTTTCAGTTCATTATAAAAGAGTTTAACTATATAATCGCAAAGCTGATGCTTCATCTTCTATTTATGTGTCCCTTCATCTTCTATAACTGTGCATGACTACATATATGGGAAAGGAGATTGGTATTAGCAAAATTCCTTACAGATTGGATAATTTAGCTAAAAATACTTTCTTTTTTTCAAGTTTTAGTTATATATTTGGCAAACATTTTCTCCTGAGAAATATATGGGTTTAATAATTTTCTATAAATTATATTAGTTTTGGTGCAAAAGGGTAATTTTTGGAAGAGGTTTAGTCAAGAGTATAAGTTTCTCAAAATTTTCAGTATGCAATGTGGTATGAAAAGCACAGTTCAGGAAAATTATTTTAATAAGCTATTTATTATAACAATGAATTTCAAATTTCCCTGACTTTTCCAAATCCGTAGACACCCTGCGAACATTGTAGTGAAATCACACCATACAATCACTTTTACAGGGTGCAAGGGCACTTGATGGGTTGCACATGGATTTTCTGTTGCCTAAAAGCGGCAGTTGTGTATATTCACCTGGCCATTAAGGTTAAAGTGGAACTTATCCGTCCACAGAATATTTCATGGTCAAGTGGCATTAGCTGTCATTTGAGCAAGGAACTGCAGCACAAATGTTTCCTGACCTTCACCATCCCTATCGCACAGTTGGTGAAGACTATGGATTTTGTAAGGATAATAACCCACAATTCATCGCCAAACGGTGGAATAGGGCATATCAACAGCACGAGAAACAGCAACACACTTATAACACTATGTAGAAATTGTCTAGTTGCTTCCACATCCACTGTAGCCACATCTTACACATATGCAGGGTCCACAGGTTTCCATCCTCTACCTGGTAAGGGGCATGGCAGTAGTGTAATGGTAACACGTATGCCTCACATACAATTATCCCAGGTTCAACTCCTATTGGTGCTGAAAAAGAAAAGAATGCTAACCAACTAACTGCTCACTGTAGTTCAAAAGTATGTTCCCTAGGCCATAAGAGGTTCGGATTCCTCGGAAAACAGTAGGTCCTGGCGCAGCATAACCCTTACTGTCCTTGACCCTAAAATTCACAAACTCTATCTGTTAAAATTCCAAGTGTCTGGTTCTTCAAATTTTTTCATCATGTTGCGTAAGGCATGTGGGGTCATTGATCCTTGGCATGTGTTGTTTAATCGACGGAATGGTTTTATCAAACCTGTCATTTGCACAAATTACGCAGCGGCTCCGTTTCCGCAAATCACGTTTCACTAGCGTTACAGCTCCATCTATCGGTGAATATTTATACTAATAGTTTTTCTAATAAATCTTGAGTGCATGACCTAAAGTGTTCATTGCCCAAATCCCATGTCATTGTGACCCATACAATGCCCTACACAGTCCTCTGAGTTGGGGAAGTTGAACTTCAACAACCCTGTATATAACTCTTTTCACATTATCAAAATAATACATGAAATTGAGTTTTCTTTAAAAACAAAATACTTACCTTTTGTAAAATGAAAATATCATAGATACAGCAAATACCAACAACTGTAATACCTTGTTCTTTTGATAATGTTGCCAAAATAATAAATAAAAGGGACATAAATAAAGTAGACCAATCTGTAAAGAATACCAAGTTTTCAAATTAGCATAAAAAAAAAGTAGAATACATACAAATCCTTTTCAATATATATTGTGCACATCATCTTTTAATTATATGTATAGGGTGGCCATAATCAAACTTGATTTATTTAGGGCATCTCGCAGCATAAACCATTCAGCAGATTGATACCAAAATTGGTATACAGACTATCCAAAGGCTGCAGAAAAGGAATTTATCAACACAAAATGTTAATTAAAAAACATCCACTAGGGGCACTTTTCAGCAACACGAACAAAATAAATGACCAACACTAAACAAAACTAACATTGTTAATGTTTCTTGGTCAGTTATCAATGAACATTCCACTGAAACATTTCAAATGCAGGTATTATAAAACAGAAGGGAAAAAAATGCACACCTCCTGTTAATCCTATACAGAATGATATAATGAATGTTCTGAATATGTCCGCCATCATGCATTTGTAAAATTTGAAGTTGATGGTCAGTCTGTTCAACAGCGGATTGAAACTGGTCCTGTGTGATGCTTCGAACATGCAAAGTGATCCAGTCTTTCAAATTTGTCAACATAGCAACACTTTCACAATACTCCAAATTCTTAAATATCTCCACACCCAGAAATCGCATGGATTTAGATCTGGCAAACATGATGGCCAGCAATTAAGAAACATATGACTAATAATATGCTCATTTGTGAAATGTTTGAGCAAAAAACGTTTCACACATCCTTCTAAATGTGGGGATGTACTGTCTTGCATGAAAATAATAGATGTGAGGCACTGACATTGCTGTAGTTCATTAAAATAAACGACTGTAGCATGTTATGGTACCTCACGGCAGTCACAGAACATGTCACAGGGCCATTCGCAGTAATTTCCTCAAGAAAGAATTGGCCAAGGATGAATGTCACCATGAATCCATACTAGACAATCACTTTAAGAGAATGCAAAGGAATGTCTTGGTGTATATGCGGATTTTTCTTCGCCCAAATGTGACAATTGTGTTCGTTAACTGTTCCATTAAAGAGGAAATGAACCTCGTCTCTCCAGAGGATGCTTTACAGCCATGACGCATCACCCGCCATCCTAGCTAGCAACATCAATGCGAATGTGAGCCGCTGTTCCTTGTCCCTAGCAAGTAGCTGTTGCAGATCTTGTAAGGGTAAAAAATTTACAATGTTTTTAGCACCTGCCATACAGTGCTATACGGAACATCTAGCTGTCAAGATATTGTGTGTGGACTACTAAAATTACAATATGTACCACTGACTGTTCCATAACAGCTGCCATAACATCTTCACAAATTTGCACAGGAATAGGTTTCCGGCCACTATCATGTTGGATTCCTAATTTCACAGTATTTTCAAATCAAGAAACCATGTCCCGAGTACCTTGTGCAGGAAATGAACCATGTGTATTCATTTAACACACCGAAAATCATGCACAGCAGCTGTTGCCGTTACAGTAGTATTACCGTGGTTTTCGTAAAAAAAAAACTTTACAAGTAAGGCATGTTCCACTAAAGTAATAGTCATTATCGCAGAAGGAAACATTGTAATGAAAACTCAGAGTTTGCAATACACTTTTGTAGTAAGACCTGTTTTATATAATATGACCATTTTTCTGCATGCATTCAAAGCAAGTGCTTTTTGCTCATATGGTGGATGTGATAAGTACATACTTTTGAGAGGCATGATGGGGTTGTAACACCCACTGCAATAAAATTTTGGGTACTTCCTTACTATAGCGGCCCCTGACTATTTGGCGACTTTTTTATATTCACGCTAGTGTACCATATATCTCCAAGTACATCAAGTTCTGTAAACTGTTTTTTTTCAACTTTATATTGCGTGAAAAATACTAATTACAACATAATGTTGATTCAGCCTTTTACTGATTCAGGCAGAGCACATCGAATGTGATATGAACAGGCACTAGTCGCGAAGCGATAAGTGGGGGGGGTCCCCCCACTTCAGTCCCTGTAATTCGGATAAGTGTACGAAATGTGCAAAAATACTAATTGCATGAAAAATACTTATTTAGTTATTTTATACCAGTGAGAGAACTAGTTAAGTATTACTATAACAATAATATATACTCACATAGATTTTGCTACTATTTTGGCGATTTATCTTGGTTGCTTGGCAATTAAATCTCGAAGGTGCTATGTCAAGGAAGTACCAAATTTTGTATATTTAACATAGGAATATGTGAGTTGTAGCTCTGTAACCTCCCCATTGAGCCTATAACCCCCTCCTCCTTTAAGAACTTTCTGCGTATGCCTATAGGTATATGGCTCACTGTGCATCTGTGAAAATCCCCTGGTTTCATCAGAGGTGGGGGGTGCCGAAAAGCAGTCCGTGCCAGGCTGTCCAGGTTCAAAATCAACCTCCAGCCACCCCTGGTCCAGCAGGTCATTTCGAGTAGAATAGAAGCAACTTATTGAGTGATAGCGTCCTGAGAACTTCCAAAGTTTGGGGACGATGTTGGTATATTTGTGCTTTGAGGTGACCCCAGAAAAAAAAAATGCATGTTGACTGAGCATGAAACGCAGGTGAAAAGTATGTTGTGTCCTTTTTTATTAAACTGCCATTTCAAATGAACACCTTGACAACAAAAGCATGGTGCTCTCCTGACCAAGCCATAGCGGGAACTGAAAACAGCATGAATGCAGCTGTCTAATGACAAACTCCTCACTCCCTACCCCTTGTGGGGTAATTCACGAATTGGGGAGTTCTTTTTGCCACACCCTGTATAAATTGCTAACCCTTTATTACAGACTATAAATAATTATGCTGCGAACAAAACCGGCACATGCATATTGAACAATTTTTATTTAATCTGTATTTCAGTAAAACAAAAGAAATACAAACCTGTTTCTCTATGCTGATAACAACATTTAACATAAAATAAAAATGCCAAAAGAAAAAATATTGATGATAATATTTCAGCTCGCCCTACAACACCAGTCACCTGAAAATAAAAGGAAAAATTTATATATGTGTATACATATTACAATCTGTATGATATTATTACCCTTCACAGGGATAACACAATTGCCAAATATGGTCAACACAAGAAAGCCTCCGGGGCGAGATTTTTGTGAGTTTTTCGTGGGGGAATTTATTATACAATAAGTTTTGTGTGGGTGGCAAAAATTATTGTATAATATTACACTCTGTTGCAATAAAATATATGCACCCAGAAAGAATTGAGCCACAACTACGAAACTCAGCATGCAAATGTGGTTTGGCGAGTTATGCAAATGATCAAACGTACAGCACCAATGAGCATTGTGGAGGTATGTAACGCGTGTATGAACTGCGACCCAAGTAGAATTAAAAAAAGCCAGTACGCTTAGTGATGGGCATTTACAACTGGATTAGCAGCTCAGATACACGATATTGACACGAAAGATGCTTTACAGACGTTCCCTACGGCATTACAAACATTTGTCCGACTTTGAGAGGGGGCGGATTATAAGCCTCAGAGAGACGGGTTAGTCAAACAGACAAATCAGCCAGCATATTGGATGAAGTGATATCCAGTGGCTGTGAAGTGGGAACCAGTGGCTCAGAGAAGATATAGTCAGCCGTCCCATTGGCTCTGGACGTCCCCAGGCCACCAATGGCCAGAGGTTCGTGCAATCAGGAGAGCAGCCATGTCAGCACCAACACTGACGCTATCAATAATTCGACTCCATTTGCCAACTCGTAGGGGTCCATTGATATCAAGGGATACCATTTGGCGACGATTGGCTGACGCTGGGCTCAGGTCTCGACGACCATTACGGCGCTTGCCTCCAACATCCCCTGGAATGGTGCCACTCATGATCAAGCTGGACAGTGTAAGATTGGAGGAATGTCGTTTTTTTTAGTGACAAATCTCGCTTTTCACTCAATGCTGATGACTGTCGTACATGTGTGTGGAGACGAAGTCAGAGGTCAAATCCACATTCGTTACCAGGCGGCACACAGCCATTACACCTAGTCTGACAGTCTGGAGAGCGAGTCTGAGACAGCCAGTCACCTTTCGTCATACTGCAAAGTACTTTCACCACTTGCAGGTATCGTCGACCATATCTTGCAGCCGGTGGTACTGCCTATTGTATCTGGCCGCCCAGGTACTGTTTACCAGTAGGACAATGCCCGGCCACATGTTGATCTGCTGTCGCAACAATGTCTTCGAGACATTAATGTCATCGAGTGGCCTGTCAGGTCTCCAGACCTTTTCCTTATTGAACATGTTCGGGAAATGTTGGATAGGCAACTTCAGCTGCCTTGGAACACCTCCAAACTCATTTTTCATTTGCTGCATTTGTGGCAGGATCTACCGCAGCTGGACATCTGAATTACCCTGTATATTAATAGTACAGAACAAATTTACACCTGTTGCTGTAGAAATTTACAAGTCTGAGTACTATTTTCAAATTAGATTTATGGGTCTTTATATGTATCTCAAGCCCTATTGATATACATCCCATAGTATTATACTTTAAAGATAAGATTTACACAGTACCTTAACAAAATTTACAACCACCCCTCACTTTACATGATTAATTCTGTGATATTCTCATTCTAATTGTATATCAAAACCACGTTGCACAAATATGATTCATAAAATTTTTATTTTTGCATTATTTTATGTTCATAGTAGCTATGCTCAATATAATACAATTTTCCATACTAACTATACATGCTTATTCCATA
>QLNU02015360.1:270769869-270781150 GCA_006491805.2 Dysdera silvatica
CAAAAGAGTATATTATGCATGCTTTAATTGTAACTATTACTACTAAAAAAAAAATTATTGTATAATAAATTCCCCCATGAAAAACTCACAAAAATCTCGCCCCGGAGGCTTTTCTGTGTTGACCATTATTTGGCAATTGTGTTATCCCTGTGAAGGGTAATAATATCTTACATCCTCATATACGGAGAAAAATGCGTTTGTTCTTATCTACATTCGTCTAATAGGTCAAGACACCGCGTGCTCAATGTGGGGACCCTGGTTCGAATCCAGGATGAGGACCGCGCCTCTTTTTCTCCAAATATAAAAAAAGCTCTAGTTTGAGCTATATGAACGTGGGTGGCAAAAATTATTGTATGATAAAAGGTTTAGAGGCGTTTCAATGAATATACTTTTTTTAATTTCATATAAATACAACAAGTAGAACACGTAAGCATATGCACTCTCAATGATGGTTGGAGAGAACTAAAATGCAGCATATTTACTGTTGAGTAGTGAGACAGGTGGCAAAAACAATTTATAGCCGTTTACATGTCATTTTCAAAATTAGTGGTAATCAAAGTTTTTGTTGTATAAAAAGGGGTGCACGCAATGAATTTAATTATGGTAAATAAAACTCGCACTGAGTGAAACCATGTGAAGTGATATATGGCTGTATTAACTTGTCACTCAACCAGTTAACTAAAATTAAAAATTCATAGCAGTAGATATGTAATATTCAGGAAAAATCCTTAGCTCATCACAGTAACTCTAGATACAGTGAAATCTCATCAATGCAGATGGTCATAGGCCGCTGATTTTTATCTACATAAACGAAAGTCCACACTAAGCCGAGGGCAAATTTTAGTACCTAAAACTTCAAACTATTCAGCAATAATTTATATAGTAATGCAGTACACAACCTAAATGAATGAATTACTAAAACAAAATAGTGTATTATGAGCGAATACTCCAAAAGTATTTAAAAGAAAACAAAATAATTAGTATATACATGCAGTGGACACTCATTTATTTTTACTTAATGCCGTAAAAAAAATCCAAAAGAATTTGGAAAGTTTCTGTTGAAAATCAGGTGACCACACCTGGGGGGGGGAAATCATGCTGTCTTTAATACCTCTGAAAGTTTTTTCTGAAAAATGGATTTCTTTTTTCTTTGCATAAAACACTTTTGTCTGCATTATCCAATGAGCCATATGCATTAAGCGAGATCTTTAACATTGAATATACATATGCTTCAGACAGGGGAAAAAGAATTTGTCCGTACTAATGAAAGGTCCATCTTAGGCAAAGCCCCATTAATGAGATTTCACTGTATTATGAAAAATTAAACTTACTGCTTCTGTATGAATTGGGTGAATAGCAAACAGCACAGCAGCAATAAAGCTAGGAAGTACTGGTAAAAACAAACGACATAACCTAAAACACAGACATAAAAATGCTTTCATGTTTAAATATACTCACTAGTTAATACTAATAGCCTTGCTTTCATTGTTCTGTTTAGCACAAGTTTTTAAATATTTAGAAGTGATTTTGAACAAAAACAATGTGGACAGACCCCACATATATACTTTTATGTATACCTTTAAAATATTTCCAAGTACTGATTTTTAGCAATGTGCTATTTTGATTTCTTAGTAATTTTATAGTTTTATGTCCCCAGGACTGTTTATGAGACAGTAGAAATGCAATCAAAGGTTTAGCAAAACTGCTACAGGCAATACATTTATAAATACAGGGTGATTATAATTAAAGTTCAACTTTCAAAAAGCTGTAAAAAAAGAACCACTGCTCAGAATGACCTGAATTTTGAACTGGATATATTCAAAGAAGGGGGAAATAGTATGGCATAAGAAAAAAAATAGTTCCAACTTTTAGCAATAGATGACGCTTTAAGTGTTGTATCATGCAAAATAAAAGACGTGTTATGCCCACGATGCAATGCATTTCTTATAAAAACGCTGGGTACATGGCTTTTTCCTCATAAGACATCTGAGAAGCTCATCATGACTCTCTCAATGAAGGATCGCACTCTGCTTGTGAAGCTCTTTTACAAGAACGGTGACTGTGTGCCAGTAGCTCTGAAGAAGTTCCGGACAGTAAAGGGTATGAAAAAAGGTTGTGGTCCGATGTCTGCCAAGGGTCTGAAGAAAATGATTAAGAAATTCGAAGAGACAGGTTCTTTTGAAGTGAAATCTGGCAGAGAGAGGGAACCAATTGCTTCAACGTCAGTAGAAGATGTGGCCACAGCATTCCAGAAAGAGACGAGCTACGGTGTGCGAACATGTAGTGCACAGGAAATTGACCAAACTTTGGACATATCTGTGAGCATGATGCATAAAATTGTACGAAACATCCTGCATTGCTATCCATACAAAATTACCCATGTTCAGGAGTTGCTTCTTGCTGACCTGCCAGTAAGACACACTTTTGCTCTAGAATTTCTTGCTCACATGGAATTGGACAATGAATGGCCATGGAACATTTCGTGGATCGACGAAGCCCATTTCCATCTCCAAGGACATGTCAATACTCAGAATTGCAGAATATAGGTAATGGAAAACCTGTTCTAACATGAACCAATACCTCTTCATTTTACAAAGGTAACTGTGTGGTGCGGGTTGACACCATTGTTTATCGTAGGGCCATTTTTTTTCGAGGAGATGGGTCGTGCGGGTCCTGTTACCTGTACCGTCAATGGTAAACGCTATGAGAGTCTTTTGCGCAACTACATCATTCCAACACTTCAACAGCATGCATGTGTGGGTAGCATTTTTATGCAAGATGGCATTCCTCCGCACATTGCAAAGCCAGTGAAGCAGCTGCTGAAGAGGCATTTTGAAAATGATAGAATTATCAGCCATCATTTTCCAACAGCCTGGGCATCAAGATCGCCTGATCTTAATCCTTGTGACTTCTGGATGTGGGGTTATTTAAAAAGTGATAAGTTCAGTAGTCCGATTGAAAAATTAGCTGAATTGAAGGCACGCATTGCACAACACATTCACAATGTGACCTCTGAGACAGTCCGATCTGTTGTGGAACATGCTGTTTATCGGTTTCAACTTGTGGGAGAAAACGGTGGACAGCATATTGAACATGTCTCGTGCAAGTCTGCCGATAATTAAAAACCGATTTCATTGTTGCTTTTTATGTGGTTTTTAGCCTCAGGAAAATTAAAAACAGATTTTTCCTATCCGATGTGGTACGACCCTGTCACGGTGGATGGACTTTCCACTAACAGTGCCACAACTGTTGAATGACTTGGAAGTCATTTTTTCAGTGAAAAAAAAAGAAAACGATACAGTCATGCACATTGAACAGTACAGTTGGTTTAACATGCAACTTATGCCATAGCCGTAGTATTGCGATTCAAATGTCACTTGTAGCCGAACCCATTTACGTTATGATGCTTAAAGCGCCATCTATTGCTAAAATTTAGAACTATTTTTTTTCTAATTCCATACCATTTCCTCCTCCTTCGAGTATATTCAGTTCAAATTTCATGTAATTTTGAGCAGTGGTTCTTTTTTCTACAGCTTTTTGAATGTTGAACTTTAATTATAACCACCCTGTATATAAGGTTGTAAAATATTATTACCTTTCTCAGGGATAACACAATTGCCAAATAATGGTCAACACACAAAGCCACCGGGGCAAGTTTTTGTTTAAACATGTAATTTTTTGTTTTAAACGTGGGATCAAATTTATTAATGATAATAAAAATTCCCCACAAAAAAACTCACCCCGGTGGCTTTGTGTGTTGACCATTATTTGGCAATTGTGTTATCCCTGAGAAGGGTAATAATATCTTACATCCTTATATACGAAGAAAGAGAGCTTTGTTCCTGTCTTCGTTGGTCTAGCGATCAAAGCACTCCGGGGTCAATGGAGGGACCTTAGTTCGACTCTAGTGCGGGGACAATGTCCCTTTTTTCTCCTAAACCAAAAAAGCTCTAGTATGAGCTTAAACATGGGCCCAAGTGGCTTTGTGTGTTGACCATTATTTGGCAATTGTGTTATCCCTGAGAAGGGTAATAATACTTTACATCTGTAATAGTTGTTACTTTTAACATATTTTACATGTAAATCTTCAGCTGAAGGAAGAACCCAGGATCCATCACCATCAATGTGTATGCATCATTGGTTCCGATAAAGGTGTTCCCTGATTTAGCAATTATTTTCTGTTTGTTTGTTTGGATTTTTATGGCGCAAGAGCATCTGGGCTATACTGCGCCAAACATGGTAAAATCAAAGACTAGAATAGTCACTATTAAGCAAAAAAGTTTATAAGCTTCTTTAAAAATGTATCTGTTTTCTGTTAAAATTTCCATGAATGTTCGTAATTTCATATCTCTATACTGCTTATCCAGATATATGTGTTTTAATTCATTTTTCAATCTTTGGAAGTCAGTAAATATATTGGGGTAGTACACATTTAAATTATTTATTGTTTTTGTAAGAAATTTATTGGAATACTCTACAAATTTTGAAGTATCCATTAATGTAATAAAATGAAGCTTTTCCATATCTTGAAAACGTGTGGTAATTTGTAAAGAAATAGTATCTAATATTTTTCAAAAATTTGATCTCGTGCGAGCGTCACTTTTTTTTTGTCCCTTACGATTTTCAGTTGGAACTGTTGTTTTCGAAATCACTAATTCGAAAATTTCTATGAACGTATCCTCATTTAGTTTGCTGTTTAAGACCATTTGCGTATTTTTAATTTGTGAGATGCAAAAATTAATGTCAAATGACTTATTTTGTAGTACATTGAAGAGAACATCCGTAAGTCCAAAAATATGGTTAAAAACAACAACCAAAAGTGAAAATTCAAAGTCGTTAAATATATTTAAATAGCCGACACTCTGCCTAAGCGAAGTTTGATCGGAGGTTGGATCGTTCATAATCTCAGTAAATACTTCTTTTAAAGAATCCCATTCTTTATTTATAACACTCAACATTTTAGAGTTTGATGTCCATCGCGTAATAACAGAAGTAGGAATTCGTCTTCCGACGACTGTATCGACCACGTGAGTTCGTTTGGCAGAATGATGAAAAAATGCAGGTATGCCGCTTACAGTTGCAAAAAATATGCGACACTGTGAAATGCTGTTGCAGCTTTGTTGTAGCACTAAATTCAGACGATGTGCCAAACAATTAATAAAAACTGCCTGTGACGCTACTTCTTTAATTTTGGACTGAAGACCATTTAAGTGCCCTGACATTACGCTTGCCCCATCAAAACATTCTCCTATAAGTTTTGATTTATAGTTAAATTTTTCGAGGCATCTTGATACAAGGTTAAACAATGCTTCGGCAGTCCGATTGGAACTGACGTCATAAAATCCCAAAAATCTTTCCACTAAATTTTCACCAGCAATAACATACCTAATTATGATACTACATTGAGATTTTTGGACAATATCTGTGGAATCGTCTACTTGTATAGAAAAAAATGCAATCCTTTATTTCTTTTTCGATATGTTCATTGATATATTGCCAAATGCAGTCAATTATTTCATTCTGAATAGTCTTAGAATTGCCGGCAAACATGGGTGTGATTTTTCAAAAGTGCTCATGAATGTCCACAGGGCTTATCGAAATGCAGTTTTCTAACAATTCTTTAAAATTCCCACGATTAGTGGAGGTTACATCTTTGTGATGACCATGAAATGCTAATTCTTGCTTCCCCAAGTAAAGAACAGCACGAATGGGCGGGCAATTGAATGAAACGTCTATTAAGCTGCACATTCTCGTTGAAGCGTTTAATATATATTGCCTAAAGTATTCTTTTAAAGCATCCTCGGTACCACTTAAATTTTTTTTTAAGTTTGAAAAACATAATGTACAATCCACATGGTAAAAAAACCTTTATGTTTGTGAAGAGCACGGGTAACGTTACCAAAATCATTGAAACCACTCTTATTCCACACATTTGATTTAACACCAATGATTAAACATGGCATACAAAAAAGTTTATTTAAATAATAACTCCCACACAGCCATTCAAACTCCGAATATCACGAAATCTTAAAATGCCGATTATATACTTTGTCCTTTTTTTGCAACTTTACTTACATTTAACACAGGCATGGGCTTTTCCTTACTTAAAAAATCTTTTTTATCATCGTTATTCCAACTGGAGAATGGGGTTTCTAATAAAATACATACCTGGTCATTTAAGGGAAACGTCATATTGTAAAGGAACCTATTAGGTTTAACCTAACGAATCAAGTAACGGAAATATTGATTTCCTAGGCGGTTTGAGAACTTGTAGCATAGTGCGCATATCTGAAGTTTAAACTATATAAAAGATGGACACAGCAGTGTCCCCAGTTTAACGGCTGCTCTTCGAGCGGCTCCACATCACGTGATGTTAAACGTAATTCATTAGTCACGTGAGGAAAGTGGAAAGGACGTCTCATCCTTCCTAGCAAGCTTCTTCCTATTCTTCTAGTGTGTTAAAACGATCATGGTGCGGTACAGTGTAGCATATAATTGCAAGGAAAGGGGTGGGAAAGAAAGGCGGAATTTACTCATTTCACAGGCTTATTAATGTGTATATATCTTCTGTTCACATTGTAAATGATACGGTTCCCATTATCACACATAAACATTTCATTCACACATAAACACACACAAATTACCAAGAAAGGTACCAGCTTTAACCCAATACCAGAAAATATGGACAAAATAAGTCATTAAAATGTATAAAAAATAATATATAGCAATTATATAAAAAAATCGACATATTTTAAATATCGTACTTTTTTTAAATTATTGAAAATATATTTTTACTTTGTCAGTTGGTTTTAAAATATAGGTATTTATGATATAAAAGCATATTAAAAATTTCAGAACTCTAGTGCGCATAGATCTGAAGATAATCTCTGCGCAATATAGAAAAAGTGATTTTGAGAAAAAAAGTGTTCAAGTTGGAACTTGGTAACAAGGTAACATGTAATAGTTATTTTTATTTTATACAATAGTGCAAGAAGTAATTGAAGAATTTTGATGCGGTTTGTTTTAAAACACTGCCAAAAATCGATATTATTTTTTAAACTAATAAATAAAAAATCGATTTTTTAAAGATTTAAAGGTCCTGTGTCCCCTTAAGAAACAAAAACACAACGAAATTACACGCTTCTACTGTTACCACTCAACGTGCCTCGAAATACTTCAGGGTAATTAAATAATTCTAACAGATATAACACTAAACTGTTTGTAGTTTGAATCAAAGTTTTATTCAATTCTTTGATTTAATTTTTTTTCTTTGACCAGTAACACACCCCACAGAAAATTTTTTACCTCTAGAAACCTCTGTGGTAATCAAAAATCTCAATTTTTATTTCTGATCAAGCCATACCTCTGTTTTGGTAATTTTTACCTTTTTCCCCATGCAAAACCTCTAGATTCAGAGGTAAAACCTCTGATCTGGCAATACTAGCTGACATGATGATGCGATAAAAATTTCTCTTCTCTGACAGTACTTGCTTTCGCCGTAAATATTCCATCGCCATGGTAACCATGTTCGCAAAACATTTCCGTTTTGAAGCGAAGCTCTGAATTTCTATCGTCGCTTCATTCGGCCCTTTTTCTCGGCGAGCAATATTTCGTTGATGCGTTTAACGCGTTTAAAGCGCTGACCTAAAAACATAGTCTTCTGTTCCTGAATGTAATTCCAATTATATTAAAGAAATTAAATTTTAAAAAAAAGTGCCACTTCACTCGCGTCGCCCAACGAGCCACCATTGCTTCCAACAGATGTCTATGGGTGAGACGGGAATGCCCAATGCGAAGTCTAGCAAGGAGAACCTCCTCTTTCCGATTTTTACGGTATGAGGAGGGCCAGTTACCAATTGTATGTTTAATATGCCGCAATTTGTTATTGGTTTGATGATCCCATTCTTCTTGCCACTTTTGATTCAAACAGGTCTTGATAATTGGATTGAGGTCTGAGAAAGGAAGAAGTTGGCTAGAAGCAAGTGGTGAGTTCGTTGCCTTCGCAGCTGCATCAGCAGCCTCATTCCCTTTGATACCAATGTGAGCAGGGATCCAGCAGAATTTAATATTGGAGTAATCGTGCAGGTGCTGCAGTTGTGAATGGATTTTGGATAAAATAGGATGAGGTGAATATTTAAAGGATTCCGGTGCTTTTAAAAAGCCCTGAGAATCGGTACAAATTATACAAGGAATTAAGCTATGAGTTGAAATATATATAAGAGATATGAATGACAGAAATAACAAAGTTTTGCTGTGAAAATGGAGTATGATGGGGGGATTTTTTCTGCAATGGCACTGTTATTAATGACAAATGCAGAACCTACATGAACGATTATTTTCACTGCTCCCGTGAAAATCATTAAATCAAGGTTAGACTGTATATATACAATTTCATTTTGCCAATACAAAGTATTCTAAAGGTTTTTTAAATAATGTGCAAGTGTAAATGGGCAAAGCCAGAAAAAGTGTGCTTGGCACGAATTTTTTCTTTTTCTGTTTTACAACTTTTTTGAGAGGAAATTTAACATAAAAAAGTTCATATTTCATGTTACAAACACAAAAAGTAACCTCACTTCCAAATTTTATTCTCAATTTAAGAGCTAAATACAAAACTTCAAAATAAAAATGTTTTTTTACCAATAATCAATGCTGACAGAAAAAATTATGTAACTATTTCTTTGGAAAATTACTACTTTATTCTTAAAAAGCATTAATAGTGAAATAAATAGATTATAAGTAAATTCAAATATACTTGAAATGTTTAAAAACTATAAATTAATGAAAAGTAAACTTACTACACCTTTGTAATCACACAGGTAACATATGACATAAAAAAAGTTTTGTTCAAAGTACTAAATTAATTTTGCAATTTTGTTTTTTTGCAAGCAAAGCTAAAATATCTTGCTAATATAATACCCCTATTCAGTTTTTGAAAACTTTGATTTTTACTTTTGACGGAAACTTGACTTGACTTTGAAAATTGCACTGACATCACCTGTGTGACCAGTTTTTATCACCTGTGTGACTTGACCCTGTTTGACCCACCTTTATCACCTAAAATATACCGGACAATTAAAGCAGATATCCATGTCCTTCCTGAATCTACGGTGTAAGGGAGTTTTATTTTTATTTTAAATTCAAAACTGGTAGATAAAAAAAAAATGTAAAAAGCACAATTTATGTCAGCAAAAGTATAAAAAAAGGATGATTGAAAATGCCCCTGATTTTAAATCTAAACAAAACAGAATAAATCCAGTAGAAGGAACAGAATTTCTACAATGAATGTAAAGCTTACCAAAATGCAGCAGCAGAAAGAAAATGAAAATCGAGGGAAAATAAAAAAAAAGGAAAGAATGTGAATTGGCTGAACAATGTGAAATGATTGCTGCTACTATTCAAAATGGTCAATCCTTTGGTACATACAGTACAGCTCAGTCACTCGGTAAAGCAGTGTAAAAATGTGCTAAAAAATTTCCTGCATCTCCACGCAAACAAAACGCAGTTGTGATGGGTTTAACAAAAAAAGTTATCTTTCTAGTTCAAAGGATAGACAAAAGAGGAAACTGTGAAAAACTTCTACTTTAGACCTGATATACAATATCAGTGTGCTGAAATTAAATATACCTATAAGAAGCTTACACTGTTTTTAAGGATTCGTATCCTAACATGACAGTAAGTTTTACAGTTTTTAAAGATCTACATCCACTGAATGTGCTTATAATGAAAAACACTCCTTCTGATCAATGCAGGTGTAGAATGCATGGAATTTTTTTTTTAAAGCTTAGGGTTAAAAAATATACATTATGAGTGGCAGTTTTATGTGAGAATAAAGAGTAGAAATTGTTGGAGCGGAACATGCCACATTTGTAAAGATGGCAGTAACATCAAAGTGAATGTTGATCCAATGAAAAATATTCAATGGCAGCAGTGGCAGAAAGATGACGACAAAATATTAAAGCATTTCATGAAGCCCATTGTGCAGACTTAATGAAAAAAAATCAAAACTGACTGTCCATACTTCCTGAAGCATGTCAATATCAAGAGAATTCAAGAAAGTGAGTTTATTCGGGATCAAAATATTATAGGAACAAGAATTGTTCAATGTGACTTAGCCATAAGTTATGCATGTAAATATCAAAATGAGATAGTCAACTTTGTGGAGCAGAAAAATTGTTACACTGTTTACTGTAGCTGTATTTTTAAATGGTTTATGTACTACATATCTCATGATCCGATACTCAAAATAAGGACAAAAATGTTGTTGCTGACTTTTTAATTAAAATGTATGACACCTTCATAAATGATGAAAGTATTTTTGCAGAAAACATATAGAGTGATGGACCTTCATCAGAACTCAAGAACAAATTTATGTGCAGATTTCTAGTATATTTGACTAAAAAATATAAAAAAGTATTCAACTGGAAGTATACCACTACATTACATGGAAAATATATAATTGATGAGGTAGGAGGCTTAGCAAACTCAGTGGTTCGTAAAGAAGTGATGACCAAACATGGTGAAGTCATTGCACAATCAGCAAAGGATTTTTGTTGTTGTTGTAGTTGTCGGAAGACTCCTTAAAAAAGATCTTTCTGATGAAGAAATTAGAAAGATCAATAAGAATCTTGATCTGTAGTCTTCTGCTCTAGTTGTTCCAGAATTAGAGACATTCACCAATTTACAGTGAATAAAAATGGATCTGAATTGGTAGGATATTTTAACTGTAAAGATTTGGAACCCTGCATCAAATTTATCATCCAACTGAAAGCCACAGGGATCTTGATATTCCATTATCAACATAAATGTTAGAAGTGGGAGATTGGTGTTTATTAGAGTATGATAAATAAACTTATCCCAGAACTATAGCTTCTAAAGCATCAAATAGTGGACCATATGAAATGTTCATTATGCACAGGAGCAGACTTCACTGCAAGTGGCCTTGCCGAGTGTCAGTATTGCCGAGTCGTGACAGTATGATTGACATGATTGACTTTTATCTCAGAAGGTAAATATTTTGAAGAGCAGTAAAGAGACGCTTTACCTGAACATTATATTTATTAAACACTTCATCATATGCAACATGTGAAAACATTGTTGATTATCGAAGTGCATTCTAGCGTGCTCATTCCACGATTGATGGAGCAGGAATGTGTGTCTTAAAAATAATGAAGTTAAAAGTTCAACAGAGTATTGTAAACGCCCACACGATTCGATTGGTCAGTTCGTTTGTGATGTGGGCGGTTTTAATCATTGATTGGACAAAAAGTGGCGGTCGGACATC
>QLNU02015360.1:270790247-270804135 GCA_006491805.2 Dysdera silvatica
GGTCGAAAACATACACAAAAATGAAGCTTCAGTTGTAACTATGGATGATTTTTAATTTTATCTTTTTAATGGCGGACACCGTAGATTTTCAACAAATTGATTTAATGCATATTCGAAACGCTAAACAGAGACAGGAAATTGCCAATCTGATAAAAGGTTATCGACGTTTCAAAACAGGAAGCACCAACTTAAAATTGAATATTGTTTTAATAGATGAGATACTAGTAAGTCAGTATTGTCGAAGGCTATCGTTTACAGAACAAAAGATTGTTGAAACACAAGTCAAAGAATGGCTTAACGACGGAATTATTAAGCGTGGTTGTTCAGATTTTGTGGCACCGGTAGTGTTATGTAAGAAGAAAGATGGTAGATCTAGACTATGTATGGATTACAGAAAATTAAATAGGAAAATAATTATGGATCATTTTCCGCTTCCATCAATCGAAGATGTTTTGGATAATCCTGGGGGAGCTGAAGTGTTTACGTCATTAGATTTGAAAAACGTCTTTTTGCATGTTGACGAACGTAGTACGAAATACACATCCTTTGAAGCGCATGAAGGTCAGTATGAATTTATGAAAGTTAAAGCAGGGTTATCAACAAGTCCTTCGATATTCCAAAGATATGTATAGAATGTATTTAGAGACCTTTTAAATGACTATACTGTAGAAATATATTTAGATGATATTATTATCCTTTCAAGCGACGAAGAAGAAGGCATACTCAAGCTAAGACGTGTTAGAAGTAGCTTCAAAATATGGGTTGGAACTCAACTTCAAAAAATGTAAATTTTTGCAACGGAAAATCGAATTCTTAGGCTATGTACTGGGAGATGGCACAATAAAACCTTCTCTATCTAAAACATTAGCAGTCCAAAACTTCCCGGAATCAAAGACGGAAAAACAGGTCCAAAGCTTTTTGGGACTAACGGGTTATTTTCGGAAATTCATTCTAGGTTATTATAAGATAGCGAAACCCCTAAGTGATTTACTCCGCAGCAACGTAGAATTCAATTTCGTTTATGAACAAAGAGAAGCTTTTAAGATGCTTAAAACATTTTGATTACTTCACCTGTACTACACATATTTAGACAAGGTTTTGAACTCGAATTACACACAGACGCTAGTAGTCATGGATTTGGTTCGTGTTCATTACAACAAGCAGACGATGGAATTTTTTACCCTATTCATTACATGAGTAAAAAGACTTCTCCATAACAAGAGAAATACTGTAGTTACGAACTTGAAGGTCTTTCCATAATCGAAGCTTTGAAATTTTTTTTTATTAGGCATTAAATTTAAAATAGTAACAGACTGTTCAGCATTCCAAAAAACTATGGATTGAAAAGATGTAACTCCAAAAATTGTAAGATGGACTTTATTCCTAGAAGAATTTTACTATGAAATTGTACACAGATCAGCAAGTGAGATGAAACATGCAGACTCCCCGAGTCGAAACACTGTTCTTATAGTGACTCAATTACCAGACATGACAACAAAGTCGTCTAACTATGACAGTATTGTGTTTTATTTATTTACAACAAAGATTGCATCAGCGTAAGAGGAAGACGAATTTGTGTCAACAATAAAAAGCCCAATAGAGGAAGGAGGAGAAGAAAAAGATTACGCAATTAAGAATAAAGGACTATACAAATACGAAAATGGAAGAGAATTGTGCGTCGTACCACAATTAATGCAAAATGAAATCATCAAACACATTCACAATAACGGATATTTTTCAGCAAGCAAAACCAAAGAAATTTTAAAACGAGACTTTTATATGCCCCATATTAAAAAACAAATTGAAAAGGTCGTAGCAAATTGCGTAGACTGCATTCTTTGCAACAGAAAAAAGGGGAAAGTGAAGGCCTTTTAAATCCAATACCAAAAGAAAACATTCCACATAGTACTTACCATATTGATTTTATTGGACCTCTTCCATCCACAAATAAGAATTACCACCATGTTTTTACAGTCGTAGATGCATTCACAAAATTCGTTTGGTTTTATCCAGTAAAAGCAACAAGCACTTACGAAGCCATAGAAAAACTAAAGACTCAACAAATAACATTTGGAAATCGTTCAAGAATTATCATTGACAGAGGAAGTGCCTTCACATCTAAAGAATTTGAAGATTATTGTAAAGAGCAGGGAATCAAACACTCATCAATGGCGACAGGCATTCCAAGGGAAAATGGACAGATCAAAAGAATGCATAGCATCCTAATACCTGTATTAGCGAAACTGTCAAATAAAGACCCCACGAAATGAAACAAATATGTTACGGACGTACAGCGTATCATCAACAGTTCAGTTTCACGAAACACTAAATGTACACCATTTGAATTACTAATTGGGATCAAAATGAAGGACAAAGAAGATCTCAAATAAAAGAACTGTTAGAAGACGAGTACATGCAAGATAGAAACAATATAAGAGAAGAAGTAAAAATGTAACATTTTGAAGGTACAAGAAGAAAATCGTAAATATTTCGACAAAAAGGGAAAAACAGCTCCAACGTATAAAGTTAACGATCTTGTAGCAATACAAAGAACACAGTTTGAAACAGGACTTAAATTGAGACCTAAATTTTTCAGACCATACAGAATTACAATAGTGAAATCGAAAGACCGATACGAAGTGAAAAAATTTGGTCAACATGCAGGACCGAATTTCGCAACAACTGCAACAGATCACTTGAAGACTCAGACATTCAAAGAAATTTAATTTTTGTTTCAATAACAAAAACTGAACATTTTATTTTTTTACCTCAAGAGACTTGCAGCTTTCTTATTTACCTGTTTAGTAATTATATTTTAGTGTTTTTCAGACATGAAGATGAAACGGAACTGATGGAGCAGACGATCTCGACCTAATAGGACCTCTTTCTTTTGAAATTTCTTTTGCAAATTCTGTGCGACAAGATGCCCATTCACTGAGGGCAGTGCAATTATCAGGAAGGCCGACTGTGGGTTGGGACACCCATCCCTATACACCAGACGCCATGAGTGTGTAGACAGTGACGGTAACGCATGCGTGGAAACGGAGAAGACTGGGAGACATGAAGCAACCGGAGGATGGATGCAGGGCAGCGACGCTTACAATGACATAGGAATATAGCGGATATATAACTGTGACGATTTAGAATTAGGATAATTTGTGTTATGTGCTTTAATGTAGAAGACACAACATTGTAACTATGTGAAGTAGCTGTAGCAATTATTCATTAAAGGACATAATATTTATCCATAGAGTTCTTCATTCTAAAGCATAAGTCCCACAAATATATATATATATACAGAAGCAGAATGACTTGAAAAGGTATTAAAATACATTATTTTATTTTTTCTTATATAGCTTATCCTCTTCACAGTGTTATTCATATTGCAATTATATAATTTCTTTATAATATGTTTTAACAACCCTTAATTATATTATGAATTAGTAATTGTTGTATTTTTGCTTATGTAGCTCCCAAAATCTCTTTTTCAAAACTTGTGGAGACAACCTACTTCAAGGCTGTCCATTAAGAGCTACACCACATTTTCTAGATGTGACTTGTATTATAATAAAAGTGCTTTTTCCATTAGGTATGTAAACATCAAAGTTTTGCAATGTTGGAGTAAATAACAACAAACACTAATTGATTTTCTCTTAAATTTTGATAGTTTTTACAATTACTTCTATGTGTTTCTGCCTTAAAACTGCTTAAATTCGCTTAAGATCGCTAATTGCTATGGTCATCAAAAACGACACAAAAATAACTGTTTATGGAAAATGCTTTCTGATCTAGTTTACGAATATTTTGGAGAACCGATTTGAAACAAAATAGTTTGAGAACTGTGGTGGTGCTCAAACAGCTTTAGCAAAATGTAACTCGTTAACTATTGTGAGAACAGAAGTAATTTTTTGTTAGTCGTTCTTTTAAAACTGTTTTTTTTTCTCTAAAACTTGTTTTTTAACCAGAGCAAGTGATAGCCTATAGGGCTTGTTGTTCATAATTTTTTTTTTGTGAAAAACTGTTTCTGTTAGTCATACAGCCGACTTTCCATCATATCATTTTACTGTTTTTATTTATCATTTTGTTTTTACATTTTGTCAAATAAGATCCTGTGAAATTTTAAAATGCCATGCCAATGCTGTGCTCTAGACAGCCCAAACGGACCACCTGTAGAGGGAATTGTTTGATCTGCTAACAAGCAAAATTAGCTCCAACAGTTTTGCTGCCCATCATCCAGAGATACATGGCAAATTCATAACATATTCCTGTGTCTGTCTGAATCATTTGTAGGTGCTTAGCAGAAGGACGTTTGGTGTCACAGCACTCATTACGTGTCCTGCCATTGATAGCCGGTCGCCGTTGCCTTCATTTGCAGTGGTGTCATGAACGAGGATCTTGAACTGCTATGAACTGGAACTGTATCATCTTCAGTGACGAATCCAGGTTCTCTTTGGGCTCTGATGACGATTGTGTTCGAGTATTGAGGGCACGTGATAAGTGCTTTAATCCTACTTTTACTGGGGAGCGGCATACTGCTCCGACTACTGGAGGGATGATTTGGTGAGTCATCACATATGATAGCTGATCATCCCTAGTAGTGATACAAAGAACATTAACAGCTCAGCAATATGTACAGTACATTCTACTGCCACATGTGCTGTCTCTCGTGGAAGAGCTTCCAGCAGACTTTTTTCAGCAAGATAATGCTCATCCTCAAACAGCAAAGGTTTTGCAGGAATACCTCTGCCAGGTTGACACAATTTCTTGACCTGCACAGTTGCCAGATTTATTGCCGGTAGAGCTCTCATGGGACCAGCTTCAGCAGCCAATGAGTGTGCAGGATTTAGAGACCCAGTCGCAACATCTGTGGGCAATCGTGTTGCAGGATACCATATGGAACCTGTATGCCTCCATGCTCGATCTAGTGGTGACTCTAGGCCGATTTGGCAGGATGCAGAGCCTGGCAGCCTTTTTCCCACGTCTGTCTTCCCTCCACAGATTTTCCCGTAAATTTAAAAAAGGCGGAAACCAAAATAAATTTCAGTAAGTTCGGCAATTTTTCTGAGAATTTCAGTAGAATCGTCTTTTCTGTTAGCATCACATCACTTATGGTTTTTTTCATAGTCACTGTAATTAATCGTAACTTGATGATGTTTTTATCGTTTCAAAAGTCATAAGTTTTTGATTCATGTTTAAAGGGTTATCAAGTAACCATTGATTCAACCCTTCCACTAATTCAGTCATGAACTGTGGACTATCCAAACGGATATGAGGCACGAAGTGCCGAACGGATGGGTCTGGGGGATCTTACACCCTCCTCAATATCATAAATGACATGTTCTAACATGTTTAAACTTACAAAGCAACTATTTAATTTAAATTTAAAAAATCCAATTTAAATTAATAAAATTCAATTTAAATTAATAAAATTCAATTTAAATTAATAAAATTCAATTTAAGTGTAAAATTCAATTTAAATTAATAAAATTCAATTTAAATTAATAAAATTCAATTTAAATTAATAAAATTCGTTAAATTGTAAAAATTCATTTAAATTAATAAAATCTGATATAAAAAAAGATTTAAATAAAAATCTGATTTTTTTTGATTTTTTTAAAACAAATCAAGATTTTATCATACCCTGGTTGTGAGATCGTACCCCACCGGATGCATAAAAACTTCCTTTTCTCTGTGAGTGATTTATCAAGAAATGCGGTTACCATCGATCTTGCAGATAGAAATTATTTGCATTCAATATCAAGTTACTTTTTATCGATGTTCCATATTGTTTTAGAAAAGTTACCTGTGTCAATAAAGTACACAAACCGCATTCTTAAAACTGGCAAAAAGAATTATGCAGTATGAAATAAAATTTGATTGTTGAAAATTAGTAATTCATTTAAAAAAATGTAATTTCAATCACTTTCATGATGTATGGTTTTTATTTGAAAATGTGAAAGAAATTAAAATATAACTTCAGAATTACAAAGAAAGTTAATCGTAAAAACAATGTTTATGTTTGTGTTTAAATGTAGTATTGATTTTTTTATGATCAAGAACAATTACACCACTGCTAATTTTTATTCTTACAAAATTTATTCATAGATTTATAATCAATAATTCAGGAACTTTTACATTGCAGATTGTCATATTTAACTTTATTCCTGAAAGTGCAGGGTATAGCACAGTGATGGCTCTTGACAAGATTTAAGTGAAGCAACGTGAAGCTAATTCACCAAAACACATTAATCTACGGTCTATACTCATCAAGAAACTAGTTTTTACCTCATTCAGTAAATAAGAAAGAAATTTATAGCAATTTTGGGTTTGGATGAGTTGGCTTCACGTCGCTTCACTTAAATTTTGCCACGGGCCATCACTGGTATAGTATCCTTCAAAATTTGGATAGAAACACCATATGATATATATACATGTCATTAGTATGTTTCTGTGTGATGAATATGAATCGATGATATTTCTAGCTTATGTCTGTGCTCTACATGTACATTTATCATTTTAGAACATGTCAGTGATATCAGAAAGGCGCATTTATTTTCTTCATTGCTTTGTAATATTTGCATTAGTCAGTGTATCCTATTACAATGCTCTTGATTGTGGTTTTGTCTTTGATGATATGTCTGCTGTGCGAGACAATAAAGACTTAAGACCAGGTGTTCCAGTTCTAGACCTTTTTACTCATGATTTCTGGGGAACCCCTATTCATAAGGTAATTTTAAATTATATATTTATGCTACTGTACAATTAACATAAATTTACTTTTCTGTAACCATACAGTGGTGTAGAAGTCACACGTTTGTATTTTATGCTGTTAACCTAGGTTTGATTGCAATGGCACTGTAAAACACACGTCATTTTTTTCTGCTCACCGTAGTTTGGGGTTTGGTTTTCTAAGCAAGCAACGTTCAGATTCCTTGAACACTCCAGGTCATGGCTTAGTGATCTTAGCCGTCCTTATGTCGTAAAACACAAATAACAGACATTATTTTTCTGTAAATAATTGTTACCAGAACTGTTAGCAACTAGCTTTGTAGCTTGTCATATTGATTACTAACAGTCTAGTTAGTGTATTATTACTGGAAATGATTGAGCAATTAACTATTCAATTGATAAATTATTCTATCAGTCAGTTAATTACCAGCATTGAATCTCAACACAGGATAATATTTGTTGGCCTTGTGCAAAGCAATAAAATTCAATCAAATACAGTCTTTTAAAATGTCATCTTTTTACTAATTAAGTGTATGATTTTAGAAAAATTACAAAGGGGCTGAACGTCCCCTGATGTAAAATAAGTAATGCTATATAATAGGGCCGGTTAGATGGTCTGTAAAAAGGCTGAATGTGGTTACTTAATTGAGAAATATTAAATGTTTTTGTAATAAGGCAGTATTTTATAAAAAAAAACCCTTTTTTTTTAATTGGTCATCTACATACATATTTTGACTTTTATGAAATGCAAATGAAGACATTGCTGGACTATCATGTAGATCTGGGGTCTTAACCTTGTCTGACCTAGTTTTTGAGATACCTATGAGAGATGAGAACATAGACTGAAGTAATATTTGAAAAGATTGTGCAGGCAATGGGAAGCTTCAATAATATATAATAATATGATGTACCATTACATATGCACATGAGAATACTTATTTTTAAAATAGCAACTTTTATGAGTGAAATTACTAAAGCTTTGGCATCCACCAACAATTAAACTAAATAAAATACATTGATATCCTTGAGCATGAAAAGTTTGGCAAATGCTGATGCAAATGTTTCCATCTGTTTTGTCCATTGGCTGTGTAAATCAATTTCTGTATACAATTTGTAATAAATTATGTGTTCTGCGCAAAATTAACTCTTTCTTGCATGTGCTTCTTCTAGGAACATAGCCATAAGTCATATCGTCCTCTATGTGTCTTAACTTTCCGTCTCAACTATGTTTTCCATCAACTTCAGCCATGGGGTTATCATTTTGTGAACATTGCATTGCATGTGATTGTGTGCCTTTTATATCTAAGGTGATTATTTATTTATCTAAAGTTTCACATCTATTATCATATATATACACACACACACACACACACACATATATATATATATAGGCCATTCACAGAATTTGAAACCAGAGCTAATTTTTTTAATTCCTTTTTTAATAGGTGATTATCATTATTTTATGTTAAGAAGTTGTGTGTTCTTTCCACTGATGTTACGTGTATTGATGTTAAAAAATATCTTAGGATAAAATTAAGGGGTTGAAATGCCGTGTGCTAAAAAGGCTTTCATTTTCACATACTGAACAATTATTTTTTTGAGAATTAATTTCACTCTTAATGACTATTTTTAACTCTTCTGATACAGCAACCCAATTTTAAAATTTAACTGCTATTATATAATACATTAAAAAACATTATTATGTCACATTAGTTTTTACTATTCAGCTTCCATCGATACATGCAATCTTGATGTCACATGATATAAACTTGCATTTATTATCATAGGCGACTTATTAGTACAGCAAATACTTTATCACCAATGCAAAGTTAATTTACTTATATCACCTGGAAAAAGGATTGACAGATTTTTTGCATTAGCAATTTTTCAATTTCTAGGCTATCATGTATGGGGAATTCCACCAAAAGTGAAACCAAGAGGTCAAAATTTCAAACAGTGCGAATATAGCTATATCATATGTCACATTAAAGCTTGAAATCTCTATTTTCTATATATGCTGTCCATTTTTTTAATATATCTCAAGTGTAAAAACAAAATCACCAGAAGCATAACTGCATAAAATATTTAAGCATTTATCTCTACAAACTAATTCTCTCCCGCCCATTTTAATAGAAAAACAAACAACAGAAATCAACTGATACTAAATTTTGTATAGCTCATATAATCTTACAGTTCTGTGGAAAAATTATATTTTTTGACAAAAAGAAATTTCAATAGTTTTAAAATTTATATTACTGGAATTTTATGTTACATAAAAAAATGCTAAAAATTTGTGTGTTAAAATAAAGCAAAAGTTACCACAATTTCTTAAAAAATCAATTCATATTAAACTCTTTTCTGGTGTTTTTAACTTTTCTGTAAGTAAATGGTTTGCCATAAATTAAATTTTTCCAGGATTTTTCACTTTTAAAAAAAATAATATTGCAGACGTAACATTTTGTGCTATGGACGTAACATCTTTATTAATGTTACGTCCGTACCAAGTACCTATAGAACTTAATTTAAGCAAACAAATTTAGGAATAACCATAATTACTATGTAATGTTAAGAGAAACCATAATTTGATATTTTGATGCTTAAAATTTTCCATATGAATCAATTAAAACAAAGTAACTTAATTTAATGAAAATAATTTTGTATATTAAATATATTCAAATACATAATCTGTGCTTCGAAGTATTTTTTTTTTGCTTATAAATAGCGCACCAAATTTCTTAATTCAGGGAGCAATAATTACACAAAAATAATTGGCAACAGTATTTGAAAATATTATTTATTTCTTCAATTTGACAATATAATTACTCATAATCAATCCAAGAAAGAAAGATACGATCGTCACTCGAATACGTGGAAAGAAAATCAAATGCCAAAAAAGACATGGTTTTGACTGAGATATTTCAACTTTTCAAAAGTAAAAATCAAAACGTTGAGGTTGAATTCTCATATTTTGCTTTGCTCAGACCACTCTTTCACCTACACCTCCTCCTAATCCGTATGTATGTGTGTATCATGCCAATTTTGAATTCCTTGTTTGTAGCATAAACAAAATGTTGCCTATCTTTCCCAGTAGATCAAAGGAAAATGAAGAATGTATGTTAGGCAAATGTGTAACATGTGACGGTCAGTATGAAAACTCGAAAAATAGCATTCAAAATAGATCTGAATTAATATCCTGATATATTTGGGATGTTAATTCAGAAAGAATAATGGTGAAGGAAGGAACTCTTAATGATGACTTAACTAGGATTTAGAATAAAAGGTTCCCATTTTTAGAGCATTGTTTCATAAAGCATAGACAAAGCCTTTATATTTAAGATTGTAAAAATGAAGTGTCAGAGAAAATGCGTACTTCAAGTTGACTTTAACGAGAACTTCACTGTTACGCAGAAAGATGAAGTGCAAAGCATCCACTGGACAAATGACCAAATTTCTCTATATATATAGGAATTGCATATATATATCCGCGAAAACGTATTCATATGCTTTAATTTCAGATTATATGCAGTACGATAAAATTGCAGTTCACATTTTTAACTGCAAAATGTTTTAGGACTTGAAAAAAAAATGTTCCTTAACTGGAATGTGTTGAAATCTTATCTGACGGTGTTGCCCAACACTTCAAGCAATGATTTACATTATGTAATATAACATATGAAATTCAAGATTACAACTTGCATCTTAATTGGCACTTTTTTGCCATATCTCATGGCAAAAGGGCAGTATATTAAGTGGATGGAATGATAAAGAATAGTGTATGGCAAAAAATGAAGGCTAAAAAAGCATTTGTCATTAATGCTCATAGGTGTAATCAGGGGGCGGTTTGGGGTGTTGTAACCCCCATCGCAATGAAATTTTGTATATTTAACATAGAAATATATGAGTTGTAGCTCTGTAATCCCTCCCATTAAGCCTATACCTCTCCCTTATGAACTTTCTGCCTACGCCTATGGTAATGCTTTGTCTTTTTTGCAGTGTGCTGCGTCAATAACATAAAATATAAATGTTATCTATATACCTGAAGCAGAAATCAAAAGCGAAACTGAAAAATTAGAGAAGTGTTGGGAGAGTATTGGGAATTTGCCAAAAACACATCGGATACATTGTGCTCGTATGCAACAAATTTAGTGAGGTTTGCTACTACATCAGATAAAGGAGATTTTTTTACTTCAGAATGATTAATGATTTGTTAACCAGTAATTAACCGTAGTTACATGGGAACAAGCATAGATAACCATAATGAAAGCATTCGATTTGGAAAATGGATATTGGTGGAATTTACTTCAGAACATAAAAGTGTACTTCGAGTTTGTGAGACAAATCATTGAGCAACTAAGCCATAACTGCAACAGTTAAGTTTTTGAAGAAATCTGGTCTTAAATTTGTTTGTCCTACAGAAGAAAGCATTGCTGTAATTGATAAGCTTCAAATAAGAAAAGTACTAGTTAAATCTACCACAGATCTACAAGAAATAAATCAGTTTTTCTGAATTAGATTTGTAAAATTTACCTTTCTCTTGAAAATTTTCCTCTGCATGTACCAAAAAACTGGGTAAATAATTTTCAAATTACACCCTTAAGCTTTTGTCTCTTAATATTTTAGATTCTAAAATGTTTTTTAATGGCAGCTTTTAACTCACTAAGCATTTCTCTCTCTCTCACTTAGTATACAAGATGGACCAGCTTCAGAGTTGCCACGGGCGACTAAAATGCGACTATTTGCTACTATTTTTGACGTTACGCGACTATGGCAACTTTTTTCATTGAAAACAACCCAAAAGCTACTATTTTCGTTAAAGTGGCTACTTTTTTTTCATGTACTGGCAACTTATTTTTTCCTTTTTCGTTTATTCTCATTTTTTCTATCAAGGTTTGCGAACATTTCATAGTTTTGACAAAATTTAATTATGTGACGAAAATGATCCTCAAATATTCCGTTTGACAAACGGTATATTTAGTCAATGGAAAAAGAACGAAAACGTGGAGAATCCACGCTAATGGTATCTCTGGGGAATTTTTTCTCCATCCAACATAATGCGCAGTGCAAATATTTCCGAACTGCTTTCAAAATTTGGATGTGTCTTTCTCTCTCTACGATAATTTTTGTTTCATGAGGGCTAATTAGACCGGGGTCTATATTGCTAGCATAAGGCCCATAGTCGCGGTCCCTGCGTTATTGCTCACCCACAAAGACTGTAGAACTCCATCACTAACTTTACCTATTTCATATTTACACACTTGTAAAGTTTTTAGCGATGATACAATACCACCCAAACTCTAGATTCCCCTTAAAGATTTAGGTGGTATTGATTGATCGCAAACTATGGTTTATTTATATTTTCAGAAATAAAAAGAAATCTCAAGAATGATTTAATGAATTTTTCCTCAATATTTATAGCATGTTTTTGTTTTATTTTTTATTGCTACTATTCTTCTCACAGTATCAACATAGCGAACATATTTGGATTTAAACCATGCGGCACATAATGTGACTTTCGCAAGCAATGTGAACTTCGTAAGAGTATTGATCATAGAGGGGAACTGTGTACGAAATAATTGTTAGAGTATTCCTTTGAAGCAGAACTGATCGATACAATACTTTACTCCCAAACCCAGATTTGGGGTGCGAAATACGTTAAATACAGCAATGTCGCCCTCTTTTTCATCATAGTATATACAGTGAAACTCCTCTAACTTGGTCACCATCGGTTCTTCTAGAAAACTGGCTGTTTCGAGGGGTGGCAGCTGAACAGGGGTACTGATAAAAAAAAATGTCAAAACTGTTAAATTTCGAATTTCCCAATATCCCAATACATTAAAAACGAATGTACGTCCATTTTGCTATTGTGTTACTAGATGACGGACATAACCTTGCAATAAGGTGGAGCATTGTTTTTCATAAGGATCAGAAACAAGTCCCCTAAAAGTACCCCCTGGTCGTTGTTAATTGAAAGGGAAATTTCGCATGAGATGGCAAAGCTTTCTTTATTGATAGGCACAATGGTGTTTCTAATAATGAATCAATCCCTTCACCTGTCTAGCTACAAGGCGCTAACAAGTGGCCGTGCAGTGAAGTTCAACTACATATTTTTTTTCGTAATTAGAAGTTCTTCAAAGAGAGATTTATTCTGTGTGCATATATGTGTACATACACAAAGTGAAGTCATTTGGAAGGGTAAGCGTGTGGTCTGCATAGTTCGATTCCACCGATGGAGGGAGATCGTTTGGTAAAGGTGTGCCCCTGGTGGCATTTTTTGGAATTTTTTAGGAATTTCATGATGAGGGTGCGAGATTTTCGGCTGACCTTTGTGTCTCTAATAGAAGGAACAAAACAGCTACTGTGGCGTCCTCTGGCGAACTTTTTTTTTAATTTTTAATTGGCCATCTCCAAAATTCTAGAGCTGGAATCAAGTTGTCCACGAAGTTCAATTTCATCAAGCGAGGGAGATTTGACTTATAAATAGATTTTATGTGTTAAATTAAAATTATATTTGATTTTAAATTTGAAACCTACTAATTTTAATGATTGACCTTAGTCTATTTGTATTATCTTGTTCAGTGTTGATAGGGTGTCTATGGATCTGAGAAACCTGGAACGGTCAGGGAAATTTGAAATACAAAGGCCAAAGTCAGGGAAATTTGAAATTCATTGTTATAATAAATAACTTATTAAAATAATTTTCCTGAACTGTGCTTTTCGTACCACATTGCATACTGAAAATTTTGAGAAACTTATACTTTTGACTAAACTTCTTCCAAAAATTACCCTTTTGCACCAAAACTAATATAATTTATATAAAATTATTAAGCCCATATATTTCTCAGGAGAAAATGTTTGCCAAATATGTAACTAAAACTTGGAAAAAAAAAGTTTTTAGCTAAATTATCCAATCTGTAAGGGATTTTGATCATGCCAATCACCTTTCCGTTATCTGTAGTCATACACACTTTAAATGGAATGGAAGATGAAGCATCAGCTTTGCAATTATATAGTTAAATGCTTTTATAATAAATACAAAAAGGGCTGGATGAAAGTGTTATAAATTTTTAATTAATTCAAGTTTTTAGTATAAAGAAATGAGTTTTTCAATATATTGTTTTTGTATTTGTAAATTCACTGTAATTGAGTTATAAATGGTTTT
>QLNU02015360.1:270809432-270819801 GCA_006491805.2 Dysdera silvatica
ACCACATTGCGTACTGGAAATTTTGAAAAACTTGTACTTTTGACTAAACTTCTTCCAAACATTACTATTTTGCACTAAAACTAATATAATTTATATAAAATTATTAAGCCCATATATTTTCCAGACGAAAATGTTTGTCAAATATATAACTAAAACTTGAAAAAAAATGTTTTTAGCTAAATTTAAATTATCTAATCTGTAAGGGATTTTGATCATACCAATCAACTTTGACTTATATATAATCATACACATTTAAATAAAATAGAAGATGAAGCATCAGCTTTGCGATTATATAGTTAAACTTTTATAATGAACTCAAAAAAGGCCAAATGGAAATGTTGTAAATATTAATGCAAATTTTTAGTGTAAAGAAATGCATCTTTTAATAGTTTTTGTATTTGTAAATTCACTGTAATTGAGTTATAAATGGCTTTAGGGCAAGGCCGGAACATGCATGGGTGCAATGTGTTCAATGCACACGGGCAGTGGAATATTGGGACGGCCAAATATTAAAAGCAAACATGATGAAAAAGTAATTTATATTTAAGATTTTTTAAAAAAGGTGTAATACATTGTTTGTTTTTTAACTTACACTTTCACCCAAGGCTTCACTTGACTTGCCTGTCGCCGCTCCGTTTCAAATGGGCAAATCGAGTAATTTCTTCAGACCCCCGTAAACCCACGTATCGAACAAAGCAATCTCTTCCCTCTGACCCTAATGAGTGCACATGTGTATTATATATGAGATGGGAGTGCCTCATTTCAGAATAACCTCACCGTCCTTTGTGGTCACTCCCATGGTCCACGTACTGTAGACTAACTCCAGCTAATGTTGGTAGCTTCAAAGACAGAGGAGTCTTTCCCTTACTTAGCTGGCATTTGTAAAAGGAACATAAATTTAAACGTGCGAGATACCGTCCAGGTGTATTCATTATTTGATGGAAAGCATGGCCATTGAACGGTGAGTAGATAAGGTTTTTTTTTTTTTTTGCTCGTTATTATTACCTTATATATTTACATACAAAAGGTTAAACACTGGTAAAATAGCAATGAAAAGGGCTTTTTCTTATATATATTATTCTTTCATATAAATATTAAATATATATAAATAATATTAAATATATATCATATAAACATATATTAAATATATGTGTATGGAGAAAGGCTATTATTATAACCAAACAGTAAAAAGATTAACCAAGGTCTACCATAACACAAATATCATTGGATGGAATGTAAGAAGAGAAAGAGAGAAAAAAAAGGAAAACATAAAAGAAAAAAGGTATTAAAAAAAAATATCAAATCAATTTCCCAAAATCTGAGCTGAGAGTTGCCATTCATATTTTAGGCATCAGTAATAGAAGCAGGACCAAACTATTGCATGGATAAACAAGACAAATGTCCAAGGCCTGTTTTTTTTAAGGGCCCGGCACAATGAAGACTCAACGTTCATAGGCGTAACTTGAGAGTTAAAGACAAGCAAACTTTCGTGGGGAGACAAATTGTAAGGAAAAGAAATGAAGGTTTTGCATCTTTCTAAAAGGGGAAGGGACCCCCCAGATTATGCCTATATCCATGCTACATTAAACGTTGAAAAATCGGTTTACAAAAGAAAATTTTAGATATTAACCCACATAGGGTTTTCTTGTGCCATAGGCTTTATTCACACAGTTCTTGTAAAGGATGCAGCAACGGTCACTCTAGAAACTTCAGTTTTTTAATGTTGTTGAAGAGCTTTATGATTTTTTTTTTTTTCCTGCATCTACAAACAGGTGGAACATTCTAAAAAGAAATATCAAAAATTTCACTTTGTAACCTGTCTCTGAAACAAGATGGAAGAGTAGAATAGATGCCATCAAACCGTTAAGGTTTGAAATATCAGAAATATGTGCTAGTCTTATTGAATTATTAAACAAGTCAAATGTGGATGCCACTATCTGTTATTTAACCAAATGCATCATTTAAAAAATTTAGGATTTTAAATTTATCTGTCCAATCATCATGTGGTACGACATTTTATCTAGGGTTAATATTGTTTATGTATTACTGCAACAACCGAAATTAAACATAAAGACTTGTACTGATCTTTTGAAAAATTTAATAGCTTTCATTCAAGAAAATCTCTTCCGATTCAGGGTTTGGAGATTATGTGAACCTTAGTAAAGAGTTAGCTATGAGTATTGACGTAGAAACAAATTTTCCAGATATAAATACTGTTCGTTTAAGAAAAAAAAGTAGACAATTTGGTTATGAGCATGCAGATGAACCGATTCAAATTCTGCATAAAATTTTAAAATTTTTGTTTTCCCATTTTTAGACAACTCTTCAATCATTAAGTGAAAGGTTTGCAATTCTTCAGAAAATAATGAATTATTCAATTTTTTCACAATTTTTCATATCTAAACGACAGTAGCAGACAGGAAAAAAAATGAAAGGTTGCAAGAATGTACAAACAAAACTTTGTAATAAAAAGAAAAGCGACATTGATGGAATTGATTTGATGAACGAAACATATTTTTAAAGGTATGTTGCTTTCAAATATGACCGTTTGAAATTTTAATTTTTTAAAAAATGACTTCCACAATGCGTTCCCAAATATGTTCATAGCATTACAAAATTTGTTGACTTTACCAGTATCAGTTGCTGGAGATGTGAGATCATTTTCTAAATTAAAAATTATAAAAAATTATCTCAGATCAACAATGAGCCAAGAAAGATGTAGTAATTTTGCAACCATTTCAATTGACACGAGATAGCTGATAAATGAAATATTCATCAATTGGTTCAAAAAAATTCCGAATTAAAGACCAGATGTGTCGATTTTATGTTAAAATTGGAGAATTTTCTACAGGAAATAATAATAGTAAGCCACATATTTTGATCTGTATATAGCCTTTTTTTTCACATTCCTATAGATACATTGTTTTCATATTTAACGAATTTACGTAATGGCAAATTTTCGCAGTCTCCAGATGTGTATGTTTCTAAAGTATGAGTGTGTTCTTATACTACGACCCCTGGACAAAAGTATGGAATACTTGTATTTTTTATTTAATTTTACAATAGCAACGGAATTTTTACAAAAAGTTCGATTTCCTATTTTATTCGTTACTAAATATATTGGTTACAACAACATTGTATTGACAATTTTGTTCTAAGTAAGGAACTCTGTACTAAATATAGCAACGCGATTTGACAGCCAGTCATCGAAACCACATGGGTGCAAGACAACGCTGAAATCGCATTGTTCGGTCAAGGGAACTGAATTTCGTATTTTGTCAAACCGCTAATACTAAATGCATAGCAACGGGTTCATGCATGTGTTATAGTAAGTAGGTACTATTATGTTTCACCAAAAGTAAATATAGTTGGCTATATGTAGATGTACAAATGAATTGAAGTACATAGTGGAATGATACACTGTTCTAAGTTAGCTAAGGAAATTATTTACCAAGAATCTGCAAAAGAGAAACTAATCGAGAAATTGTCAAACACCGGTGGCTTTGGGGTCAGGCGACCGCCAAGAGCCTTATGCAATATTTCATTAGTTGCATCATTTTTCTAAATTTAAAGAAAACTATATGAAAATTCAAATATTTTTCATATTAAAAATAAAAAAAATACCAGTAACAATTTTAAATAGTGGAAAATTTCTGTGTTTAACAGGAAGCAGGGAATTACTACAAACTGTTATGTCTCTGCAATAAGAAACAAAGTTTAATTCATGGCCTGCGAATGGAAAGGGAGTCTGTGATAGTTAATGTAAAGGGGTAAAAGAAATTGTAAATCAGGTGGGCACACGTTACTGTATTACTAGTAGTATATAAGTACTGAAAAGGTGATAATTTTTTTTAGGTATATATATATATTTTTTTACACTGTTTAAAAAATCAACATACAAATATTGCAACAACAAAAATGGCATAGTTAAATACAATGCCAGAAAATGAAAAAAAGAACACAAGGAAGGAATTGCTGGATGGTTATGAAATTTGCATATGTTAATGGGGTGGAGCACAAGTAGGCGTGATCTTAATTTTAGGATCAACCGGTTATCACTTACACCAAAACATGTGATGATATGCAAATTATAGTCAATGATATTTAAGGAGAAGGGTGAAGTGGGTGCAATCAATAGACGAATTATAGACTCTGAAGAAGCTACAATCTCTGGACGTGGAAGACGTGTAAAATTTCAGTAGTTATCGAACTTTGAGAGAGGTCGTCTAGTGGGATTCCATGAGGCCGGTTGGTCGTATCGTCGTATTGCGGAGCGAATTGGACGGGAAGTATCGGTGGTGGTACGATGGTGGCGTAGATGGTCCGAAGAACATTCCCACACGAGAAGACGTGGAACCGAGGCGAACTAATGAGCTGTCAGATCGAAGCATAAGAAGAGCAGTGTTGTCAGACACAACATCCGCTGCGTTGCAAATTCGAGCTGCCGTTGCACCTGAGGTGACCCTGCAAACAATCCACAATCGTCTACTGGAAGCAGGACTATGTGCACATTTACCTCTGGCATGTGTACCTCTGACTCCAACCCATCATCGGAAACAGCTGCAGTGGTGCCACCAACGTCTACACTGGAGGGCGCACTGGTGATCTGTCGTTTTCAGCAATGAAAGCAGATTCTGTTTGGGTGCCTCAACTGCATGCGTGTTTGCAGACGCACAGGGGTGTGTCTTCACTCTTCTTACACCTGGTCTTCTCGTATGGGGAGCGATCAGCTATCACTCCCGTACAGAACTAGTGTTTGTACCGGGCACGTTAAACAGCACTCGGTATATCCGAAGTATCATTCAGCCAATTGTTGTGTCATTTGTAAGGTTGGTTCATAATGGTGTTATTCATCATGACAATGACGCCTGTACACGGCACCTGCAACGCAACGTGCACTTCAAGGTGTGAGACAACATTCATGGCCTGCACGTTCACCGGACTTGCATGTTGGCCGGATTTGCCAACCAGCCTCAAGGAGTCCCACTAGACCTTTCTCAAAGTTCGATAACTGCTGAAATTGTACAAGTCTTATATCTATAGGCATTTTAGCGTTTTCAGAGTCTTCGCAAGTGTCTATAATTCGACTACTGATTACACCAACTTCGCCCTTCTCCTTAAATACCACCGACTATAATTTGCATATTATAGCATGTTTTGGCGTAAACGATAACCGGTTCGAGGCATTCTTTCAAAGTGAAGCCTCTTTTGTACGATTAGTTCCGCTCTATTAGGTAAGGTAAGAAATTCCCTATTTTTAGAAGAAAAAAATTACGTGAATTCTATTGCACAAAGTTAATTTTTTCATTAATTTTATTATACCGAGATAATCTATGAATAAGTTAAAACAATGTAATACTTATAAAATAATTTTCTAATAGCGATAACAGTAACATATCAATAGCTTCACATTTTACTGTTTTTCTCAAAAGTTAAGGATATTTTGAGAAAAATTCACACAAACAAAATTATTTAGTAAATAAAATGCTACAAAATGATGCAATACTTTCCCCTGTGTTGTACACAGAAATAGAGATAATTGTATGTAAAGCACACATGTAAATTCAGGTATAGGTAAAATTGGGCCACAATCTTCAGGAATAGGGAAGGCTGTAGGCTCCTCCTTGTTAGGTAAACTGGAAGGAAACTGGCCTCATTTAATTGCTTTTGTGCTGAATTGTGCTTTTGTCCGAATTCTCTCCCCATTATCGAATTCGGACTAATTGTTGTCATAGGCATAGAATTTTTTAATTTATTGGGGGGCTAGGGTCACCAATAAACAATAAGTAAATTATTAAATATTAAGCAGATTACTTAATGATTAGTTTATCATTAATTAATAATCAAGTAATAATAATTTTAAGGATAATTAATAAATAATTATTGAATAGCAATATTGAAGGAAGCCTCTGCAAAAATATCTTGCTAAATTGCACCTTATATAAACTATAAGCAGAGCAATGTTTTTTAAATGATCACATCTATCTCACAATTTGGAGCTCAAATCAGTGACGGATTTAAGCTTAATAGGAAGAATAGAATGGGCACCTAAAAAATATGACCCTTGCAATATTCAGTCAATAAATCATGAGTTTTATTTAAAACTTGTTATTTTAATATTTAGGTTTATCAATAATCCAAGTTTATGAGATAATTATGAATAAACAGGGTTATAATAACGCTTAAATACCAGGCTTTGCAGGGGTCCCAAATTCGTGGGATCCTAGGCCATAAGCCTACTTGGTATATACGTAAATCCGGCACTGACTCATACATAGACACGATTTGGAGGTTTAAACTGGAAGAGTTGGGGCAAAAGCATTCATAAAGTGGAAGTCAAATATTTTCTGCCTGTTTTTTTAATACTTAAACAAATGCAAAAGGTCAACATCTGTCTTTGGACTCTGTATGGATTTCATCAATGATTATCACATCATCAATAAATCTTTATGTCTCATTCTATCCCCTTGAAACCAAATGTATAAACATTTAAGGGAGTAGCAATTCAAATGTATTTTAGGAGAGGTGGGAGGGGACCCATATAGCTTTAAAAAAGATCACATGATTCGGTGTTGACTAGAAAAATATGCCTATGACATCCATTGAGAGGAGCTGGAGCCCCCTTGTTTTTTATTCCACTGCCAACATGAGCCAGGCATATTTGTTACTTATAACCTACCAAAAAAATAGAACTTTGGAAAACAATGATCCCAAAGCCAGAGCCAAAATTTTATTTCGGGGGGGGGGTTAAAAAATTTTTACAAAATAACCTTGAACAAAGATCAGTCGCCTTTATCGTAAAGATGAAACATAAATGCATCATACAAAAACAGATGAGAAAATAAAAACTTTGCCCTCAAGTAGCATTGTAAATCTTTACTTGTAGTTTTGCCATCAAAATTTAATTTTTATAATGTACCCTTTTAAAGAAAATATTTTCTGTATTTGTTTTTTCTTAAAGTATTCTCAAACTAAGTTAATGGTTTGCAAAACGAGATTTTGTGGTCAGAATTTTGATAGTTATTGAGGGTTTGGGAGGCTGTTTTTATTCTCACCTTTTTTACAAGTTCATTAAGTCAATATATATATATATATATATATAGCCCATGCATTATTGGGTTCCTATTACAAATTTAATTATAGGAAGGAAAATTCTTAAGTTCCACCATGGATCAGGAGAGAACTGGGTCCCCAGGCAGGTGCACCCTCATGGACGATAGAACTCGCGCCTTTGAATTAACAAGGCCTCGCACCCTCCGAAAATTTTATGCCCCTTAAAACGTGACACCCTAGGCCAGGGACCTTCAAACTTATTTAATCGAAGATCCAATACTTTCATTGTACCGAAATACGCTAGCAATAACATTAGAATGGAATATACATTGCAATATTCGTATTACCTCAGTCTATTACCCTTATGCTCACATAGTTTCTACTTGCAAGTTAAAGGGCATTTAAAAAAACTATGTCTGCTTATTAATATATAAAGTGTAATAAAATATGTTTGTTTGATTCTTGATATTATTTAGTTTTAAAAGGCATGTCAATGGCAGGTTTTATTTTTGATGCTGCAATTCTAAAAGTATTGTGAAAGTGGACATAAATTATTCTGGTCCTAACTTTTAATTATACCATCTTCATTCATGAAAACAATTGTTGGCAGACATAAATGTTCTCAAATAGTGACATTATTTTTAAAGCATGCGGTTGAATAGTTCAGAAGATGTTCTTGCCTTGGGGCAAGTTAAGTATTGCGTCTGCTAAAATTGGTTAGCACTCCCTTCCACCAGGCCAATATTGAAATTTTGCACCTGGGGATTTCACCTCGGTGGCACCTCCCATGCTATGCCACTGGTTTCAAGTCCAGCATACTTCTATTACATTGTGATTTATGCATATGAATCTGTGTTAGTACAACGTTATATGTTTCTTAGATTAAATATGTATTTCTATATGAATCGAAATACTACTTTATTTCTATTAACCTTTCCTGTATTGTAATTCTATCGTAATTCACACGTGTACCTCTTTTTTCTTTATATTTGCATTTTTCGTTTAACATTAATGTATTATTTAAATCAGTATTTGTTAAATCAATTACATTTCAATTATAAATATTGACATTCTTAATTGCCATGTTGCATTATGTATAATTGTTAATAATAGCAAAACAAAATATTTTAAGTTATGGTAATGTACAAAGTGGAAGATGAAGTACTGTATATGAAGTATTTTATAATGTTGTCACTAATAACAAAAAATTTATTCCATGTAATTTTGCATATGGCAGAAAAATGAAGTATTCATTTAGAAATAAATAAAATAAAAACTGAGAATTTCTCTTCCTCGTTATGCACGCATATATCTTTTTTTTTTTAAAGGAAAGGTAATATTAAGCTTGTGATTAAGATAAAAAAACATCAGCACAGAAAATCAGAAAATTGCACATGCATGCATTTCAACTACAAAGCCGATCAGACAGTTTTTTAACCGTTAATAATAGAAAAGCAATGATAATTTTTCCAAAACATGAATAACTTCACATTCACGAATTTGTGAATGAAAACTTCATAGGATTACATTTTCGATATTGGTCTGAACTTATTTTAGGCCTATAAATTTCAAGCAAATTAATGAGATCGATGTCAGATATTGTCCTTGTATTTGTTTATTTTTCTATCTAACGTAAATTGACTTAAATAAATAGATGGATAAATAATATGAAATTAAAAAATCCAAAGTCGGATTTGAGATGAAAACATCTTTAAAACCGGGAATCACACACAAAATGTAACTTTTCCCCCCTGCTCTAAAAAAAAGGAGGGGGGGAGACACTTGTCAACGTTTTGCCCTAACCCCTCCCAAATTGCACATACGGCTTCAAACTCTCAACAAATTTTGTTTTATGTAGCTTTTAAACTGTTTTCAGAAGGAAGGGCATTGAAACAGTGAATCAGGTTCATTTGTAAATGGCTCAGAAGTTTGACAATGTGTTTAATTAAATATCTGTCTACAGTTACATTTTTATAAATTCACAAACTTTATAATATTAATACAGGAACCTCGATTATCTGTCTCTTGATTTACTGTCTTTCTCGCTTAACCATCGGCGTCAAGTTCGGGTTTGCGCCGACACCTTCAGACTGGGAGCGCCAGTACGGCCTTTCCCGCCAAGTCGTTCGTGTGCACGTCCCTGGGACAAGTTTATTGCCACACTAATGCTAAAAGTTGTTTGAAAACAATGAGTAAAATACGTAAGCGTATTGTGCTCTATTTGTCTAAAAAATTGGAGATCATTAAGTGTCTACGAAAGGGAGAAAATTCAGTTAGCGTTGTGCCAATTTATGGTTTATTTGTTTGTTTGGATTTTTATGCTGCAAGCCAACAAACCATAAATTGTCATGATGCTAACTGAACTTAATACCTTTCATAGACGCTTAATGATCTCCAATTTTTTAGCCAACTTAAGCACAACACGCCAACAACTGTGAATGATATTAGGAGAGATGCCGACAAAATCGAAAGCCATGTTTCCAAACTTATTTATGATGGTGACATAACAGCGAGGAACACAATGTAAAAATCATCACTTGAGCTGCTGGACACCGTCGCTTATCAGTGGTTCATTTAAGCACGTTCTCAAAGTGTTCCCCTTTCAGATTCAAATAAACTTCGTTTGTGCCTTCAGCAAATTTCACAACGTATTTTTTTTTAATTGTATAATTTTAATAAAAATGTACTATATTGTACTGTAAATTTCCCCGTTTCCGCTTAACCGTCTTTTCAATTATCCGTCAAGGCTCTGGTCCCGTGACTGCCGGATAATCGAAGTTTTACTGTATATTACGTTCGTTGAAAACACATTTAAAAAACTGCCCATGAGAACTGGCGTTATTGCAAGAATTGTCAGAATGATACCTGAGGACATAGCGATTCAACTATATTACTCACTTATACACAGTCATTTAACATATGGAAACTGTACATGGGGGGGTGGAGGTACTATAAAATCAAACCAAATCCAAACTATAATTAGTAGAGTGTTAAAGGGTATAGCAAAGCAATCAAACAAATCAATTGAAATGTTAAAAAAAAAGAATATAAACTATTAGACTTTGTTGAACTGCATAGATTTAAGATCGTAATGGTCATTTACGAAAGAATAAATAACAATAATCATTCTAATATAACATTAAAAAACAGAATAAACAAAAAAAATACAAGACAGGGTGATGATTACGAGGTAAGGAGAATTAGAAATCAGAAAAAAATCCGAGATTTTAAATGTAAACTGAAGACTTATATATTAGATAATGCTGGTTGAGGGCCGGGTGTAAAGTTAGGAGTTTGTGATTTTAACATTTGTTTT
>QLNU02015360.1:270819901-270845265 GCA_006491805.2 Dysdera silvatica
CAAAGCCACCGGTGTTTGACAATTTCTCGATTAGTTTCTCTTTTGCAGATTCTTGGTAAATAATTTCCTTAGCTAACTTAGAACAGTGTATCATTCCACTATGTACTTCAATTCATTTGTACATCTACATATAGCCAACTATATTTACTTTTGGTGAAACATAATAGTACCTACTTACTATAACACATGCATGAACCCGTTGCTATGCATTTAGTATTAGCGGTTTGACAAAATACGAAATTCAGTTCCCTTGACCGAACAATGCGATTTCAGCGTTGTCTTGCACCCATGTGGTTTCGATGACTGGCTGTCAAATCGCGTTGCTATATTTAGTACAGAGTTCCTTACTTAGAACAAAATTGTCAATTGTTGTAACCAATATATTTAGTAACGAATAAAATAGGAAATCGAACTTTTTGTAAAAATTCCGTTGCTATTGTAAAATGAAATAAAAAATACAAATGTTCCATACTTTTGTCCAGGGGTCGTAGTATAAGAACGTACTCATACTTTAGAAACATATACATGTGTAAACTGCAAAAATTTGCCATTACGTAAATTCGTTAAATGTGAAAACGATGTATTTATAGGAACGTGAAAAAAGGCTATATACAGATCAAAATATGTGGCTTACTATTATTATTTCCTGTAGAAAATTCTCCAATTTTAACATAAAATCGACACATCTGGTCTTTAATTCGGAATTTTTTTGAACCAATTGATGAATATTTCATTTATCAGCTATCTCGTGTCAATTGAAATGGTTGCAAAATTACTACATCTTTCTTGGCTCATTGTTGATCTGAGATAATTTTTTATAATTTTTAATTTAGAAAATGATCTCACATCTCCAGCAACTGATACTGGTAAAGTCAACAAATTTTGTAATGCTATGAACATATTTGGGAACGCATTGTGGAAGTCATTTTTTAAAAAATTAAAATTTCAAACGGTCATATTTGAAAGCAACATACCTTTAAAAATATGTTTCGTTCATCAAATCAATTCCATCAATGTCGCTTTTCTTTTTATTACAAAGTTTTGTTTGTACATTCTTGCAACCTTTCATTTTTTTTCCTGTCTGCTACTGTCGTTTAGATATGAAAAATTGTGAAAAAATTGAATAATTCATTATTTTCTGAAGAATTGCAAACCTTTCACTTAATGATTGAAGAGTTGTCTAAAAATGGGAAAACAAAAATTTTAAAATTTTATGCAGAATTTGAATCGGTTCATCTGCATGCTCATAACCAAATTGTCTACTTTTTTTTCTTAAACGAACAGTATTTATATCTGGAAAATTTGTTTCTACGTCAATACTCATAGCTAACTCTTTACTAAGGTTCACATAATCTCCAAACCCTGAATCGGAAGAGATTTTCTTGAATGAAAGCTATTAAATTTTTCAAAAGATCAGTACAAGTCTTTATGTTTAATTTCGGTTGTTGCAGTAATACATAAACAATATTAACCCTAGATAAAATGTCGTACCACATGATGATTGGACAGATAAATTTAAAATCCTAAATTTTTTAAATGATGCATTTGGTTAAATAACAGATAGTGGCATCCACATTTGACTTGTTTAATAATTCAATAAGACTAGCACATATTTCTGATATTTCAAACCTTAACGGTTTGATGGCATCTATTCTACTCTTCCATCTTGTTTCAGAGACAGGTTTCAAAGTGAAACTTTTGATATTTCTTTTTAGAATGTTCCACCTGTTTGTAGATGCAGGAAAAAAAAAAAAATCATAAAGCTCTTCAACAACATTAAAAAACTGAAGTTTCTAGAGTGACCGTTGCTGCATCCTTTACAAGAACTGTGTGAATAAAGCCTATGGCACAAGAAAACCCTATGTGGGTTAATATCTAAAATTTTCTTTTGTAAACCGATTTTTCAACGTTTAATGTAGCATGGATATAGGCATAATCTGAGGGGGTTCCCTTCCCTTTTTAGAAAAGATGCAAAACCTTCATTTCTTTCCATACAATTGTGTCTCCCCAAGTTCATGCAATATTTAACTCTCAAGTTACGCCTATGAACGTTGAGTCTTCATTGTGCCGGGCCCTTAAAAAAAACAGGCCTTGGACATTTGTCTTGTTTATCCATGCAATAGTTTGGTCCTGCTTCTATTACTGATGCCTAAAATATGAATGGCAACTCTCAGCTCAGATTTTGGGAAATTGATTTGATATTTTTTTTTAATACCTTTTCTTTTATGTTTTTTTCTCTTTTCTCTTCTTACATTCCATCCAATGATATTTTGTGTTATGGTAGACCTTGTTAATCTTTTGTTTGGTTATAATAATAGCCTCTCTACATATATATTTAATATATGTTTATATGATATATATTTAATATTATTTATATATATTTAATATTTATATGAAATAATATATATAAGAAAAGCCTTTCATTGCTATTTTACCAGTGTTTAACCTTTTGTATGTAAATATATAAGGTAATAATAACGAGCAAAAAAAAAAAAAAACCTTATCTACTCACCGTTCAATGGCCATGCTTTCCATCAAATAATGAATACACCTGGACGGTATCTCGCACGTTTAAATTTATGTTCCTTTTACAAATGCCAGCTAAGTAAGGGAAAGACTCCTCTGTCTTTGAAGCTACCAACATTAGCTGGAGTTAGTCTACAGTACGTGGACCATGGGAGTGACCACAAAGGACGGTGAGGTTATTCTGAAATGAGGCACTCCCATCTCATATATAATACACATGTGCACTCATTAGGGTCAGAGGGAAGAGATTGCTTTGTTCGATACGTGGGTTTACGGGGGTCTGAAGAAATTACTCGATTTGCCCATTTGAAACGGAGCGGCGACAGGCAAGTCAAGTGAAGCCTTGGGTGAAAGTGTAAGTTAAAAAACAAACAATGTATTACACCTTTTTTAAAAAATCTTAAATATAAATTACTTTTTCATCATGTTTGCTTTTAATATTTGGCCGTCCCAATATTCCACTGCCCGTGTGCATTGAACACATTGCACCCATGCATGTTCCGGCCTTGCCCTAAAGCCATTTATAACTCAATTACAGTGAATTTACAAATTCAAAAGCTGTATTAAAAAGTGTATTTCTTTACACTAAAAACTTGCACTAATTAAATATTTACAACATTTCCATTTGGCCCTTTTTGAGTTCATTATAAAAGAGCTTAACTCTATAATCCCAAAGCTGATGTTTTATCTTCTATTTCATTTAAAAGGTGTATGACTACATATAACAAAAAGGAGATTGGTATTAGCAAAATCCCTTACAGATTACATAGTTTAGCTAAAAATACTTTCTTTTTTTCAAGTTGTAGTTATATATTTGGCAAACATTTTCTCCTGAGAAATATATGGGTTTAATAATTCCATATATGGTGCGAAAGTGGTTCTAAAGTACAAGTTTTTCAAAATTTTCAGTAGGCAATGTGGTACAAAAAGCACAGTTTAGGAAAATTATTTTAATAAGCTATTTATTATAACAATGAATTTCAAATTTCCCTGACTTGGGCCTTTGTATTTCCAATTTTCCTGTTTTTTCCAGTCAGAAAAACTTCCTTGACTTTTCCAGGTTTTCTAGATCTGCAAACACCCTGTCTGATGAGAGCAGTTCATCCACAGAGCTAGATGCTTGAAGCGTCTATCTTTGTTTTCTTTTTCTACATCTGTGAGGGATGGTATCCATCCACTTCCATCTTGTTTTGGCTAATGGTATGGAAATCATTAGCTATAGCCTTACATATTGTTGTGGTATTTACAATTTCAAACTATGATCGGCCTTACGAATATTAATTCATTACATACGACCTTGGGGCAAGGAGGGGGGGGAGTTGTTTCTCCTACAGTGTGAGCTGCTGTTGATGATTGAAGATCCAACTTGCGCATCTGCCATAGATCTTTCGCAAATGCCTGAATTTGTTATTAACGTAACTGAAATACGTTTTACTGCTTTATAAGGGCAGGGGAATCAAGTTTATGCAAAATAAATTACAAATACCTTAAACTTAGAAATAAAACATAAAACAAGAAATAGCATCTAACATTTAATGGCATCCTGAGAAAGATGACAGGCCTCAGAATTTCTACACTAAGAGTTGTGTGGCCTTGACTTTTCTTCTTTGCAATGATGGCACACACTTGGTGGTCCAATGACTGTACATTTTTTAGAGAACAAAAATAGATTGAATGCTTCTTTTTCACAAAAATAGAAACTTTCACCTATAATCAACAACCTTGCCAGCATCTGTGTGATCTATAATTATATTACAAATTTTCCTGGCTACACCAGTAACATTTTCACACTTGAAGTGATTTAAACCTTTCCTACTAAAAAATGGTTTTCAAGAATTTCTGCAAGCATACTTTAAAGTGTTACTATAGTTCAGTGTTTCTCAAGTGTGTGTCACAATAAAAGAGTATAAAAATTCACATGGTTTATTTTCTCAATTTACATTTTAGCTTAAAAATGGTTGAGAAACACTGATCTAATAACAAAGCAAATAAAATTATGAATACAAGTTGGATTTTTATCGAATTTATGACAATAATGATGAACTACATTTGTTTCCATAGATAAATGAAGCAGCAAAATGAAAAATGATTACTCATTTAAAAATACTGAAATTTGCATGAAGCTTGGGTATTACTAGGAAAGTAATACAATCGAACCAATTTATAGTGAGCATGAAGAGAGCGGTACTTTTATTCATTATATCAGAGTTCTCGTTAAAACTGGGTCACTGAAAGAAAGGCAGAAGGGATACAGAAAGACAAAAGGAAGAAAAAAAACCTGACAAAGAAGCAAAAATCATAATTTATGTATATTATATATATACTTAAATGTAAGGATTTTACACATTTTTGCATTACTGTTAGAAAAAATTTCTTGTTTAAACACTGTAAGATGGCATTTTTGCAAAAAGAAGGAAATCTGTTTTTAGATTCAACCTACTCAAATTAAGGGGAAAATTTACTGAACTGTTGCTCATTATAACAGGTTTTCTCTCACAATAAAGGATTTTTATCCAGTATATTTTATGAATGTATAAAAACAAACAAATGTTTTATTTTCTTTCGTCATAAGTGGATTTGACTGTATTGAGTATACATATTTTATGTACATTGGTACTGGTTTATGCAACCACCTTGAAGCATACAAATTAGCATTTCAGAATAGGTCATTACTTCACATTGAGACTTTGAAGAAAGGAATAGTAGACAGCTGTTTTGTGAAAATGGCTTTGAAAGATTTGCCAGAAGAGATATGATTTGGAACCATTATCAATAGGAGGCAAGCCAGAATATGACAGGTGCATTAATACAGCTAAACGAGTCATGTGGTCCACAGGTTGCAGAACCAATTCAGAGCACAGATTCAATATGCTAAAGATTCAGCCTACAGCTATGACTGTTGTACAAGATTGATATCTGAGGTTAGCTAAACGAAGCATCAAGGCTTCTATGCCGGTTCAGCTATGATCTCTTGCTGCAGCTAATAGAAAGATGGTATCAGCTTTCACTGCATATTGAAGTCTTCATAAAAGAGCCTGTATGCTAAGAAGCCGGTAATTTGCATACCACTCAAAATTATATCACAGGAGGGAGGCTTGTTAAATTGAGCATGCCTGAATGTAAAACTCAAAACCAATGGAAAGATCTGTACTTTTCACTGATATTGTTTGTAGATTTATCTTGTACAGTGTTTGATCTGAAGAAAACCAGGGATTAACTATCATCCCTGTAAAATTTTGTAAAAGGGACTGACACGGTGGAGGTAGCATGCATATTTGGGTGACACAGCTTAAAATAAATGTACACTCTTTTGTGTGCTGACAAATGGGAACCTCAATGCTCTAAGTTATGGAGACATGATATGCTGAATAAAGTACATCTTTCTACAGGTGCAATAAGAAAATCCTTTATCCCACAAGGTGACAATCCTCTCTAAGCAGAGATAGTCTGGTATAATATTACCTTATAGGAGACAGTTGTATGCATGAAACAGCTTAATTTCCCCTAGCTTGATTTACACTATGCAAGTTTCAGGAAGGCACATCACTGTGGCCTCACCCAACCTCCTAAAAGGGCTTGTAACAACTTTTAAAGGAATGGTAGTCATTGTTATCCATTGAATGCATACACAACATTGTCAACAGAATGGATCATCTCTGTCAGCCATGCTTTGCTGTTAGGGGTGACCACATTTTGCTGATTATATTTAACCTTAGTTTTTTTTTAAAAGTTCCCTCTCTTACATGCTAATTATCTGACATAAATATTTTTGTTTTCCAATAACTAAACCATATAATTCATGCTTTCACAAAATTTCATATAAATTCATTAAGTAATTTTTACTTATTTCATTGCTTAATTTATGGAAACCACTGTATATTTGCACAAATTTCATGAAACTTTTCATCATCTGTATCTTATTCCCAGAAAATCAAATTTAAAGTTTTCATACTACAATTTAAAATCCAAAAAAATTCAAAAGTATTCACATGATAATGTAGAACTTCATCTGGAAAGTTAGTTACTACAATGTCCTGTAAAATTCAATAGAACTAAGAATATAAAAGATTATGGTACAAAACAAAACAAAAAAAACCAACCACAATATATAAAGAGAGAATATAATTTACATTTTAGGCACAATAGTTCTCTTATATTTTTCACTCCATGGAATAATGTGGAAAGGTTCAGCAAGTTCATAGCATATTCTTAGCTTACATCTATGATCTAGAATTGCACAATAATAATGAAAATAGAGGATACTTAAATATTTTGTGAGGATCTTAGTGTGTATGTATGTGTATATATATATTTTCATTGAATGGTTAGTATAAACACAATCTCCTTCGAATTTAAATTAATTTTTAATATGTCCAAATTTTAAACCAATAGATGCCAAATATAGTATAAAAGATTCATATTTTCCTAAAAATTTTAATTTAAACCTCAGCATATTTAAATTAAGGAAAACAAATGCTACAATACAAAATATATGAAAAAGAAATCAAAATGCATTTAACACACACACATATATATATTAATTAAGCATAAATACACATTGTACATGTAATTTTATAGGTAGAAATTATTTTGAATTTGATCAACTTTGAAAACAAAAATACACCAAAAATATCAGAATAAACTTACATTAAAAATTGTTTTAATTAAAGCAATCAAAACTCAAGATGTATAATAAAGGGGGAGCCGAATTTTCATTTAAATTTAACCCTCTGACTACTTATCTGTTAACTTCTATAGGCAATGTATATATGTAGAAGAATTATGCTTGCCCTGCGATTTCTGTAATCATCAATTCTAATTGCTTCACTTGTGTATCCCATTTTTTCCCTATCTGAGCAATGGTAACGTGTCATACACATTTCTAACCCTTTAAATTCTATTTTGTCTAACAGATGATAACAGTGGGGCCTTTTTTCTTCTTTTTAATAAAGAATTGGTTAGAATTTTGAAAATTTAAGTTCACCAATTTGATCAGAAATTAAAAGGTTAATAGTTAGCTATTTCAGTTTACTGATCTTATAATGATGTTTGAAATTTTATAGGGCAAGGACAGCAAAGATATTATGACAAATGGTGGACATAGGTTGAATTTGTTATTATGATACAACTGTTTCCAGCCAAAATAATATTTATTAGGTGTGTAGAAAAAATTTAAAAAAAAAATTAATTGCACATTTCAAGTGACAGAAATGGGTAAAGGCTTAAGTGACTTGGGCAGGTAGAAAAACCGAGAGACGTAAGGATCACTAAGATTATGAGAACCCAGAAGGAAGAAGAAAAGTGGGACACCCTAGGATAAGATGGCTAGATGGAGTGGAGGAAAATCTCAGAAGAACTGAAGTAAGAGAATGGCAAAAGAAAGCTTTGAACAGCAGAGTGTGAGCTACAATCACTAAGGAAGCCTAGATTTTTCAGCACTAGAATACATTTTAATCCTCAAAAATATATAAACAACAAACATGCACTAAAAAAACTTTTTTCTAACCAGCCTTTGAGCTGAATCTTTAGTTCACACTAGTCTCTCAAGCTTGGCAGTCAAAGGGTTAAGGTGATAAAAAAGAAAACATTAAAAATTAAAAGTTACATTAGATATTCACAAGCATAATTATAATACAAAACTACTAATTTAAGACAATAATTAAAATATTTGATAAAATAAATGACAATTTTCAAGGCATATGTTATAGTATATTTCCAATTAAAAGAGAATGTCCTATTTAATTTTACAAATACTTAAGCTTGCTAATTAAAAGCAGTTTTCAATATGAAGCCAAATGCAATTACGTGAAGAACTTAACTGATAAAGTTTTGTTATCATGAACATATGCTTTACACTTCATACTCATTACTAACATATCACTTTACATGTTTAAGAAAACAAAAAATTCATATAAAAGAAATTAAAAAAGATAATATACACATATACCCTAATACTATATGTAATAAATGCAGAGGTTGGCAGAATTACAATATATCAATAATGTAAAACTGAAATCATAAAAAAAAAAGAAGAAAAAAAAAAAAAACCATCATGCAAATTAATGCACAACAGTATTATAAATTTAACTCCAAAGAGATTGAAATTCAGAATTAGTCATGGAACACTAAATAGCAGGAATTGTGTGAACAAAAGTAATCATCGATATAATGAAATGATAAAAGCGTGACATGCACACATTATTCTAAAGAAATGAAATACTTTCATAATCAAATTAGTAATACAAAGTGGTTATGTATACCTGCCAACTTAAAAATATGGAAGTTTATACAATTTTTGCAGTTAACCCAAACAACAAATTAAGCATACATTGTTTCATACAAAAACAAATATTTTTATTTTACATAATTTAGTATTCATATTTAATTATATTTTGCTTCCCAAAATTTAGAATTTTATAAAAATACACTTGGTTACAATATATTTATAAAGCTCACAGTTAACAAAAACTTGCAGTACATTTGTTTGAGTTTTATGGCGTAAGGACAGCAAGGACCATGCTGTGCTGAGACTTACAGTTTTCCAAGGAATGCAAACTTAAGGCCTAAGGAACCAACCCCAAGACCACGGTGAGCAGTTAGCTGATAAGCATCTTTTTTTTTGGCACAGTTGGGAGTTGAACCCAGGATAATTGCATGTTAGGCAAATATGTTAGCATTGCAGGGCCCAAAACTTGCCATAAACAAGGTAATATGGCACATATACTTTTTTTGGGGGGGAGAGGGGGGCATGGAGATCGTGATTTACAACTTCAATATAAGTTACATAATGAATATGGATTTCTTAAAATTGATACAAGCTGGCGTGTGTACATAATTTAAAACTGATTTAAATTGTGAAGTACATTATTACGTTAAATACTGTTTTTTCAGAAAACTATATTTCATATAAAACTCTGAAATTATAACGTTCTTAGTAGTATATCAATCAACACCACCATTTTTATTGGATAACATTCAACACATATAAATCATTAATTTCCTTTAAGTCTATTTTAGTACAATTTTTGAAGATTATACCTTATCTGGTAACTGGTACTTGATAAAGTGTTTAAGCTTAATGTTAAGAAAAAAAATAATTATTATTTTATATATATGATAAAATTACAAGCAAATTTTTAAGTTATAACATCTTTACTCTATAAACTTAAATTATTAAACCTTTCCTTTTTAATCATGATTTATTGCATTATCTTAGAATCTCAGTTACTTTGTAACAAATCCTCAAACATTTACATGATATGAAAAAACGCAAGTTACTTGAAACTGAAAGATACTTTATATGAACTTTGCTTTACAAATATACAGTAGAGCATTGGTTATCCGAAACAATTGGGGACTGGGGGTGTTCGGATAACTGATTTTTTGCATAACCAATCATTTACGAAAAAAAAAATGGTTTCATTGCCATAGGAGCAATATGAAATAAAGAGACAGTGATATAAAACACAAAACTTTTATATATTTTGTATCACATGTCTTACAAATGCATACCTTACATAAAGTAGTGCATTAAAGTAGGCCTACAGTTTAGGACAAGTAATTCAAAATGTTCTTTTGACACAGAGCTGACACTTGTTTTTTTGATGCTAAATCTTGCACACGTTTTAAAGACAGCAATTGGACAGCATCACATTCTTCTTATTCAAAGCACTTCATAGCCATCTCAAGGCAGTGAAAAGCTTCCTCGCTGGATGCTCCTTTTTTTTTTTTCCAGCATGGTTGTCGTTGCTAGGCTCTTCCTCACTGTCGCAAGGGTCTTGGCCTTCAATGACACTGGCAATGATTTGATCGTCCGTCAATATTTATTAGCCAGGGTCATCAACATCACATTCGAGCCAGTCTTAAATATTTTCCTGGTCACATTCTTCAAATCCTGGAAATTCGTTAATCAGCCCAGCCAGTTCTGATACAAATTGGCTGTTTGGTGGCTCTTTGGGTACAGGGATAGATTCGTCTGATGGAAGAAGCTTATTCCAAGTTTTCACTAGTGCATTATTCTTGACAATAGCTCAAGCTTCTGCTGCCATGTACACAACATCCTTCAAGTTAATTTCGGTGTGCACTTGCTGAATAGCTTTTTCATGTTCCCACCGTTAGTGGAACTACATGGCGCGCAAATTTGAATTTGACGACTGGAATGCTTTCAGTTAACCAATGTTTTGGTTGATCGGTATTCGGATAATTGATGCTCTACTGTATTAATCAAATATTAATAAAAGTTATTTTAAATAGATTGAAATTTTAAATATTGAGATGCATTCAAATCATTTGAGCTGATCCAGGAGGCTACCAGAATTTCAAACAACAGTGCTTTACAACAAACGAACGCTTTACAAATATACATTGAAAACTTTTTTCACTGATGTTACACTAATATCCATTGTACTATCAAGCAGTGTACAAGGGAAGTGGAAACTCAAAATATTTATTAGTGAATAAGGAAAGTGAAGAATTTCAAAATATTTATTTATGGTCTTTCTGTGCAAAACAAAAGTGTCATTTTTTTTTTAACACACAATTTTGACAAAATTTCATTTTATATAGCACATTTAAAATTAATTTATTAAACAGATGTCATTTTTTACCATAATCCTCACTAACTTATTGGTGGAAAGAATATTATTGCCAATCTTTAAATCCTCTGGCACTGTCTGGCTTTCACATTTAGGATGCCATTCAAACACAGAATGTAATCCATTGTAAAATACATCTAATTATTGATATAATATATATACATATATAAATGAAATAATGAACTGCATATTAGTTCAATTGAACTATTTAAACAAAGCAGTTGTCATAAAATGAGAACTTTATGTGTGTGTCATTGAACATAAATCTAGAAACAATCCTTTTGGACTTTTAGCTAGTTGTAGGACATAGTTTTAAAAACAATATAAAAGTAATCTTCCTTCACAACATAGAGAACTGTTGACATCCACAATTCTGTGTATGTTCTACTCATAGGTGCAATCTGGTAGGAGCAAGGAAGGCACATGCCCCCTAAAGTTTACGCTATATGTAACCCTTAAGATATGCCCATGGTTTTACTCTAATGGTTTATAAATTTATGAACTTAAAAAAAAAATTCTAATGACATGAACACACTTATGTTCTTAATAAATATCAGAAATAGTTAATTAAAACACACTGAAATCAAAAATAAGATTGCAATGTATATTCTATACTGAAATATTAAGCATATTAACAACGAAAGAACAAACATTGAAGACTGAAGACTTAGTTGACGCAGAGAAAAATTAAGTGGAGGAAGGTTTCTAAATTTATAATTAAATCATGCATTTTAATATGTATAACCATATTAAATGATAATTGTAGTTTGTATTTTTATGGTGCCAAGACAGCAAAGGTCATGCTGCACCGGATTAACAAATATAATTGTACAACTACTGTAACAAAACTAAGATGAAACAATAACCATATGATGAAACTCCTAATATGTAAAATGTGACAAGATATTGTAAATTCCTTTTCTGCATCCTTTGGATAGTCTAGATATCAATTTTAGGGTCAATCTGCTAAACAGTTTAAGCTGCAGGGTGCTCTAAATAAGCGAAGTTTAAATATAACCACCTTATATATATTATAAATCATTTCTTATATAAAATATTTCTTAAATATTGCCAAGTGGATGAGCATTCCATTAAAAAAAAAATATCCTATTTCACGTATTTCATTGAAGTGTTTAAAAAAAAAAAAAGTGTGTGAGGATCAAAGAAATAAGAATGAAAAGGAAATTCTAAAAAATTCTTGTAAATAAAATTTTTCATATTGATATCAGTTTTCATAAATTTAAAAAAATTGTGCTTTTAATAAATTCCGTAACTTTTATAGCGTTTCGATTAAAGAGTTAGCTTTTAGGCCTCAGTGTTAAAAAACTTTTAGTATTATATAAAAATATCCCTTTTTGACTACAAAATATTTACACTCATTTTAACCATAAGGAAACATTTATAAAATACAAGCTGTGGATGTCAAAGTCCTCACTAGATAGTTCTAGAGTTAAGAAATTGGCTATTAGTTCATATGACCATAAAATTTATATTCAGATTAAAAATGGAATGTGTTTTTTTTCATACAGTAGATGGATACATAAAATGAATGGTATTTAAAATATGCAGTATAAGCTATATGCTTACTGCACTAAGTATGCTCTTTTAGATGAAATAATTGCATATACATCTTTTTAAGAATTTTCTGCCAATTTATATTTTGTATGATTATATCAATTAACTACGTTAATGACTGAAATTTATGAAGAACATGATTTTCTTAGAAACAATTTACTTTGTAGTTGATTTACATGGATGTACAAAGTAATTAAAATTCATATTTCACAGCAAAAAATAGTAACTTTTAGCAGGCATAAAGAAATTGTGAGGTATAGTTAATATAATCTGTTATATACTAGAAATTTTTAAATCGAATAGTATCATTAAACACAAATTTAATTGACAGAATTAAATGCAATCAATGCTATGATAATAAATTGCTTACAGCAGAGTAAAAGATGAAACTGTTCAAAGATTTTCAAAAAATATATACTTTTACACTTAAGAATATACTGAGTCTTGGATCAAGAATAACTTACTGAATCAAGTTTTACTTAAAGGACCATCAACATTTTATAAAGAAAGATAAATACATGTATGAAGTAGAAATGAAATATCTAACCATTCTGATAAATGATTTTACATCCCTAAACTATGGGAATTAGTTATATTAAAATCAAATTCCAGTCATATGCGAAAAGAGATGAAGAAAATCAACAAAATTCCCAGAACTATGACATTAAGCTAAAACCTATTACATCTAAAGACTGCATAATGAATGATTTGAGACTTAACATCTTAATGTCATCTTCAAATCTTAACGCATTCACATGACTAAATTTAATGGAATTTGAACTTGGCTTATTAAGTTCCAAAGCTATGGTTGTAACAAATGAGCAATTAAGTGTATGGCTAAAATTTAGAATAGCAACCGGTATAATCTAACTTAAAGCTGAGGGGGGAGACTTTATTTTCCAGTTTGGGGCAACCACTTTTAATTTTGATTACGACAACTATAAAATCATATAACATAAACGTATATCGTTGCAGAATTTTAGTAAAAAAAAAAAAATAAATTTACAGACAAATTACTAAATCATACAAAACGTATTACAGAAAAAATTTGAATTGTACTTACTTAAACATTTTTAGGTCTACATTATATACAAATAAAATAATGAATATAAAAATAAAAACACTTAAATTTCCGAGTGTGCGTGGAAATTTCATTCATCAACCTCCATGTATATATAAAAAAAATTGTGAGTTTACAAGGATAATATATATGGATTTAAAATTGCAACGGCAGTATAAATGAGGACTATTTAAAACAAACAAAATCACTCATTAATATTAATTTTAAAATGCAGATAAAACTGATGGTGAAATATTAAAAAAAATATATATATATAAATTAATCATTACAGGTTACACACAAGTACTTTTGTGCTAATTAAAATGAAAAATTAAAAAAAAAAAAAGTGCATTTTTATTAGTGTTGTAACTAGTTTGTCAAATTTTAAGTTACTGTAAGCATTTTCAGTGTATGTTTTATCTCGCTCTAACTAAAAATTAATACCAAATAAAAATCAAAATTACAATTGGTAACGTTTCAACAAATAAGCACCCGTTTCCACGTTAAGTCATTTATATACTATTTCACTATATTCCGAATCAATGACATACCATATCTATTTTGTTTTAAAGTGGGAACTTTTAACCAATCATCGGGGGGGGGGAGATGCCATATATATGGCAGATACAGGTAACATATAGTTAGTTTGCATCTCCATCTCAGTTGCACCCTTACATAGAAGGTAAAAATGGAAACACATATTTAAAATTTAGATATAAAACTGTTCTAAAACATAAAAAAAATTATAATTTTCATGGCACATGCATTTTTCATTTTAATTCATCATATATAGTTACTTTTCATTTACTGATATTTCTTTTAATCTATCTGCATTAAAATTATATTTAGATACATCCATACCCTTACGATTGTTTGGGTTTTATGGTGAGCATGGATGGCAAAGGCCATGTTGCATCAGGACATATAGTTTTCCTAGGAGTCTGAACATCTGAATGCCTAGGAAACCAACCCCCTAGACTATAGTGAGCAGTTAATCAACATGCGTTTTTTAATATAATTTGACGATACTGTGCACTATTAAAATAATTGAAAAGGCAATAAATCAATGCTGTTGAATAATAAATTTAATCGTTCACAGCTGTTTCAATAGCCCAGGGCTATTGAAACAGCTGTAAACAAATTTATTTATACAAGTCAAACACTACGCAGATTAAATAAAGACAAATTTTTTTATCGACTTTTTAGGAGTAGTTACATTAACGCCGATGTTATGGCATGGTTAGCTGCAATGGGCTTTTCGATGAATTTAATACCGGTCCCTTTGCAATTTGGTTCAAAAAGCAGTGCATGTATTGCACCATTCGGTGAAACAACCAGTTTTGGAAAATAGTCTTCAAATATGATCATAAGGGATTGAATGCTCGTAACTCAGTTGGTATAGTACCCGCCCGGCAAGAGTGAGGTTGTGGGATCATGCCCCACTGAATGCAAAAACGTTTCTTTACGAACATTTCACCATGCCATAACATCGGCGTTAATATTACTAAGCCTAAAAGACGTTGATAAAAAAAATAGTCATTTTATAGATTAAATTTGTAATTCAACTGTGTTAATTTGTTACCTTCTCAATTATTTTATGCATTTTTTTCTTTTTTGTTAGTTTTTTTAACACCACTGAGAGTCAAACCCTAGTTAATGACACGCTAGGTGAACATGTTACTACTGCAGGGCCTTCACCGATATAATGAACAAATTTATGATACACTACTAAAATATAAAAAAGAATGAATAAATTTACAGATATTTTAAAAAACCTTCCCATTATCATCAACTATAAATTTTCATATACAGTTAAATCTCGTTAGAGCGAACACCAAGGGAGAAATGAAATGTGTTTGTGTTAATAGTAGCTTGCAATATCTGGAGGAAGCATGGGATTACATGACTGAGTTATTTATTCTATCTCTGGTTACCATATACATATTTTATCATTATTATATATAGTATCACTTGTTTTATTGTAGCGTATACATGTTTAACAAAAATATTAACATACATACCTTTGAAGTCCATATGACTTCCTCACCACACACTTCTTTGCAAATTATCCAAATAAGCATTTAAAAACAATGCAAGAATCGAGGATAAAAAAAAAAAAAAAATACCCACCCTTTTGACTGCCTCAGTGTGAATTTAGGGGCAATGAAAATGAAAAATCCTTCCACCCTGGTCACCCCAACCCTCTAGGGCTATAAGAACAAAAGATATCTCCTTTTAAAAGGTATTATTTTGGCCTTTTCTGGAACCTTCTATTTTGAAGACGGAATAGAACTCTAAACAACTGCATTGGAAGATTTGGAAAAGAATGTTTTATTTGTGTTAAATGGCAGAAATTTTCCAAGGACCACTGAATACTAGCTCGTGTTAACCATGTTCATTGTTAAAAGAACTAAAAGTACATGAGTTTCTATACAATTTCATGGGATTCAGAGAGCAATTCATATGGTGTTCTCAGTAACAAGGTTCAACTTTATTTAGTAAAAATGTCCTTGAAACTTATATTTTATATGGCTTAACATAATCAAATAATCTCTATTTTAGGTATGCACATTTTTTTCTTTTTTTAAATTTGGGTTCAACTTGTCTGTGCAACAAAGAGTAAAGATTTGTAGGTTTACTTAAACACATGCTGCTCAATCCATAATATATGTCCATATAAATAGACCCAGATTCAAATTAGAATTAAGAAAATTGTACTGCAAATTGCCACATTACAACTGAAAAACTAATGTAAAACATAAAACAAGAGGTAAGCAAACCACTAATTATAGTCACACCTTGTTAACATAAACACTTGATTTATTTTACGGCACAAGGAGAGCAAGGTCATGCTGTGCTGGGACCTATAGTTTTCCGAACCTCTTAAGGCCCACGGAATTAACCATCGAATTATGGTGAGCAGTTAGTTGGTAAGCAGTCTTTTTTTGGCACAATTGAGAGTCGAACCTGGGATAACCAACCGTACACTAGGCAAATGTGTTACCATTGCATGAACACTCAATGACAGAAAACAATTCATGTTAAAAGTATTTCGCGCAACATGGAAAGAATAAGACCTTATTACAGTACAATTTGATGGGGTTCTAAGAAACAGTTCATGTTAAAAATTTGTTTTATGGTCCAAGAAAAGCAAGGGTCACGTTATGCGCTAAGGCCAACAGATTTCTGAGGAATCTAAACCTCTTACGGTCTAGGGAACCAACCCCATACTATAGTGAGCAGTTTGTTGGTGTTTTATTTTGACATCATGAGGAGTTTAACCCAGGTTCACAGCATGCTAGGTGAAAGTGCTACCACTGCACTAACGGATGGATTTATGTTAAAAGTAATTTACATTAACAAGGTATAACGTTACTAGTGGGAAAGTACCTGCTATATGTGTATGGGATCTTCGCAAATTAATAAAATCTGGATATTTTGCTTTAAAAATGTGCTTGTAACTGAATGTATGTTATAGGAATATGCACACATACATTCAGAATTAAATAACTCAACACAAAAAACAAGGCCAACCATACTGCAATGGTAAATCTCCCCCCACCCTCAAATTTTGATCGTAGGTTATCAAAATATTTAATAATTGTTTATTCTTAACCTCAGCTTAAAACCAGCCTTTATCTTATTGCTCAGGCAATTTCGAATTACCTATACATTCGAACAATTAACTTTCTACTTTATCATAGGTAAGAATCCCAAGTGACATAATGAAATAAATGAGTTAATAAGTAACATCTGCACAGCATACAGGTGCGAAGGAAGTGACAACTTTTGTGAAAACATCCTGACCACAGTAAAAAAAAAAAAAGTCATAAATATATTACTTTCACAAAGGCTTTTATGATATATTTATGTAACTATTTTAAACAACACTTTACAGGCAGTGTGCCACTGTGTGATTTTTTCTACCTGTTTAAATGCTTCATTTCAAACTGCTAAAATATTTCCATAACAGCTAACCATTTTTTTTTCTATTAAATCACAACTTCCATTTATTTGCTTAGTTACAACCAAGAAATCAAGTAGAATCCTTGGATGAAAACATACTGTCAGCTGCTTTTCTATAAAGATGTTCTACAAAATTCAGAATGAAGTATCAAGAAATTATGAGGGGGGGGGGAGGTTATTGTGATACATCCTACAAAGCCCTGTTTACAATAATTCTCAAAATATATCATTTCTTAATTTTTCACATTCTACTTTCTGTTTGAAATTACACAAGTAGCACATATATATCAACAGTATATACTATGTAACTTCTAAAAAATTGCTTTCCTGGCCCTTCATTAAAATAATAAAATGTCACTATATACATAACATCAAAAACAAGACATATTCAAATATTAATAGCTCAACAATTAATACAATTTAACCCTTTCAGACCCTATGTATTAAATGTTGTGGACATAGGCTTTCATGATTAATATTTTTATAACTAAACAATTTCACATATCTTTCAACCTAATGTGTAATATTTTGAACACTGTTTTTTTATTATTGTACTTTGGTATATAACAGACACATTATACCGCTAAACCCTTTCGTTGTGAACAAGACAGCAACGAGGAACCTTCAAGTACTGTTATTATAACACATTCTTAGTTACTAAAAAAAACAACCACAGTACTACTAGCTTAAGCATAATCTTTGAAACATTTTTAAATCTTACAAAACTTATGGTTTTAAAATAAAAGATAAATTTTCAAATGGTGTATGGTCAATTTATTGGACGTCAATTATCAATGCAGATTGATTCTGATACAATGTAATACCAGTGTACTTTTTTCACATGATTTATAGATGTGTATATACACAAATGTGTAGACATTTTTGAATAAATTCAAATACATATTTTACACATAACACACTAGTATGTGCACTGATAAATATAAGAATGGGACTAATTTTAAAATGTTACCTACTTAATCGAAGGAAAGAAATATTAGAAACCAGGTGCGGAAAAATTACAATTAATTAGCTTTTCAGTATCTTATCATCAAAAGTGAAGTTGTATAATTTTGACTTCTCTCTCTCTGGCAAAATTGTATGAAAAGGCATCTACTGAGTCAGGGTCAAACAATGTATTGAAATAACAGGATCCATTTAAGAGTTTTATGGCACAGACAACAAGGGCCAATCTGCACCAGGACCTAGTTTTCCAAGGAATCCAAATCTCTTGTGGCCTAAGGAACTAACTAACCTACAGACTACAGCGAACAGTTAGATGGTAAACATTCTTTTTTTTTTTTTTGGGGCACCTTTGGAAATTGAACCCAATATACAGACAAGTTAGGCAAACCACCTTAATTACCACTGCAACATCATAGGGCCTCGAAATGACAAAGAAGTATATTAAAGTTTTACTGATGGTTTTGCAAATAATGAAAGCAATAAGTAGAATTGAATGCAAGAATGGAAGATATCATTAATGGTAGCTTACATTTTAATTTTCTTATTGATAAAAGTAATAATAATAATTAGTCACAAAAAGCCTTACATCCTAATTACTTCAAAACAATATTAATGATGTCAAATTTCTTACACCTGCATCCTCTGCCAATTCTGTTAAGATCAACAAGGAGTGGAAAGAAATGTGTACTGAAACATTAAAGGAAAACTACTGGCAGATTAATATTAGAAGGTTCAAGAATATTCTTATTGTTTCATAACATGGTCACTTGATTCAGATATCCGATCTTCAAGTAGTTACATGAAAGTTAGTTCTTCATATTCTTAACCCCTTCACTACCAGCCATGTTAACGGCCAAACATTATCATACCATACGTTGTATGCCTGGTAGTGAAGTGGCTAATGAGGCACTGTGGAAAAGAGCAATTTAAAAAAAAAAAAAGTTGTTGTGGAAGAGAGAACATATTTGAGATGTCTGAAATCCAAAATTAGAACCTATTGAAATGGCTTAGGCAACCTATAACCATACACACTGAGTGGCCAAAAAATTAGGAACAGCCCTCACTCAAACTTCGACTTGCTCATGCAGCATGTGCGCTGACGTAATAAACTGAATTCACTGATAAAAAGCTTTCCCCTATTCAGAAGAAACAGTGAAAGTTACAATTTGCCTGTTAGTGGAGGAAAAAAAGAGATTTGAGTGAGTTTGAACGTGGCATGGTTGTGGGTACCTGAAGGGCTAGTTACAGTATCTTCGAAACTGCTAACCTTCAAGCAGTGTCGCGAGTCTTCAACAAATGGTAGCTAAGTCAGAAAACTTTGAGCAAAAAGCAAATTAGTGGGCAGAAATTGCTTTTGAACGGAAAAGATGCCAGGTGACTGACACGCATTGTGTGCAGCAACAGCAGTGAACACAGCAAATTGAAGCACAATACAACACAGGATCATCATAAACTATATCCATATGTCCTTAAAGACAGATCTTAAAACGAATTGGGTTTTAATAGCTGGCTACCAACAACAGTTCCTTTGATTTCACTGCAAAACTGAAGAAGTTGGATTTTGTGGGCTAAATGCCAACATTAAACACTTGATGAGTGGAAGAAGGTTGTGTGGTTTGACGAGTCCAGATTTCTTCTTCACGACATTGCTGGCAGGATCTGTGTAGCATAAAGCCATGGATTTGGCATGCCACATGACAACTGTTCAAGAGGATGGCGGCATAATCACAATTTGGGGAGTATTTTCCTGGTATACACTTGGTCTCTTAATTCCACTGGAAACAACAGTCGATAGATTTGACATCGATATTGTTGTTGACCAGGTGCACCCATTTATGGCCATAATGCTTCATGATGGTGATAACAATTTCCAGCAGGACAATGCACCAAGCCATCAGGCTTGAATCACTTCAAATTGATTTGCGGAGCATGATTCTGAGTTCCAATTGCTTGTATGGCCCTCTCATTTGCCGGATCTCAATCCAATTGAGCATTTGTGGAACGAAGTGGAAAGATCTGTTCATATCCCCAGAACACCACCATCCAATCTGAGAGAATTAAGAGCTTTCATTTTGTTAGTATGGACTATTATTCTTCCTCAATGCTTTCAGCAACTTGTAGAGTCCACGCCTAGAAGAATATCTGCTGTCATCAAAGCCAGAGAAGGTTCATCACGGTATTGGTACTCTGTAGCAGAGTGTTCCTAGTTTTTTTGGCCACTCCAGTCTATCACTAATAACTTTACTAGAACAGAAAATTATGCATTTGTGTTTTACAGTAAAAGAACAGCAAAGGCCATGCTGCACTGGGACCAAGAAATCTGAACCTCTTAAGGCCTAGAGAATGACCCCCACCCCCGACTACATTGAGAAGTGCAGTTAATTGGGAAGCATCCTTTGTTTTGGCACTGCTGGAAGTTTAACCCATGTTAACGGCATGATAGGCAAACACGTTACCATGCACTATCACAGGGTGAGAAAATCATGTGATAATACTCTCATACAGCTTCCACAATTCAGTCTATCGACTAGTACTGTGCTTTGCTTTATTACTGCTAAACTCATTTAAAATGACATTTATTTCGGTTAATAAAATTCGGCACAGAATAAGTACTTTGCATGTTTATGTCCCAAATTTGGGGCTCAATAGGTTATATATATATCGTAACGTATTTGATTACAATCACAAAAATTCCAGAACGGAAGATTTTAATCGTTATTTTATTTTCAAAAACATCTCTTCTCCACTCAAAACCCAACTCTCAATCTCAAAATTTAAAATATAAACAAGACTTAACTTCTTTTTCTTTCCTCGCAAGCACAAAAAAAACCTTATTTTCTTCTCCGTACACATTATTAAACATAAAAGTCAATAAAGGACATCTGAATGTGTTTTGTGTATATAAAAAAATGAAGAAAATGAAGAAAAAAAGCAGAAAGAAAAGACGAATAAAAAAAACACCCTCAAATGCTTCTGTAAAACACACAGTTCACTTTTGCCACTGATTTCGGCTCAAACTCTCCACGTTCTTATGTAGACTTCCTTTTTTATGTACTACTTTATAGGCCTGTAAGGATAGAGCCCAGCACATTAGCCAAAGATTAGTTTCGGCGTTTGTCCTTAACCAAATCAGAGGGTTATGGTCAGTTTGAATGGTGAATTGCCCAAGTTCAGCCAAATAGCAGTGCAGTTTATTTTACCGCATACACGATCGTGGCACACTCCTTTTCCGTAGTCAAATATCTCTTCTCAATATCTGAAAACTTTTTGCTTAAATATAGCACTGGATGCTTGTTAAATTCATTGGTATGTGATATAACTACCCCCATGCCGTAGCCAGAGGCGTTGCACTGAAGTAGGAAGGGTTCTTTAAAATTCAGTGCATATAATATCGGCTTTTTGCACAGCCAAGTTTCCAAGTCCTGGAAGGCTTTCTCACAGTCGAGTGTCCATGAGATCTTCCCTTTTTTTTCCCTTTCCTTTTAAGGCATCTGTTAATGGTGCTGCTATAGTGGAAAACATAGGAATGTACTGTCGGTAGCATTCCACTAGACCTAAGAAGGCGCTGACTTTAGTTTTGGTTTCTGGAGTTGGAAACTTTTGTATGGCTTCAATTTTTAGGGACACAGGTGTTCTGGTTCCTTGCCCAATAAAATGTCCCAAGTACTTCACACGGGCTTGGGCAAACTTGCATTTAGATGGCTTAACTGTTAGATTAGCCCTTTAGATACGACACACAACCTCTTCCAAATGTGTGACGTGATCTTCTCATGTATTAGAAAAAATGGCAATATCACCGAAGTAGGGAACAGCATATCACATCTTTGCAGTAATCCTGACATCACTTTGCAAAAGAAGGAAGGAGCATTTTTTAAACCGAAAGGCATGTGTAGGTGATGAAAATATCCAAAACTTGTCACAAAGGCAGTCAAACATTGCGCTTTCGGATTTAGTGGGATTTGCCAGTATCCATTTGACAAATCAAGGATGATACTGTATTTAGTGGAGGATACAGTTTCTACACTTTGGTCAATGTTTGGCAGTGGATAATACTGGGTACAGATGACGTCGTTTATTTGCCGATAACCAATACATGGCCTTGGTTTTTTTTGTGGTGCTTCTACTAAAATCATAGGGGATGTATAACCCGACTCTCCTATTTCAATGACTTTGTACTGTAGCATTTTCTCTATTTTGTTTTTCAAAATTTCAGTCTGTTGTGGGGACATTCGATAAGGTTTAGACCGGATTGGTGTTTCCGTAATTAATTTTATGTCATGTGTTGCTAAATGGGTTAATCCAGGTTTATTCGGAAATATTTTCGTACACTTGCCTAATACCTCTTGCAAACCCTGAATCTGCTCAGGTTCTAATCTTCCTTCTAACGAGCTGTCTTGGTCAATGTCAGCAAAATTGAAAGGATTCGGATTTGAGTCCATTTTTGGAAAGTAGATTTCTAAGTCTGAAAAATCAACTGTTTCTTCACAAGTTACCAAATTTACTATTTCCAGTCTATTATAATATGGTTTGAGCATATTTACATGATATATTTGTGATTTTTCTTTCCTCCCTGGAATATGAACTACATAGTTAGTCTTGGAAATCTTACTTTGAATCTGGCCCGATCCAATCCACTGAGCAGCCAATTTATTTGGTTTTGTTGTGGCTATGACAAGAACCATAACTTTTCCTCCTTTAAATTCTCTTTTTAAAGCCTTTTTATTATACCAGGTTTTGTTTTTGTTTTGATGTCCTTTCATGGTATTTACAGCTAATTCTTGGCATCATTTTAGTCGGTTTAAATACATATTCAAATACTGAGCTATTTTCGGCAGGGTCCACAAGCATCCACATTTATCTTAGGAAAAACCTCTTCAATTATAAAGACACAAAATTTTATTTTTCATGCAAATACATACCCATCATCAATACATAATGATTTGTAAATTTTTGTAGACTGAAAACATGCACAGAATGCTAGGAATATTTTAAAAACAAATGTCAAAAACACAAACTCCTAACTTTACACCCGGTGCTCAATCAGCATTATCCAATATATGTCTTCAGTTCACATTTAAAACCTTGGATGTTTTTTCCGATTTTAACATTTTGAGGTAGCTGATTTCAGTATTGTACACCATAGTAGTTTACATTGCTTGCTCCCATATTTGTTCTAATTTTTCTTAACTCGTAATCATCACCCTGTCTTGTACTTTTTACATTTATTCTTTTTTTTAAATGTTATAATATTTGAGTGATAATTGTTATTTATTCTTTCGTAAATGACCATTAAGGTCTTAAATCTATGCAGTTCAACGGTCTAATAGTTTATATTCTTTTTTAATGCTTCAATTGATTTGTTTGATTGCTTTATTATACCTTTTAACACTCTATTAATTATAGTTTGGGTTTGGTTTGATTTTATAGTACCCGTTTTTTTCTTATGTACAGTTTCCATATGTTAAATGACTGTATATAAGTGCACAATGTAGTTGAATTGCTATATCTTCAGGTATCATTTTGAGAATTCTTGCAATATCGTGGGCTCCCATGCACATTTTTCTACAAGTGTTTTCAACATGAGTGTTCCAATTAAGTTTTTCATGAATTGTTAAACCAAGAAATTTCCATTCTTCCACTCTTTCAGTGACACTTCCATTTAAAGTGATTTTATAATTGTCCCTTATATGCAATTTCTTATTCCTATTTCTGAATATTAGATATTTAGTTTTATTTACATTTACAAAAAGCTGATTATCAAAACCATTTTTCCAAAATCTCAAGTAAAATATTTGTTTTCTCAAATAAACACTCAAGTGAGCTATAGCTCAATAAAATCCTTATGTTGTCCGTAAAAAGATCGACACCCTCTACAGTTATAGGTATTAATTTCATGGGAGCTTTAATTTGTTCATTTGCCTTCCCCGCTCTTTTACTCAGATCACAACTTTGTACATAGTCTTTGATTTCCTTAAAGCAGTTAGGGAAAAACGGTGGTAGATCTTTGATCTTGGTCACCCCTAAATGATCAGAAGTTCCCTCATGTGCCATAACTTTCAAGTTTTGCTTGTATTGTTCTGGAACCTCAGACAGGTGTCGTTCCATTCCTGTTTTGTCAAGCTTCTGCTTCATTAGTAAGTTATTTTTTGACACTATAAAATCGTTTTCTGAATTTGTTGTTAAGGGATTATCTACCATTTCCCAATAAGGTTTTAATTCCGGACTTTGTCTTTGAGCCTCTGCATAATTTTCAGGTTTCACTTTCAGTATTGATACACCATCATCTTCATCTGATCCACATGGCAAAATTTCTTTATCACCATAGCATAAACTCTCAGTTTCACTCTCAATAGAACTTCGGACCTCTTCATTGTTCAACACCTTTTGATGGTTGGTATTTACTATTTGCCCTTGTCGTTTCTTTTGTTGTCGGATTTCAACCGCATTCAAACTTCGAGTTAATGTTTCCCCTTTTATCTGAAATCAACTGAGTTGTTCTATTTCCCAATAAATATCATCCCTGATCTAATTCACTTCTTACAACTGCTGCTTTGGTGAGAAGGCGACCACATTCGCCAATTATTTCTACTTCAGCTAAGGGTAAGAATGTTGGTGACTCGTCAAGGGGTTGTTGAACCCACACATTCTCACCTGTTAACTTTTCAGTAGTTATATGTTTC
>QLNU02015360.1:270854110-270867174 GCA_006491805.2 Dysdera silvatica
CCCTCTGGGAATTAAGAAAGGAGAATGGAAGTGTGTGCGTGTGTGTGTGGGGGTCAGAACAGAAGGATGAGCCTGAAGGGGTCAGATCGGAAACCACAAGGCTGGGGAAATGTACGCTGCAGGAGTGTCCTTTTATATTGGCTGCCTGGGAGGAAAAAAGGGGGGAAGGAGCTGAGATGGATATGAGAATTTGATTGCGGGAAAAGCGTACATTATTGTTTTAAAGTGGGATTTAACAACAAATCGTGGGAATCCCACAATCCCATGCTGTAGTGTGAACCCAGAGATATATGATAAAAATATAATTTTTAAAAACATTTACAATTATAGGTTTTAAGATTCATACACTGACATGGAAATGAATAGCATACTTATATTCATCGCTATAATATACATGTATTGGAAATTCTTTTACAGCGCAAGGACAGTAAAAGTCATGTTGTGTCCCCTACAGTTCAAGGAATCCAAACTTCTCAAGATTTAAAGAACTAACCCATGCACTGAAATTGTTTGTAACCACTAGCTGAATTTAGTAGAGAAATTAGTGCAAAAAGTTTAGTTTCCTATTCTTCCATATGCTAAACATATCTCTTACAATGACTTCATATATAACACAAGAACCTATTATAATGATTTTGCTTTTGTACAAGGGTTTCAATATTGGCCATAGCAACTTGACAGCCACCCACCTTCTGGACAATACTGATATTACATTAGTTTTAAAGTCAACGCTTTTTGTGCAAGATCCCAGTTTGCTATTGCATTTACAGTAATGGCTTTTCTCTGATAGTTATGGTGAGCACTTGTTTAATCTCCACCCCGCCAATTCCAAATTGTTCATGGTAGAGTGGGTTTTGTGTTATAAATTTGTTGATGACCAAAGAACGATTTTATAGACATCTGAAAGAATAACAGAGAAAGAACAAGGAACAAATAACTATTTAAGCATAATGATACATTTTCAATTTTAGGGTTAATGTTGTTTAAAAGGAAATAGTTTAGAAATCCCCCTCCACTCAAAAAAAGAAAAATTAACTGCTCTTATTTGCAATGATTACGGAGTGCACATCTTTAGCCAATTTACAACAGTAACGGAATGAATAATTTTTTTGATTGAATGTCTAGTAAGATGAATATTTGAATACTGGATTTCACGAATTTCCTATTTTGGCATCATTAAAAGAAATGCCAGACAACATAAAATTTGTACAAGTTAGGAAGAGCCTTAAGGAAGGGTTGAAGTCCTCAAATGTTGTAGAATATTTGTAAATTATTACGACAAATTTCCTTGAAAAAATAAGGTTATTATTTATTATTTTGTACATGACCAAAGCATTTTTGAATGTGATTGCTCAAAAGATAAAATATTTTACATTCTGAAAAGGTTTTGTGCCTTACATAATTTGAAAATGTCATCACTTGAATAAGTTTCTTTTGTACTATTGAAAAAGTTCTTTTATTGTAATTATTTGCAAGAACAAAAACATCAATTTCATAGTAAGTTTAGAATAAAAAAGTAAAGATATGTTTAGTATACATATATAGATGTACTACCATACCATGATTAAAAAAATATTGCATGTAACGAAAGAATTTTCCCAGTCTCTCAGAAGCCATTATAAACAATTTCCACTGTTTATATACACTGAAGAGTCAAAACATTATGACCACCTCCACTGTGTGTGATTGGGCTTGCCATGAAGGCATGTGAGAGGATGGGAACGGTATTTAACAGCTGATGATGATTCTGAGGCATATTTCTCTCCATTATGTTTGATGGATAAGGCTGCCGATATAAGCAAGTTTAATAGAGGGCAGATTGTAATGACCTGACAGCTTGGAACGAGTAATTCTGAAACTGCACGGCCTATCAGGTGTTCGGAAGCTAAAGTTGTTAAGACCTACGCAAAGTGGATAAATGACAGCAAAACCAATAGTAGACAACAAGTCATTGGACATCACACATCATCAGTGAAACTGGATGTCAGAGACTGTACGGCTCGGTGAAGCAAAATCAGTAACAGCCGGTGGCTCAACAGTCGATTACAATGCAGATCCAAGTAGAAGTGTTTCAGAGCACATACACTGGTATGCAATTAAGGATGGGACAGTTTTTCACATGTAACGTGGCACCCCAATGTTTCAAATGAGTACAAAACATACAAAACATCGTCCAGATGTAAGATTATAGGAAAGGTGAACAATACTGACCAAGAAAGGAATCCAAAGGACTTTTATTCAAAAGTGGGCTTTCAGCACAGGAGGATAGAAGACAGAAATGTCCATGTTACAAGCAGCAGGCAAGAAAAACAGTTTTCAGTAGGGGATATGATAACCCCTGACTGCGATGCAGGATGTACACCATCTGTTCATGCTCAGTAAGAGGTTGTTGACAAGCTCTTGAGGCATCATGGCCCATTCCTCTTGTAACACCAATCGTTGCTGGCAGATCGCAACGTCCTGCCAGGCGTCTCATTAAAACATCCCATACATGTTCTATAGGATTCAGGCCCGGACGCTGTGTCGATCACTCTATATGACGAATATCTTCACTCTCTAACAGCTCAGCCGCTATATGATTAGGTGTGGCGTTGTCATCCATGATGAGGAATTCAGGGCCCACAGCACCCCGGAAAAGATGGACATAAGGCAGGAGAACTTCGGTACACTAGTGGTCACCAGTGACTGAACCCTCTTGGAAGATGTGGAGCTTCGTACGGCCATCAAGCATTATGTCCCCCCGAATGAGAACTCCGCCACCTCCAAACCAGTCCCTTTCGCCGCTGTTGGAGGGAGTGATTACGTGCTCCCCTCTTTCTCCTGATATATAGACATCCAGAATCGCTAATGAGACTAAATCGACTATCATCCGTAAACAGCACTCGAGCCCATTGCTGAGCTACTCATTCATTCCTTGTGTTCCTAGTATCAAAGAAAAGGCCGTACCCAATGTGTAGACGTTAATGGCACACATCGTATTAGTCGAGCAAATAAACCACCTGTTGTGTGTAGTCTACTAGTCATGGTAAAATGAGATAGCAGCCATCCAGTATTGCATTACATGCAGCTTGCAATTTCACCTGCTGTTAGTTGTTGATCTCTCCTCGTCTGTAGAATAAGATACCGATCCCCCCTTGCCGTGGTCGCTCATGTACGACCACCACTAAACCTTCAGGCAGCTGTTCCTGTCGTTTGAAATGCCATCGACACTCGTGACACGATGCTGTGTGCGATTACGAACTCCTCGGCCTCACTCGTCACACTCCAACCTTCTTCCAACTTTCCAATGATTCGACCTCGAGTAAATTCATCCAGATGTTGTCTACGGGGCTGTCTGTTGAATATCTCGCACTGCTACAGCAACTTGCCGTCGTTCAAACCGATATACACTGTGCAATATCTTCCACTGAAATGCTGCGTGTATGCCGCCCTCGCACTTTATATCCTACCCACATTACATCATGATGAGCATATGCAAATGCCTTACTGTATCGGACCCTATGAAGTTTTCTGATTCGTCTTTCGGTCGGTTCTGCTTATTCATTCCGCTGTTACGTTACTTTTTCCATCTCGTCCTTATTTTTGCACACCAGTGTAGTTCAGCTTCATTTGGGACTCCACAGCATGACCCTTTAATGTGCCTGTTACCCAATTGTCATCAACATTTACGCCTACAGTGGGCTTGGGAATATTGTGACTGGACCATGGAACAGAGTTGCCTGGTTAGATGAATCATGTTTGCTATATCATCATGTCGATGGCCCCGTCAGAGTATACCATCTTCCAGGTGAACAGTTGCTCGAAGCATGTACAGCAAGGTGGTGGTGATATTATGCTTTGGGGAATGTTCTCATGGATGCCTTTGGGACTGTTGGTAGCAGAGTTGGCAAGTTTCTGCCAAGACAGTTAAAACCGGCATGGCAGAAACTAGTTTCTGCCACAAAAGTGGCAATAACCGGCAGGGACCCAGAAAATAGTTATTTTTCATATTAAAACTAATCAAAACACCACAAATTATGAAAGGGAATGTATTTTAAAGTAAAATAAGTTTAGTTACAATGTGTATAGTATTTATTCGAAGGTTACATCAAAGCAAATTCACTAACATTCAAGTTCAGGCTGACCTTTTCAATGAAGCAGTCTATAGCAAAAGATTAGCTTTGCTGCTGTTTCCTTAATTCCAATAATTTTTTTAATTTCTTATGAATAAATGAAAAGCTTGAGAGAAATATTCTCCAAGCTCAATAGAACTTGCAGGCAAACTCATCATTGTACAAAAATTAGTTATAAAATCTTCATTTATAGTTGTTTTCTTAAAATTAGATCATCACATAAAAGCTGAGATATTTCTAAGATTTCATTGGAGTAATGTGATTCAGGAAAAGGAGCTTGCTTTTGCTTGAACAACTACAATGTTAAGGCACAAAATGTGGGTTAATGACATTACAAGGAATTTCCTAGCATTTGATGTTTGCTAGCACATATTTGGTTGTTTGAAGCTTAATTGTTAAATGACAGTAAGGGTTCTACAACAAACAAGTTTTTTGTTTGTTTGTGGTTTTACGGCTCAAGGACTACAATGGTCATGCTGCGCCGGGACCTACTGTTTTCCGGAATCAGGAATCCGAACCTCTTAAGGCCTAGGGAACCAAACCCCGGACTACAGTGAGCAGTGCGATCTTTATGAGATCTCTGAGTAAGCGTTCTTTGCACTGCTGGGAGTCGAACCCGGGTTAGCCGCGCAATAGGAGAACGCGTTACCACACTGCGCCACCACAGGGCACCAAATAAATTGAGGCGGTACATACAATGTAAAGCTAGCATATGATGTTGAATTATCTGATTAAATCTATGTTTTACCATTCTTTGATTTATTTTTATGAGATTATCATCATCCATTAGTGTCAACAAAATTTGACAAGAATCTGCAATAGAACACTCATCAGTTTGGATCTTATACAGGGCAACAGCAATAGGTTTTAACAGCTGTAACAAGTTTTTCTACATCATTATTAATCATCTGATTATGACTTGACTAGCTTCTTTATAATCCATATTGTTTTCACGATCTGCAAGTAATATGGATGTTTCTTTACGAACGATTCTAAACAATCGGCCTTACTGTTCCACCTTATATTGCCAGGTATTCGTGGCTTCACAGTGTTTGGGTACTCCTTCAACCATGTACCTGGTCTGTAGTGATTTCTGCAATATTCCTAAACAAATAATGCATCCTTTACTACAGACATAAAAAGTATTATTCACTGACTGTAATATGGCTTATCTGGTCATAAACTAGTAAGGGTTTTTTTTTTTTACAATCTCTCAATGTTGTTGCTTTTTATTTTATAGCCAAAGATCTAATAAGCTAGAGAAGATAAATAAGATGAAATAGGCCTACTAGGTTAAATAATAGAGCCTTCAAAAGATGGTGTTTTTGTAACAAAACTTTGATTTGCTGACAAGGAAGCCTCCCCGGAGCTCACACACCAAATCTAACGAATTTAATTCAGTCATAAGTACAGAACGTACAAAACCTAATATGTGAAAATGCTGGCTATCTCTTCAGATTAACGCTAAAAATAATTAATAAAAAATGATTTTGGTTTGACAGAAGAGAGACTTTATCTCCATTTGGCGCCTTTTAATTTCTTCCATAAATTCCTCAAAAAGTATCCAAACAACATTAAATATATTTACGTATATTCTGTTTCATATTATCCTCACAAAGGTAAGCAGAATGCAAGCGATACTTTGTGACAGAATTTTCTAAATAAAAATAGATGCTTCTCTTATGCACGAATTGAATTGTAACTTGCAATGTGATTATAAAAATTAAAGTAATTTGTTTCCTGCTATAACTTTCAGAAATAAAATGAAAGGAATATAGAACTTCAATTTAACAAATAGAGAAAAAAATAACTTTACAGCTACTTCAAAATCTAATATGTTTAAATTTAACAAAAATAATGCAATCACTGTAGGCTATTACTGGATGTATTCTAAATTTTTAGAATAATCCTTGCACTCGCTTTTTACCCTTTTCGATCAACTAGATATCTCGCGAAGTATTGCCAAAAGGGTTGCAATTGGCGCTATTTTAACTACTTTTTAACATTTAATTTCTCGATTTCTAGTGGGAGGGCATAGCTGCTAATTTTCACACATTAAGGTTTTTATGATGGGTACATTGCTGAATTAAATTGCTAGATTCGTGTGAGTCCCAGGAGGTTTTCTTGTATTTTTAATATTGAAATAATATAAAGCTTTATAATATTCTAAATTATTGTAATAAAATATATATTTGTAATCTTTCATTTACTAAATAATACAATACTGTTTTAAGCCCTTACTAGTTTCTGCCAGTTTCTCTGCCGGTCAAAACCAGTTATAATCAGTTTCCGCCACAGCCCCGGAAAACCTAGTTAACTAAGATTAAATAAGCAAAATAAGTAATATTTTCTGCAAGAGTAATAGTTTTTGTAACAAATCTTTGATTTATTTTGAGTATTTTAATTCTTTTAAAAATACTTCCATTATTCAAATAATGCAAAGCTTATAATATACTAAATGATTGTAATAAAATACTTGTTATCTTTCACTTACTAAATGATACAATTATGTTTTACGCATTTTTATTAGTTTATACAAGTTATAACTAATTTCTCCCACTTTCTGCCAGTTATAACCAGTTTCTGCCACTGGCATGGCAAAAACTAGTTTCTGCCAGCAGAAAGCCAACCCTGGTTGGTAGTGGTAGAACACACCATGACAGCTGTTGATTATCTCAACATCATTAGAAGCAGTTGTACCATTATATGGTGTCTGCCTTCCCCCCTGGGAATGGAGTCTTCCAGTAGGATAACACTCCCTGTCATAGGGTCGGAATTGTGTTACAATGGTTGGAGAAACATGCGGATGAATTTCAGTTGATGCCCTGGCTGCCTAACTCGCTGAATCTTAATCCCATACAGTACATTTAGGATTTCATGTAATGGCAGCTCAAAACATAAAATCCACCATTCCATAATATCCTGCACATCTGGTACCATCTATCACCAGCGACCTATCGAACAATTGTGGCATCCATGCCAAAGCGGGTTGGTTTTGCATGCTAAAGGTAGAGAAACACTATTAGGTAGTAGGGTTCACAAGTTTTTGTCAAGGTGGTTAAAACCGGCATGACAAAAACTAGTTTCTGTCACAAAAGTGGTGATAACCAGCAGAAACCCAGAAAATAATTATTTTGTGCATTAAAAGCATATAAAAATACCCTAAATTACAAAAAAGGGCTGCATTTTAAAATAAAATAGGTTTAGTTATGATGTGTATAGTATTTATTCAAAGGTTACATCATAGCAAATTCACTAGCATTTAAGTTCAGGCTGATCTTTCCAATGAAGCAGTCTATAGCAAAAGATCAGTTTTCCTGCTATTTCCTAATTCAAACAATTTCTTAATTTATTAGGAATAGACCAATAGCTTAAGAAAAATATTCTTCCAAGCCCAGCAAGAAATGTCATTGCACATACATATACGTTTTGCAAAGATTAGCAAAATATATCTATTATATAGCAGCAGCTCAATCGTGCTATACTTAGATAATTTTACATTTTTCTCTCCTATATTTTCCATTCAAAATTATCTACATATATAACGCCCCCACCTCTTTCCCTATATATATATGAACAAAAGTTACAAAATCTTCATTTATAGTTTTCTTTAAACTAGACAATCATGTAGAAGTTGAAACATCTCTAAGATTTTATTGGAGTAGTATGTTTCAGGAAAAGGAGCTCATTTTACTCCAGGGTTCGAAATTACCCCAGTGTGAGTGCACATGAAATTTTATCCCTGCACGTAAATTTTTAATTTGAGTTCATGCAGTGCACCTAACTATTCAAAACTATGGCTACTTACGTTTATTTTTCAAGAACAGTGACCTACGGAATAATTTTATATAATTTTCTCAATGTATCTGCATTTGCTTTGAATTTTTTTTTATTACATACGAATGTTCAATTATTTTGAAAAGTTGCACTTTTTTACCTTACATGCTTTAATATAATAGCTATACTTACATTTTTCCCATTTTTAATGTTGAGGTTTACTTTTTATTCTGTTAGTTACTTGTACACTTAACTAGTATTTAGTGCACTTAAGTCACAAGACTTGGGTGCACCTGATTTAAAAAGTTAATTTCGACCCCTGTTTTACTCATGTGACAATTTAGATCCTATGTACTGTAGATGAAACATATAAGCTGGTATATGTTATTGTTTAACTTAGTCTACTTTTACCTTTTTTTTTCCATTTCTATGAAAATATGATCATCCATTAGGGTCAACCGAATTTCCTAAACATCTGCAATAGAACAGTGCATAGGTGTATCATGGTGGGGGCAAGAAGGGCACTTGCACCCCAGGTTTTTTTTTTTAGAAAAGAGGCAAAATTATACCTTTTCCCATACAATTTTGGGTTTTTTGTTTTTTCGCCATCCCAGTTTATGCTGTATTTAAACCCCAAGTTACGCCTATGAAACAGTGATCTTTTTGGATCTGATACAGAATAGCAATAAGTTTTAAGAGCCGCAACAAGTCTTTTTACATCTTTATTAATCATCTGATTATTTATGACCTGGAAAGTTCCTTTATCATCCATATCATTTTCATGATCTTCAAGTAACATGGGTGTTTCTTTATGAATAATTCCAAGCAATCTACGTGGTTTTTCCACCTTATATTGCCATGCATTTCTTGCTTCACAGTATTTATGTATTCCTTTAGCCAAACACCTCGTTTGTAATGATTTCTAAAATATTTCTAAACAGATACCATATGCTTTACGACAGGCTTAAAAAAGGGTATGGTTTATTGACTGTAATACAGCTTATCTGCCTAGTCATAAACCAGTGAGGTATCTTCTTACAGTTGCTTTTGTTGTTGCTTTTTATTTTATAGCCAAAGGTCTAATGAGGTAGAGAAGATAAGGCGAAATAGGCATAATAATTTAAATAATATGGCCTGCGAAAGATGGTTTTTGTAACAAATCTTTGATGTACTCTAGTATTTTTTAATTATTTTAAAATACTTTAATTATTAAAATAATTAATATAAAGCTTTATAATATACTAAATTATGACAGTGTCTACCAAAATCTAGGAATGGTAGGACCTTAGGTTTATGTGTCCCTTTATTTTACCAATTACTATTGGTGCTCTTAACTCTTATATATACTTAACCATTTAAAAGTATTCAATTTCAAAACAATTTTATATAAAAAAATTCGTGGCTTACAGAATTTCCCTTACTAAGGGAAAAAAGATATTTAGTTGAAATATGCCATTTATGACGCCAAATTTAATGTTGTGTAATAAACCATATTATAAGCATTTGTTTTACTGATTGAAAAAAGTGTTACAGATAAAATATTATACTGCATAAAAATAAGTAACTTACTTATTTTTTATTTACTTACTAATACATGTAAAAAATTATGTAATGATGATTTCAAATAATTTAAGATCAAATTACTTTGAAAAAAATAAATATACCAGAAGAAAATCCATATTGTTTGAACTTACCTGGTATGCATATTTTCAAGATTGCATTTTTTTTTCTTTTGTATTTCCGAGCAGAAATAAAAGTAAAATTTAGCAACAAAAAATTTGATTTCGTCAATTTTTGGGGACCTCTTTTCTAATTTAGGGACTTTGGAGACCTCTTTCCTCATTTGGGAACTTCTCGGGGACTTTGGGGATTTCAGGGACTATTAGACATCCTGTATGATAAAAATATATAATTGTGATCTTTCATTTACTAAATAATACAATACTGTTTTCAGTACTTTTATTAGTTTCTGCCAGTTTCTCCCACTTTCTGCCAGTTAGAACCTGTGTTAGAACCCCCCAAATTAAAGCTGGATTTTATTATCCTGCCTATGTACAGAGCCCGCCAAGCACAGCAAAGCAAGAATTTCTGCCCTGTTAATTTTTTTTTGTCTACAACTGTCATTGATAATTTCTGCCACTGGCACAGCAAAAACTAGTTTCTGCCGGCAGAAAGCCAACCCTGTTAGGTAGGTGGTCATAATGTTTTGGCTCTTCATTGTATATGCATGTATATTTTTTTCATTACTAACCATGCCAAGTAACTTCAGCAGTTTTTTCTTGGTCTTTTCCATAGATGACCCATGCATGATCTTCTGATAAAGCTAAATGAACATCTCGAAAACCCAAAACTTGGAAAGCAGCAACAATGGCAAAAGCAACACCGAAACAGTCAAGTTTGTTACCTAAAATTATAAAACATACACATGCAGTGTAGTGTAGGCATTTAGATAAATGTGCATAATCTTTTTTTTTTTTATTGAAACAACTATTTTGTTAAATATCATAGGTAGATCATAAAAATAAAATTAAAAGAGTAAGGTAGCCATGGGAAAGGACTAAATGCAAATTAATACGAAAGTTGAAAATGTAAAGATTTAACATGTTCATTTTATTTTTGGAAAGGGGATATATTTTTTTCCATACATACAACTGATCCAAAAAGTTGTATCCCAGAAACAAATGGGTCAATGTTTAAGTAACTAAAATGAACATAAAAGAAAGAATATAATGCATACAATTCTTTTAAAGCAAGTTCTTTTTAAAGGTTACTTTTTCAACATATAATACTTCCATTTGAATACATGACATACTGTATGTACAACACTGGAAAAAAGTTTAAGGACACGAAAAATCACGAGATTCGTCTAAAGAATATATGCAAATTAGTAAATAAAGTAGCATATATAACAAGAACTCCAGATGTATAATTTTAATGTCAAATAACAAAAATGATAACCAATATATTGTTGTTTACATAAATTGCAGATAATATGGCCTGGCAAAAAGTATAAGGATTTTGGCCAAAAACATTAAAAGTTAGAAAATTGCCCTGTTTCCCTATGATTTGAATCATTCGTGAAATCGTGGAAGCGCAAAGTTCATTTAATATAGTGCTTGGGATTTTCTGCAAGGCAAGTTTGATGGCTCTAATTAACTCACCTTGCCTATCATACTGTTACCCATTTTGGTATATCTCGCGAACCAATATACCCCATAGGTTTTCCATGGGGTTTAGATCGGGGCTCCTGGCTGGCCAGTCAAGCAATTTTAGATCATCTGTCTCAAACCATGATTTTGTTGAAGCAGATACATGGATTGAGGCAGTATCTTGCTGAAAAATATAGTCTCCAGGGGTGATGTGCGATTCCGAAGTCAATAAATTTTGGGCCAGTATATCCTGATAAACATATGAATTTGTTTGTGGCCGCAAAAAAGCATTGGGATAACGCCTTCAGAAGTAAACCCATCCCACACCATCAAAGAGCCACCACCAAACTGTCGCTTTAAAAATGTGTCTTTTTCATGACAAAGATCATGCCAGTAATCACGGAACCCATTCAGCCCACCCAAATTAAACTTCTTTTCATCTGAAAACACAACATTTTTCTATTTATCTCCAAAAGCCACATGTTTTTAACAAATTCAACTGTATGATGCTTCTGTTTTTTTATAAGAGGTGGTTGGGTTTTTATTTTTGAGTACTGAATGTTTGGATTCCTCATTAACGTGTTTTGTACCATTCGGCTAAAACGATCTAATCCTAAATTACTTTTAATTTGTAATGAAAACTGCTTTTTTATGACAGGCTGGCCTAAGTCATGGGTCGAAATTAACTTTTTAAATAAGGTGCATAAGTGCACCGAAGTCTTGTAACTTAGGTGCATTAAATACTAGTTAAGTGTACAAGTAACGAACGGAATAGAAAGTAAACCTCAACCTTAAAAACGGGTAAAATGTAAGTGAAATAATTACATTAAAACATGTAAACTAAAAAATTTTTCTTTTCAAGATAATTGAATATTCGTTTGTTAAAAAAAAAAAACTTCAAAGCAAACGCAGATACATTGAGAAAATTCTATAAAATTTGAATAGTTAGGTGCACTGCGTGCACCCAAATTAAAAATTTACATAAATAGATAAAATTTCATGTGCAGAGTGCACCCGCAAATTTCAAACCCTGGCTTAAATATGGCTCTTTTTTGACGAGTGTAACAGAAACTGGCCTACCTGTGCATTTCTTTTTCCCATAGTTTTCTGGATAATTTAAGAAATTATATGCAATACTCTTAGATCTATTGATTTTCCACGAAATGTTATCTCCACTCAGTCTACAATCTTTGGAACCAAGGATTTGGCCTCGCTCAATTTCTGATAACTCATTACTTTCAGTAATTTAAAAAGCACAGTTGCTGCAAAGCCAACTACATAAAATGATTTGCAATGCTTAATACTACTATAAAAACAAGATAAAACATGCTAATTCAGGTTGCGACGTAAAAAAATCACGGCTGTCATATATTTTTCCAAGCTCCATAGCATCCGCAAATCATTGAATGGTATATTAAAAGTAGTTTTAAGATTTTTGAAATAAATACCATCAAGAAATATTCAAATCCACCTCATGGTCATTTAATTTCATTTGCATGAAGTTATGTTGTCTGATTTTCCACATTTGGTGCTTTTTCGCTTATCCTTACACTTTTTTCCAGCACTGTAGATATGACAGGAAAACCCCATTTTTTCCCAACATCGCCAAAACTCATTTTATACTCTTAAAATTGGTCCAAGATTTTTTTGGATGTGGTCCATGTGCGCATGCACTTGAATCGCTTCATAACATCAACTCCAGCCATTAGTAAAAAATTGACCTTGCTATGCAAAAGGTTGGGTAGTTCGGATTTTTACACATGTTTTATATCTTGGCCCCTTAAGGAATAACACAAGTTTTTGACGGTGCACTTGGCTTCCGATGCCATTTTGAAAAAATTGCTCGAAAACATACTAAATTTTGTTTTTCTTGAATAACTCACTTTCAGTGTGTTTTAAAGAAAAAATTACCATACCATTTTTGTAGAGGACAAAATTTCCTACAAATTTTATATACAACACTTTTGAGTAGTCCAAACAGATGCTGAAATATGGAGCCGTGAAATTCGAGAAAATGTGAAAAAAC
>QLNU02015360.1:270867274-270882358 GCA_006491805.2 Dysdera silvatica
TGTATGACAAACCAGTAATCATGTTATGCCAGAAGTAAAAATCTAAACTGTTATACACATGTTAAAATGGCATTCCCTTTAGAATTTAGGTTCTTAGCCTGTTTTGTACAATGAAAACCCTTTGGCAGCCTGTAAAGCCTCTATGAATCACCTCTCAGAATGTTTTTAAACACATAAAATACATAGAATTAAAAAGCAAACCAACTGTCTATAAATTGAAATGTTTATTCACAGATTCTTTGAAGGGTATATGAACCTCTGATTTATTTAGCCTTTGTGTACAAGGGATAAACATACAATAGGCAAAAAAATTATATTTGAATAAACCCATAAATAAGAGAATGTGACAAAATATTTTTAACCATTGTATTACCTTTACAATAAAAGAGACACTTTTTTTTTAACCAATCGAAAGAAATATATATATAAAAATTAAAATCTTACTTTTTTATGTCAAAGAAGTATATCTGCATAATGTCCTGGTTTAAAACAATTAAACATTACATTATACAAATTTATAATAGATGAAAGTCTCACTTTTTTTAAAAGACACGTTATAAGAACGTTGGAACTGCAATTTAGTTAGTTTTAGCTGTCATGGCTCAGGAAAAAAAAAAAGCGAGTTTCCCACTGTAATGCAGGAGAAAATTATTTTAACTCTTTGTGACTGTTGTTTTGGTTGCTCCAAAATTGGTAAGCAGTTAAGTTTAAACTAGTGTTCAATATGTAATAAAGGAGGAGGAAAAAAAAGAACAGCAGCATAAAATATAAATTGTAATCTGAATATCCAAAGAAGCTAAATGCAAGGTAACAGAGGGACATTAGCAGGGTTTAAGCTGTGGTCGTATTTTTCACGAACTGCAACGAGTTGCTCGAAAATGCGAAAAAAAAATTATTGCCCATCGCGAAAATGCGACAGGCATTTTTAACCACAGTTTATTCTCTGAAAACAGGATTTCCCGATTCCAGAATATCCGTTTTGCACTTCAGCGATCTTTTCTTGTTCCTTTTTGTTTCCTCTTCAAAATTCTTAACAGCTCCTCTTTGAACACCCCATCCCCTTACTTATTATCAAGGGGAGACTACAGTTAGAGGGAAGGCAAGTTGACCATGCCAGACACACAGAGATATCCCCTCAAACAGTTGTCTTCATTCAATGACCCTATCCCCTTGAAGGGAGGGGGGTTACCCCTTTCTTAGCAAACCAAATGGCCATGGGCTATGGCTATCGATGTCACCACATTCCATCTTCCCCTCATAGGCTAAAATTACACTAAAAAAATAGCCTAGATGGGGAAACAGAGCATCTATGAAGGAGGGATCAAAATATTTTAAGGTATTCTTCTGTGGAGGGTTATTTTAAGATTTTCTAAATTGTTGAGGGTACTTGTGATTACTGGTCCTCTTTTTCGCAAAATGCCGGGAATTAATGTAAAATGCCAGAAAAAAAGATTGTGTCTATTGCAAAATATCGACAGTTTAACATCCTATCAAAAAACTTTACCTTTTTTTTTTATCAATTTTGATAAACATTTCATTGTTTTGGTTTTATTTTACCTTAAAATATGTTTCTCACAGTAACCCCCCCCCACTTCTTCCTATATACTTTAGGACACAAAATGACAAATACACACATACATACACCACATTCAATCTCGGCTCGTTGGTCATCTCTTCGTCACAGAAATTAATGCTGATTGGCTGCGGCAGCACACTTGAACTGAAATAACGATGATGACGTCTCAACTCATACTGTATATTTCTTTTTTCATAAATATATTAATATTTTCTAAAATAACTAGTCCCCTATATTTCAGAGCATTGCTTATGTAAATAATTTCATTGATACGATTTTTCGAGCAACGAAAGCAACTAATATTTTTTAGCATTTTGCTACTTTTTTCCCATTTTAGCATTTTTTGAGCCAGCTCAAACCCTGGACATTAGGTATATGAAAGTATTGAAAAAAAACCCTCCATAAGTACTTAAGAATTGGTGAATTGGTTACTAATGTAATTTTAATATCAGGGATCATAGTAGATTAAGTTCTCAAACTATTCGTAATATTTTTCATGGAGCACATATTTGAGACAGGGTATCAATAAAAAAACTCATAAATCAGTAAAACAAATAGGCAGAAAAGATGGCAAAAAATATAGTTAGGCATTCATGTTACCAATAATTGTAAATTGAAAACATTACTTTGGAAATCCAAGCTAGCAGAAGTTGGGATGATTGGCTGTAGTTTTATGGCGCAAAGACAGTGAGGGTCATTCTGCACCAAAGAAGCTGGGAAGAAAGTGAATTTGACTAGTTGGGGAAAATCATTGAATTAAAAATGTCACAGAAAACTTGAAAGGAACAAATCTTAAGGAGAGGAAGGAAAATAATTATTAAACACAAAAACAAACCAGTTACAGCAGTGCCAAAAAAGCACTAAAACTACAAAAAAGAATGTCAGAAACCAGGCAATGTATCTCAGAAAGAAACATGGCTAGAATTATATAGACTACTTACATTTCTACATCTAAGCAGAAAAGAACTGAGTATGCCAAAGCTTATGTCAGCAAACCACCACAGTTTTGTAAAATATGATATTTTCCAATTAAAGCAATATTAACATATTTGGTTTAGATAAAAATAAATATGTATGGTGAAAGACAAACACTTCCTCTGAAACAAAAAATTTAAGACCATCTGTAAAACATAATGATAGTAATATGATTTGGTGATGCGAAATTTTTAATGGAGTTGTCAATATGATCTTTGTTAGAGGTAATGTGAATGCTAAGACATATATCAGGGGTCAAAATTAACTTTTTAAATCAGGTGCACAAGTGCACCCAAGTCTTACGACTTACGTGCATAAAATACTAGTTATGTGTACAAGTAACTAACAGAATAGAAAGTAAACCTCAACATTAGAAACAGGTAAAATGCAAGTGTAGGGTCATTCCACGTCAAATCAACGTAAAAAACAAGTGTTTCGTCACCCTCCGATTTGGATTTTGATGAAACTTGGTGTACACCCTTCCATTATTGTGTAAAGAAACATCCTTAAATTTTTTCCCTCTATCTCAAATGGTTTTAATTTTATAGCATTTCAAAGTTTCGTTAAATTTGCATTATCTGTCCTTGAGACCCTCCCGAACAAGATATCCTTGCGTACATTTTGTTTTTTTTCTCTATAACCAATAATCAGATTTCTTTGACATTTTACATAGAGCTCAATAAAATTATGAGGATTTCAGAAAAAATACACCAGCACTCGAAAGATTTTATAAATGACTAAAAAAATTTATAAATGTACTTGTAGCCTAGTTTTTTTGGTGTAAAAACAGGGTTTAAAAAACCCGAATATTCAGAGTGAGGATATGATGTAACCAAAAGTTTTTGGTGTTGAAAATTATTTCAAAGATATGCTCTTTCTCTACAAAGAATTAAATTTATGATTTTATTATTCCTTATAACAAAAATTTTATGTTTTTTGGACTTTGTGGGGGAAAAAATGAGTACTGGGTGGCCCATTTTGTATAACTTTCCCACAATCCACAACTGTAAATAGAAAAAATTAATGAAACAATTGAGTATTGTATACAAATATGAGTACATCAAATCAGGCTTTGAAAATTATTTAAAAAATAATAACTAATTTCAGAAATATTAGATATTTTAAAATGTTTTCTCGGATGGCAGTTCAGAGAAGACCTTATTTTCTAGTTGTGTATGCTATCATTCAATGTGCGAATGAATCATGGACAGCTGAAGTTGGGTCATGTAATGCAGATGAGTCATGCAGGCTACTCAGATACATGTGTCTGGGCTTCATGACTCATCCATCATGCAGTGACTCTCTGGCTGCATCTCAGAGAATGTAGACAGATTATCAAAGAGAGAGTCAATCTACTTCTGGGTGTCTATGAACAAAGCAGTGTGATACACACTTATAATTTATCTTTGATTTTTGTGTGCTAGTTCTTGCTGAGTTTTTTAATTGGAATAAGATGGAAAATTCAAAATGTAGTACGGGTGAGTTAACTGCCAATGAATGCCATGTTAACTTTCAGTCGCAGAAAAGGGACTGAGAATGTTAATTGTTTAAGCAAAGAGGACAGAGAGCTGTTGTATTTTAGAACTGAACCTAAAGCTGAAGGTTTAGAAACTATTTGTTTACATCACTAAAGTGTATATTTGAAGAAATTGGAATCTCTCTAAAAAAAAAATGCCGGGATCCTTTGAAAAAGCACAAAGAACCAGTCAAAAAATCTCTACATCCTATAACGTTACAGCAGTCTAAAGATATGCTAGAAAAAGGATTTTAATTAAAACCAAGTGAAAAATTGTGCAGTAGATGTAGACAAATTATTTATAGCAGTGTTGAAGACAGCTTCATTCAATCTGATGATATTGGGATAAGTTTAGAGGAAAAGACGAGTTTAGAGAGAAGAGAGGTCATAAAAAAACGGAACACATCCTTACTGAGGCAGGTTGTTCGCCTTTAAAATTACCTGGTTTACCTGAACGTAACAAAATACCTTATGGAAAGAGGAAGATGCAAAATTTTAAGGAAAATGTTCGTGATAAAGTGAAAAAAGTACTACAGGTTGAAATCCCAATTGAAGGGACTGAAGCAGAGATGGTGATTAAAGATAAAGCGAGTGGCATGTACAAACTTATAGAGATGATGAATAATTCCATAAAATGGCCAAAGAAGCAAATCCAGATGCTAACCATTCCTGCTTCTCTTTCGTGACCACAAAGAAAAATTCAAGAAACATTTAGTGCATCTGATTACTCAGTTCACCAGGTACAGAAGCTTTTCAAAGAAAGATGAATTTTGGCTGAACCAGATCCCAGAGGTGGAAAAAGCTTCCATCTGAAACTGTAAGCAAGGTTCTAAATTTTTATCACAGTGGCGAGCAGTCTAGAATAATGCCGGGAATGAAAGATGTAGTCAACACTGGAAATGAATATCATCAGAAGCGGATAAAACTGGGCAACCTCCGAGAATTGTACGTAGGCTTCAAGAAAGAATATCCCAGTGTTAAAGTAGGTTTCTCAAAGCTTTGTGCTTTTGAGTCCAAAATGTGTGTTTTGGCTGGTTCTAGTGGAACCCAAAGTATGTGTGTGTGTGTACCATTCACCAGAATGCCATTTTACTTCTGCATGCAGAACTGATAGAAGGCTTGTATAAGGACATAATGAAGTTTCCTACTCCGTGAGGATCCAAAGAGGGAATGCATACTCAGACACCATAATAAATACCCTCCGAAGAATAATCTTATCAGACACTTGGAATCTCAATTTGAAGATTTTGATGGAAGTGACCCTATTGAATTTTCACAATGGATTTCCACAGACAGAACACACTTGATCAAAACCACTTTAACACTAGATGAGTTCATTGATGATCTAACAGACCAAATAGAACAAGTGATTCTTCATTCTTTTATAACAAAGTCACAGTCTCCTTCCTTAAAAATTTCAAAGAAAACATACCATCACACACTGCCGTTATTCTACTAGATTTCAGTGAAAACTTTTCATTCATCATTCAAGATGAAGTACAAGGGTACCACTGGACTTCTGAATTTTGCACTTTGCATCTTATGGTAGTGCATTATTAAAGTCCTGACAGACAGAAGATGATCTCTCCCCATTGCATTGTTTCTGATGATCTCAAGCATGATGTGAATATGGTATTCAAAACTCAAGAAATAGTTTTGAAATATGTAAAAGATAAGTTTCCTCACGTCAAACAAATATGTTAAAAAGTCTCGACTATAATGTTTAAAAGTCTCCAGCTGCATCCATTATTTCAAGATGACAGGCAAACATCATTCTTTTTTTTTTCTCTTTTGTTAGACATGTCTTTGTATGCAATAATATTCTGAAAAACAAATTGGAGTTCATGTAATGTCACATAACTGAATATAATCCATGATTTTAAATTCCTTTAATCTTTTTCTTACTAGGTCCTATTAGCTTACTTGTCAGCATTTAAAGTTTCTGACCAATTTTTTTTTTTTTTTCACTTCACGATATAGCTAATTTTCGTGATTTTAAATATCCCAAAACTAAAAACAAGTTTGCTCTTTTGGAAAAAAAACCTATAATAGGCAATATTATGTTAATTTTTAAGATGAACAACATTGTTTCATTAATTTTTTTTTCTATTTACAGTTGTGAATTGTGGGAAAGTTGTACAAAATGGCCTACCCAGTACCCATTTTTTCCCCACAAAGTCCAAAAAACAAAGTTTTCGTTACAAGGAATAAAAAAAAAGAAAAAAGAATTTATTCTTTGTTGGGAAAGAGCATATCTTTGCAATAATTTTCAACATCAAAAATTTTTGGTTGCACTATGTCCTCACTCTGAAAATTCAAGTTTTCTAAACCTAGTATTTCCACCAAAAGAACGAAGCTACAAGTACATTTATAAATTTTTTTAGGCATTTATAAAATCTTTGAGTGCTGGCGTATTTTTCCTGAAATTCTCATCATTTTATTGAGCTGTGTATAAAATTTCAAAGAGATCTGATTATTGGTTATGAAGAAAAAAATAAAATGTATGCAATGGTATTTTGGCCGAGGGTCTCAAGAGGAACAGACAATGCAGGTTTAATGAAACTTCGAAGTGCCATAAAATTAAAACCATTTGAGGTAGAAAGAAAAAATTTAAGGGGGTTTCTTTTAACTACAAGGGAATGGTGTACACCAAGTTTCATCAAATTTCGAGTTGTAGTGTGACATGACTTTGTTGAAATGATGTGGAATGATCGTGTAGCAATTACATTAAAGCATGTAAGCTAAAAATGTGCAACTTTTCAAAATAATTGAACATTCGTTCGTAATAAACAAAACAAAAAAAATCAACATAAATGCAGATACATTGAGAAAATTGCATAAAATTATTCTATAGGTCACTGTTCCTGAAAAATAAGTAGACATACTTTTGAATAGTTAGGTGCACTGTGTGCACCCAGATTAAAAATTTATGTGCACATATAAAATTGCATGTGCACAGTGCACCCACTAATTTCGAACCTTTTAGTATATATGATACATTTCCAGGGCATTGAAATTGGGAATTGCAGATTCCTACTATTTTCAATAGGACAATGAGCCAACACAACAAGGTTGTGGTTGCTCTGTGATATCAAAAAGCAACTAAAAATACCCCCCACAATTACAAACATCAACCTTTGTGCATTTTAGCAGTTTGTGGCATATGTTGGATTTGTGCAAATAAGAAAAAAGCAAAATTTTCAATGAAACAAAACTTAAGTTTGCACTCAGAGAAGAATGGCTGAAAGGCAGTATAAAAACTAAAATATTAGTAGAATTAAATGCCCAGATGATTACAGTTGCAACTAAATCAAAAGCATGCATACTAAGTACTAGTAACACTTTTTAATATCAAAAGTTTGCTTTTGTTTATCCTTACTTACTTTAAGTACAAGTAAAGGCTCTTTGCCAATGTGCATACTTTTTTAATGTCAAAAAAATACTTTTAATTTTTTATGTACTTCTTTTGGATTAGTAAAAGAAATGTATACTTATAAAAGTAATCCAATAGTTAAAAATACCTTGCCACATTTACTTTCCATGCTTGTTTATGCAAAGCAATGGATGTGTGCAAATATTATTTTACTCATTGTACTTCAAGAGTCTTCATTAAATTTTTTTTATATAATTTTTAACTATTCTTAGGTTTCTTTTGTAGATGATCAGACTCCATAAACCTTGACTATGACAATGATAAAATTCATTAGTTTTACATAGTGTGTTAATTTTAAGAAGCTAAATAAAATTCTTGGCTCTAATGCATAGTTTGCAACCTTCAGCGCTTTTACCTTGCTTCCACAACAAATTTATTTTCTTGATGTAGTTTCTTTTAAAATATATAAATGGCCCTCCTTTTTTTTAAAAAAAAAAACCCCGTACTTTTCCAACAACCACTGATTAAAGGCCCCTGTGGTGCCAGGTTTCTCAAATGTTATGCATTGGGATCACCTTAGACAAAGGCTGAGAAATATATTTTCCCACATTTAAAAACAAAAAGCAATACCACCTAACTCCCAAAAAATAAGGCCCAAAATGTAGATAAAATTACTCGTTAAGTCTGGAAAAAAGTTGCCATGGGTTACAAATTATGCGGTAGCACCAAATTCCTTTCACTGTCCACACCACAGAGTTCTTCAAAATTTTTCAAACTTTGGCTACATTTTCCATAGGCATAAAGTAAATTATGAGGCACTTTGGTGAAAGTAAAATGTCTTGGCATCACATTCTACAAATATATTGATAATTTAAAAAATATAAAATAATGATTATCTTATTTTAAAATAAATAATCTTTAAAAAATAGTAAGACTAGAATCTAAATTTACATTTTGATTTTAGTTTACAAAGGTTATCTCTTGGCACATTTGAAACAAGATGTGTAAGTACACCCATCCCAGCAGTTTTCAGAATCGCTTTCAAGATGGCGATCGATAAACAAGAAAAAAGACTATGGAGGAGAAAAAATTTTAACTTGGGTTTTTATTTGCATATCCCTTTTTCAAAAAAAAAATTATGTATATTTATGATTTATTAAACTCCATATAACAATGACGGTATTGCTTCCTAAACTGACATTTCACGATGCTTCCAAAATTTTATCTGAGATTAACTGCAAACATAAAAAAATAAATGTAGGTTTTATTGGTAATAGTGCTGAATACGTCCCCCAGTGTTTCTATCCTCTTGAAATGAATCGGAAAGTCGCTAGATTTAGTACATAGCCTTGTGACGTCACACATACGGGCATTTAGATGTAAAAGGTCATTTGCACATATGAATTGTATTATGCGTTAACGGTTAATGTTGTGTTTTTTTGTGGAATTACGGTAGAAAGGGAAAAGAAACGTGCATGAGTAGGTTATGAAAGGAAAAAGACATATGTGTTACTAGGTTATGAAAGAAGAAGAAATTTCGTCTGGATATGACTGTGAGATAAGATCGTGGGCTAGGCCTTGTTTGAATGCCGGTCCCAGAAAGTGTAAATGTGCATGACAGGGAAGAGAGGAGGAAGGAAATGAATGGGGAGGAGGAAAGAAAGGGACAAGTAAAAACAGAAGCGGGAAAGAGGAGACTGAAGGAGAAAAGAAGAGACAAAGAAGGGATGAAAGTAGAGGAGGCAAAGCAGGGGAGAAAGAAGAGGCAAAGAACAGGGGAAAGAGGAGGCAGAGAAGGAGGGGGAGAGAAGAAGCAGAGAAGAAAAAGAAGGAAGAAAGCAAAAACCATAATTGGGAAAGAGAAACTGTTGGACTCGTAAAATGACGGTGCCGGCATAAAAATAGACGAGAAAATTAGTTTCCTGCGATTTTAAACGTGACAAGAGAGACCAATAAAGGTTGGTACTTACGTATTAGCCTGTCGACCATTTTCGCCAAATCGAAACCTATTGCTAAATGCCGTGAAACAGAACCAATAATGAAAAAATGCTCACGTGCATATTCAAACACAGTAACTTTGAATAGTAGGATAATAAAATATAGTATGTGTATATATATATATATATATATATATATATATGAATAGTGGGGAAATAATGCCAATGAATGGTTACATTTAGTTATTTATATAAATGAACTTTGGCGCAAATTCTTCACCAATTTCTTGGTCGACGGGCTAATACATAAGTACCTAAAGGTTTGTACATCCTTTTTTTAACTTCGCTGAATCGAGACATCCATGTTGTTAACATGACGTAAACAACATGGTGGCAAGTCAGTGTCACAATTGCCATGCATGTTGGAAACACTTATCACTAAATGTCACTAGGGGACGTGTTGTGCACTAGAGCCGTTTTATTACTTCTGCACTTCAAGTTTTTCTGATTTTTTTTAAATGTTATTCTAAGCTTTTACATTTCTGAACTTTTGTTAATAATAGTGGGAATGGGACAGTTGCAAGTTGCCACACTTGAACACTGTATCAACATCTGGTACACGTTCAGAAACATGCCAAGCAGTACCCTTTCATAACCTACATTTCTTTAAACATAACTAAGGAAACAAAAATATTTCTTTCTTACACATCATGAGGCACATATTTAAGAGATCTGAACTAAAGTTCTTCAAAAAATGCTACTCTAGTTTTAGTAGAACCAGATTTTGTTCGTCTTAAAGTTGAATATTTATTTTCTCCTCTACCTGCATTATCCTCATAAATTTGATCAAGTGACGTCAGATTATCTTCAACTTTAAGGACTTCAATTTCTGATTTCAATTCAAGTAACTGTTCTTGAAGATGCTTACTCTTTTCCAAATATTCAACACGCTCCTTTTCAATTTCAAGAGTAAGCTTTTCCATTTCTTGATCAGTGATTAAATTGTATGTAACCCCACTACTACTTCCAACACCAATATTTACATTGTGGTGTTCTGATAAATTATAGTCATTCAATTGCCTAGGCAATGTACTAAGGATATCAGGAGAAACATCTGTTACATACATTGCCTTTCCATAAGTACTTCTCACAATCCCCATTAATTTTTCCTTTGCATCTTTCTCCGCAATCTGAGCTCTCAGAAGTTCTTCTTTCAGTCTTTCTGCTTCTTTTGCACGACGTTCAGATTCTGCTACCATTCTTGTTGCCAAGAGTTCAGCCTCATGAGCTTTACGTTCCATTACAATTTTTTCTTCCTCTGTTTTTATTGCACTAAGTTTAACACGTTGAATTTCAGCTTCTGCTTCTGAAGCTTTTTGAGTTAATAACATGGCCTCTTCTTCTGCAATTCGAGCTTTTTCAGCTAAAAGTTCTGCTGTTTCTTCTGAACGACGAAGTGCTTCAAGAGCTGCTCGGGACTCTTCTTGATACTGATTCACTCTTTGTTCTAGTTCTGCTTTCTCTTGCTCAATTTCTTCACGCAACTGTTTTTCTCGGGCAAGTTTGTTTCGTTCCATTTGGCGGCGAACCTTCTCTTCACGTGCTTTCGCCTTCATTTGTTGAATTTCCATTGAATCAGGTTTCCGTCTACGCATAAACAGGTCATGATTTCCAATACATAAATCAAGGATTAGCTTATTAATACGGATCTTTGTCGAATAAAATTGAAAGGAAGGTGAACTTTTCTCTACAAGCTTGATAGAGAACTTCTTATTATCAAATGATATGTTTCTGATTTCACTCCATGGAAAGGTGATTTTTGGTGAAAGCTTGTTGGTTCTTTCATAGATATTAAGACCGAGAGCTGTAACACCTAAACAAAGTTCACTTTCCTTTTTGTTACTGATTGGAAAATAATTCACACCATACATATCAAGATCTTGGGCGATTTTTAAATATTCCATTTCTGCTTCATATTGTGTCATGCCACGGTGATCAGCATACCAGATTTTAATTCGTTCTTCCCACATTTCAGGAGTCATTTCATATTGATCAATGACACGTTGTGGCAAAAGGTCTTCATTAGCAAGCATCCCTGGTTCACATAATAATTCATCATAATCCCCATGCTTTGCTTGGACGGCATAAGATGCTAAAAGTACGGAAGCTTCTGGTGGACAATAGATATCCATGTTTAAAACAGCTTGTTTAACTTGTAGAAAAAACAAATGTTGTGTAATTTCTTGAACCAATTCATCTGCCATATCTTCAGGATAAAATTTAGCAAGAAAGAGAAATGGCACAGGAGACTTCTTTGGTATATCTTGGTCTCGGACTTTTTTGTCCAATTTCAGCCAGGCGACGAAACTGTCAGAATCAAACTGTAGACCAAAATACCAAATTTCACGAAGACCAATAGTTCTGCACACCAGATCGAACAGATCTCGGCCTGTGGCCTTTAAATCCAGATCAAACTCCAGTTCTGCATCCATTGTAGTGACTCGAACTGGGAAAACCTTCCGAGACGATACACACTTTTTACTCTTTTTAAATGGCATTATTCTATACACTTTTTTTAAACGAATTAACCAAAATAGCAGTGATTTCGTAGCATGTCAAATAAAATATTTTGGCACTAGATGCAAAAAAATAATGAAAGTTTAACTCCAAAATATTACTGAAGTGTATAGAAAACGGTGAAGTGTATTAAATCATCACACAAGGATGGAACAACATTCAGTTAAACTGCGACAATTTTTATTGCCCCATGTATTTGGATCTGTGCCTATGTTTATATAGACACCGCCATAGAGGTAGGATTATAAAGAGGTCATAGCAGAAATGAAGTGAGGCCAGTGTACTGTCCAGTTAAGAAATAGGGCGGAGCCTGTAGACATCCCATCATTCCCAATCTGCAATGCTAACCAATAGTACGGCGCCCAAAACAGTGGTTCCCAACCTTTTTCAGGCCACGACCCCCTTTTATAGCAACCCAAAGAATCGCAAGCCCCTCTGTCCTTCGCCGCACCATTTGCATGATAAAAGCATTTTTAACAGAGTAAGGAAAACACATTAAATATAAAAATATATTACTAAATATTTTATTAATATATATTATAGATATAAAATTAACAACCGTTAGTAGAATATTGCAATGTGTGTAGCCATGTTGAAATATAAAAGCGTTGGAAACATTTGGTATGAAATTCTTTATAAAAAATATGTGTAATTAAAAATAGCTGTAGCGACCCTTCGAAACCAGTTCGCGACCCCCAAGTTGTGAACCACGGGCCTAGAAGAGACAGTGTCCTAACCATTGATATATATGGGACCTTCGATACAATCGACCAATAGTAAGAAAGGTGCAGACGGGCTACGTCTTTTATTCTAGCTATCTTGGTTTCTCCCCATCAAAATTTCCAATGTGTCCAAAATTCCCAGGTTTTTTACAATTCTAGCTGGCACTTACAAATGAAGGAGTGACACGGGCCTTCGAAACATCACGGTCAGTCTGGCTCTAGGTATTTATATAGCTCGATGGTGGTCCTGGATTACGCAATATACTTTACTTTTAACTGCGACTGTGGTTCTAATGGTATCAAGATGGCGGGTCTTGGTGAGAACGTAAAACGACATTTTCCCCTAAAAAATGCCGGGGATGTTATAACATTATTTGAAACACAGTTGGCGGATGAGCCAAATCTGGCCTTGTTATCCATTGTTGTTGGTTATATCGAGAATCTGTTGACGTGTAACCGATTGTCAGAAATAGAAATATTACCCTCAACGAGTTTTGACGAACCTGTAGCACATGTAGATGATGAATGCGTATATGCTTCAGCATCTGTTCCGAATGAACCGGCGGCATTTCCAACTGTTGAGTTTTCAATAGTTGAGGGGCTATATGCAAAATTTCGTAATCAGATTAAAGGAGCTGTTGATTTAAGCCAATATGGACAAAAAGGAAATACTGGAACCAGATGCGCTAGCCGCGAACTGGTGAAGAAGGTTTCTGACGTTATTTGGGGATCGCTGACTAGAAGTTATTATAAAGATCGGGCTCATCTGCAATCCTTGTATAGTTACTTGACCGGTGAGAGTGATATTGTAGTATTTTCAAAAAGGTTCAGTGATTAAAAAATAAAACACTTCACACTTTCCTGTTCACAAATTTTTTTAAAATATGGGATTTTGGCTCTAGTGCAAAACACGTCCCCTAGTGATTTTTAGTGGGGAGTGTTTCCAACACGCATGATAACTGACACTGGCTTGCCGTCATGTTAACAACATGGATGTCTCGATTCAGCTTAAGTTGAAAAGGGGGCGCTATGACGAAATTCGTCCCACAGTGATTTTTAGTATGAAGTGTTTTCAACATGTATGGCAAGTGTCATGACTTGCCACCATGTTGTTTACATCATGTTATGAGGCTGCACCTCCTTGTCCCCTTCCTCTCTTCATGCATGTTTAACTTAATCTCCCTTTCGCTCTTCCTCCTGCTGAAAATTGCTTTCACCGATCCTAGCTCTATTATTCGCGTTTTCATCTCTTATCCTATAGTGCCAGTGCAACATGTCATCCACGTTAGGCCTAGCACCTTCTAGGAAGACAATGTGCGTATGACGTTCCGTCTGATGTCACAACCCCGCTCACAGCGACTTTTCGACTCTTTTCTAGAGGGAAATTGCACTGTGGGATGAATTCTGTACTGTCCCCAAAAAAGGAAGTATTAACTTTTGTCTTTGTTCGATGTATGTAGTTTTTGTATCATTTCAAAATACGGGAAACAAATTTTATGGCCTATTTTTGTGCCGGCATGCCTATTAATAGGCGAACAGTTTTTCATTCATGGCTACGGTTTTCCCCTTGCTTCCTTCTTTCCTCCACCTCCTCATCCCTTTCTGCCTTCCCCCCCTTCTCTGTCTCTCCATCTCTTCTCCTGTCATCCACATTTTAACTTTCTCGTATCGGCACTGAAGCATCATTCAAAAGAGGCCTAGCCCATGACCTCGTCTCACACTCAAATATGGACAAAATTAATCCTCCTTTCATAACCTACTCGGCACGTTTCTTTTCCCGTTCAACCATGATTCCACAAAAAAAAAGACAACCATTCATACACAATACAATTCATTGCAATACAAAACACAGCCAAAAGAACGATGAAACACGTGCAAATACCCTTATATGTCCAAATGCCCATGTGTCACGTCACAAGCCTATGTACTAAACCTAGTGACTTTACGATTCATTTCAAGAGGAAACACTGGGGGAGGTGTTCTGCACTGTTACCGAAATTTTAATAAATTGTATAAGCACTAAGAGCAAATCCCCCAACCCCTTTTTATAAATACTATGCATTGGCGCTAGTACAGATACTGTCCCATTTCGTTTTTAGTGGGAAGTGTTTCCAACCCACATGGCAACTTTGTCCTGGCTTGCCGCCATGTTGCTTACGTCACACTGCAAGCTCTGTCCTTTTCCCTCCTTCCTATTTTCAGCCATTGCCCCTTCCCCTCTCCACCTCCCATTCCCCTGTTTTCTATGCAGTCTCTTCCTTCCCCCTACCCCTCTCCACCTCTAATCCCTTTCCACTCCTGACCGCCACCCCCCCCTACACATCTAATCCCTTTCTCCTGTTAACTTTCCACTCCCAACCACCTCCCCCCTTTGCTTCTTAACGTTTCTCCCTGTTGGCTTTCCCTTC
>QLNU02015360.1:270896084-270918754 GCA_006491805.2 Dysdera silvatica
AAACTCATGTTTGTAAAAATTGCAACACCATGAAGGTAGCATGTGATTGAGCTGAAACTTTCAGGAAATGCAAATTAGGGTATGCTATTCAAATGATTAGAATTTCAGAGTCATCACGCATGCGTGGGCTGAGCAGCGCCCTCTGAACTGCTGATGGATCCGTATAAATAGAGGGCTGTAGCGGGGCGTGTATGGTTATCTGCTAGTGGTAAACGTTACATGAGACGTCACTATGCCTCTACGACGAAAGAGGGCGACATTTCAGCAAGTTACGGAGTTTGAACGGGGACGAATGATCGGCCTTCGTGAAGGAGGGTTTTCTTATCGTGCAATAGCAGCTCGTATGGGGCGTAACAGCAGCACAGTGATGCGAGTGTGGAAGCAGTGGGTTCAAGAGAACCAGACAACTCAGAAATCCGGGAGTGGACGCCGAAAGGTGACGTCAGCACGGGATGATAGACACCTGGTCCGCATGGCGGTGACGGACCGTTTTGCTTCATCTGGACAGTTGGCAGAACGTTGGTGCACTGCTACAGGTGTATCATTGTGTGCTTCATCAATTCGTCGGCGTCTACTGCACCGTGGACTGCGTGCAAGAGTTCCTTTATACAGGATCCTCCTGACGCAAAACCATCGGCGCCTGCGGCTACAATGGGCTCATGGACATAGAGACTGGCGTGCTGATTGGCAACAAGTGGTGTTTTCTGATGAATCCCGCTTTAATTTGGGGTACAGTGATGGCCGCATCCGTGTTAGACGCTATACCGGTGAACGCCACCTTCCGGAGTGCGTTATCCAACGTCATAGTGGACGATACCCCAGCGTTATGGTCTGGGGTGCGATTGCGTATCATCGACGATCTCAGCTGCTACGAATTGTGGGTAATCTTAACAGCAACCGGTACATCAATGAAGTTCTGGAGCCTGAAGTTGTTCCCTTCCTTTCAGGCAGGTGTCTTCAGCCTGGCCCGCCGACGTGTTTTATAAGGCCCACCAACTGATGAAAAATACAAATTGTTTCACACAAAAATAACATCCCTGCTCCCTTTGAGTCTGAAATAAACATTGTATTTTATTCTGTTGGCATTTTCATATTTCATAAGAAATATCTTAAAACACTATAGAACCAAAGTAACACTCTATTTTTCCCTAAGTCATGTTTTACTTTAGTTTTCTAGCGTATATGGGAATCAGGTTTAGTTTTATTGATTTGTAGTGCAACAGTGATTTAAAAAAAATTCATCTTAGGACTCATCAAATTCTATTCTAAATATGCTGATATGAACATCTTCCCCACTATCTGACTGCATGCTCTGAAAATGTTATTGTTTTGGGGCACTTACATTGTAATACATATTTAGTTCCAGAGGCGGATCTAGAAAATATTTGTGGGTGAGTACACAAAACTAGTATAGAGATCTAAGGAAAAAATGTCAATAACGGCTGATCCAGGGTGCGAGGGGGTGCACCCTTTGAACTGCCTTTTTTCTGTCCTAATATTGCTGATACAGTAGTGCGGCCCGCGGGCCTACAAGAATAAGCAAAATTGACCCTTGGGTTGAAGACCCCTGCTTTAAGGCATTCCCGGAGCTGTATTTCAACAGGACAATGCCCGCCCACATATTGCCAGGAATGTTCAAGACTTCTTTTCATCACAACAGATACAGCTTCTTCCTTGGCCTGCCTATTCGCCGGATATGTCGCCGATTGAACATGTGTGGGATTTCGTTGGTCGGCGTCTCGCTCGTGATCCTCGTCCCATAGCTACTACAGATGAACTTTGGGGTTGCATACAAGCAATCTGGAATGCTCTTCCTCAGGCACACATTCAACATCTGTTTGATTCCATGCCACGTCGTATAGCATCACTTATTGCAGCGCGTGGTGGCTTCACCAAATACTGATTTTCGACATGCAATATTATTTTTTTGCTTTGTAATTTTAATCGTTTATTTGTATCAACACAGGTCGTTTGTACATTAAATTTCATTCAATTCGGACGAGTCCTTCATGGTGTTGCAATTTTTACAAACATGAGTTTACATAACTTTGTGTTTAACAATAAAATATATTATGTATATTGTTATTACTTAATGTTGGTACTGGCTTATTGTGTGTAATTTATCAATTGAACTTTATCATAAGCATATACTTTAACAAAAAACAACTAATTTCGCTATACTACTAAGTAGGCTAGAATTCTCTATCTGTTGTTGCTCTTGGAATGCATCACAAGCAAAAAGGGTAATCACTCCTATTGTATAATGTTTATTTAGTAACACAATAGTTATTTGTGAAAATAGATTTTTTAATGTTAGTGTTACACTCCTTCCGCGATTTTTTTCTTCTAATTTTTGTGAAATTCAGGATTTTTCCAGGTGACAACCCCGCAAATATTACATTTTTTTCCCCCGTGATAAAATTATTGCCCCATGTATGACCTCTGGATAGGGCAATATAATCCTACCACATAATGCATACATAACAACGCAACATAATAGTTATTTTTTATTACTATCTTCAAACTTTTTTTAAGTGTTATACTTCTTCTGCAAATTTTTTAAAATTTCTGCGAAATTTGGGATTTGCTGCGAACGTCCTGCGAATTTTGTGTTCCCCCCACCCCACGAAAAAATTGCCATCCTAATCATAAGGAATCATCTATAATTGAGGGGGCCTAAGCCCCCATTCCCTAGTTATTTTGAAAACTCATACAAAATTATTTAGATACACAGTGCGTTTGGTATTTTAGTGGACACTTGATAACAGTGCACTATCGTGAGAAATAATGCCAAATTTGAAAATGAAAATAAAGATACTACAATAAAACAGTATTCTGCAAAGTGGAAGATTAATAATCTTTATTAAATCATTCATAAATGTAACAAAATCAAGATGAGGCTTTCAATCTTGTTTGAAAATTTAATGGACACTTACTGAAATTGGAGTGTTTTATGTACATTAATACATGATAGATGCTCCATTTTTGCATATAACTTTAAAGACACGTGAATCCATTGATTCTATCAATGTTTGTAAATACTTAGGATCGATTTGATACCAAGTTTCCACAATAGCGTCCTTTAAGGCATTAACCGACGTGAATTGCTTCCCATTTGCATATATTTGACGAACAATATAATCCCATACGTTTTTGATAGGATTTAAATCAGGACTACGTGCCGGCCAAATCATACTTTTAAACTTTTTTGAATTTATCCATCTTTTGGTGGAGATAGATGCATGGCACGGCACGTTGTCCTGTTGCAAAATCCAGTTTTCCCCACATATTTCTGAGGCATATGGGAGGGCATATTCATTCAAAAGTTCTTGATAGCAGGTGGAATTCATACGACTGCCGATGAAAGCTCCAGGCGTAGTACCGTTGTAGCCAAAGACACTACAAATGGTCATCAACCCTCCTCCTTGAACTCTACGAGAAAAGTATTGCGGCGCTTTCCGCAAATCGTGCCAATAATGTTGAAAAGCATCCGGACCATCTAAGTTGAATTTCTTTTCGTCCGTGAAAAGTACCTGCAACCATTTATCGTTCCACTCCATGTGTCGTCGAGCCTAGTTTAAGTGTTCCTGTTTGTGAACTTGGGTGAGAGATGGTTTGCCTTTTTTTTTCCGAAAAGATAAATTTTTGGAATTAGAGAGCACATTCTATACTGTCCAACATTTAACTGGGAGCTAACTAAGGTCGTTTCGGACTTTTGCAGCAGACTTTCTTGTGTTACTGGCCTCTCTAATAATGTTCCGCTTATCTCTTTTACTCAGTTTTAGCTTCGCTCCCCGTTTTTCGAGTGGATCCTTTTGGGGTTTCTTTTTGAAAAGGCCCCTATAGTACTCCTTGGACGCTGAATAAGCTGACAAATTTTGAAAATGGATTTTCCATTTCATTTAAAAGCCACAATTTCCTCTTTCTCGAAATCCGTAAGTATTTTCCTTTCTGACATGACTACAAACGAGGTTTTCGCATAAACCTGTTCACACGGGTATTTATACGAACCTACGCATCGAAAGAATACAATATGCAAATTTTTTAGCGCCTGCACTGCCATCTGTTAGTCAGGAATGATAGTGTCCCTTAAATTAACAAACAACATTTGTTACATAAATTTGCATTTTCCCCATTTATGTGACGATATATTGATATAAAATTTATTTTTCTACAAGACATTATGGTGTCTCGGCATTCTTCAAAAGCCAATTCGCAGTTTTTGTATTTTTTTTAGCATTTACGTAAAAATATCAGGTGTCCACTAAAATACCAAACGCACTGTATACTTTTTTAGAACAATGGAAAAAATAAAAAAGGGATGATGGAGTTTTATGGTGCAAGGATGGTACAGGTCATCATAATGGTCCAGGACCTACAATTTTTCTAAGCATTCAAATTTCTTAAGGCCTAGGGAACCAACCTTCAGACTATATATTGTTTGTTTTTTGGTTTTACGGCTCAAAGACTACAGTGGTCATGCTGCGCCGGGACCTACTGTTTTCCGAGGAATCCGAACCTCTTAAGGCCTGGGGAACCAAACCCCGGACTACAGTGAGCAGTGCGATCTTTATGAGATCTCTGAGTAAGCGTTCTTTTTGCACTGCTGGGAGTCGAACCCAACCTTCAGACTGCAGTGAGCAGCTTGTCAGTATGAGTCTTTTCTTTTTTTTTCACTGTTGAGAGTTGAACTTGTTATAATGGTACCCTAGGTGAAAGCATTACCATTGCACCACAACAGGGCCCATTAAACCTAAGAGCGATAAACCCCAACATTAGATTAAAAGTGTTTAAGTAGAGGTAACAGAACAGTTATTATGGGACTTTGAAATCTGATCAAGAATTGTAACTGACAATAACTTTCACTTTTTTCCCTCTTTTTCAAATCTTCAAAATTAAATCATTGAAATTTTTAAAAATGGCCTTGTCTCACTCATTTTAAAGTAATTTTGCTCCATTTGGTTTTATCTTCAACAACAGAAATGAAGTTCTTGGTTAATTTCAACAATAGGTTACAAACTAGATTAATTGGTATTTCTATTTGATTGGTAGTTATTATTAATAATTATTAGGTAGTTACTTGAAAACACAATACTCCATAACAGTGCATGTAGTTTTATAAACAATATGAATTATTACAAGTTAAAGTATGTTTCAGGCATCTTTTATTCTATATACAGAAGACTCATTTAGTTTTATGTATATATATATATTTGTTATATTGAAAAAATCTGCACACATAGTAAATCTAATGCTAGGCATTCAAAAGTCAAATTTTGAGCAAATTCCATTAAAAGCGCAGTAACTGACATAACTTTTTAACATTTAGCATTAATTAAAAGAAAACAAATATAATCAAAAAACATCCGCCTCACCTCTCACAGTGTGTTTTGTGGTGCAGCATCATTCATATATATATTTTGTTTACATACATTAATGCTAATGTCAACAATTCCATAAACTAAAATAAAGAATATAAACAACTTTGGAAAATACTTTGAAATACCATTAAACTTCCAACGGACTGTATAATACAATCTTTGAATTAGTAAATCTCTACATGATAATCACAGTATACTAACAAATTCAATTTACATGTCTCAAAAGTTACACTAGAAAAATTTATTCCTATCGATTTTGTAAAATAGATAAAAGATTTTATTTTTTTACAAATACAAAACCATGATATATAAGGTATAATAATCCATATATAAGTTTCATATATTCTGCATGAAAGCATAATTAGTCTAATAAAAAATTGGCAAAATTGCATTTACACATAATTAAATAAAAGTTTCTCACTAATGGCTTATTCTTTACAATATGTTTCAATAAATTATTTTATTACAAAGGCTACTAAACATCAAGTAAATAATTATTTTGACATGAAAATAAGCACCAAGGTTTTAAATCAGTATAAAATAATGCACAATAAATGAGGAAAAAGTATCCCCAATTTTACAACTCTGGTCTTGGAAGCTAAAACAGATTGGAATTAGAAATATTTTTATGTTAATAAACGTTCTTCACAAAATACTATTTTACAAAAACATAATCTTGAAATTCTTCAAATACATAGTTTTAATTCCATAATTTGTTTTGCCATCATTTTTTAATAGCATACTTTTTTTTAATAACCCACAACTCCGAACAATGCATTTATCCAATGTATAAAAAAAATGAAAGCAACAAAAATGAAATTTAGGAGATACGGTTTAAATTAGACCACAATAAACTTAATTATGAGCAGTATTATAAAATAAATTATTTAGGGATAAGTTCTATAATTATGCCAATACAAAAACTTTGATTACTATGTGTTTTGGAAGACTAAATATTCTGTTAATGAAATTTCATACTGAAGAGTTTGGTTATAATCAGGGTTTAAGATTTTCTTGTTCTTTAGTTTATATGCATATAAAATGAACTTAAAAAGTTGAAATTTTTTTGTTTGTGCATATTTTATAATTTAGCAGTATTTAAAATATTTATTTAAACATTTCTTTTGCTAAAAAATAAAATCATAAACTGTTTGTCAGAACAGATGAAAAAGTAGCATTTAGACTATTTCTCATATATTGCGATTATCACCTCATTTGTTTAATTCAGTATTGTATTAAAGTAAGTAAAATGCCCAGATTATATCAATATACAGTCAAACCCAACTACAGCGAACCCGGCTTATAATGAACCTCTGTATATAACAAATTTTTTGGTCCCGTCTAATCATCCATCATTATTATCGGATTGGATATAACGAACCCCCGGCTATAGCAAACCAAAAGTTTGATCCCTTACGGTTTGCTATAGAGGGGCTTGACTGTATATGCACATACAGCAAAATCTGTAATGATACTCAACGGACCAAGAAAAGATATCAATAAAGGCAAATTATCGTTGTAAACAAGGTTAAATATGATATACTCTATATTTGTTGTGAGCAGGGGAAATTTTTGTTATAAACAGATTACTGTTGTAATAATAAGTTTCATTACAACAGTATTGTTATATATATAGGTATTGCAGAAATGGTTGTACGACCCTTATTAATTCAAGTTTTTCTCAACAGAAAAAGTTCATTAATATCTCATTTTATAGATCTTTTTATGCCATGAAAAATTCTGTAGAATCATGGAGCGTTAAAAAATATAAAACATACTTTTACTCTTTTATTTCAAAATGCACCCTATTTATTATTTTATATCAAAAGAAAGCTTATTCAATTATGGTTCTAATAAGATCAGAACAAAGTTTCAGAATCAGATGGAATTGAAGATATTACAAGTCGAATTTTAATAAATGCACCAAATTACACAGCCTGACCTTGAGTTAATGAGAGTGGTACAGACAGTTTCAGACACCCTATAGACATATATATACACACACACATACTCACATCCGTGAGTTAAGCAATTTGCCAGCACACATATTTTCCATTGTTGTAATGAAACAGAAAGTGAATAGCAATGCTACCCGTCTCCCCTGAAAGGAAAAAATGGAAGTTTCCACAAAGGTAGTGATAAGAGAATTCGAAATAAAACCAGTTTAAGTCAGTTTTGGTAGTTAGTTTGAAGAAGTTATTAGTGAAGTACATCTGAAAATGTTATTGTGTTTTCAAGCCATAAGACAATTGTCAGATAATATATATATAGCACAAAGAAGCCACACTGATGAATGCTTAAGAATTCATCAGAAGATTAGAAGCTGGCCATATACTTAGATACAAATGTCCTAGAAACTCAAGATTCTGCCAAATGATGTCTGTAGGCCTTGGAGATGGTTGCAAACTGGCAAAGAAGTTCGAAGGCAATATGATCAAGCAAAATGTGTGTTAAAACTGCACAATAGAACAGTATGCAGCCATAAATGCCTAATGTCACTTCAACAACACAGTAAATGCACTGCTTAGAGACCTATCAACAGCAACAGGGATCCCTGTATCTATGCAAACAATTTATTGATGGCTGCACGATATTGTCCTGTATGCAAGATGACTTGCTGTATATATTCCCTTAGCTCTACAGCACATGCAGACTAGTAGAACATAGTGTACTGAAAACTTTGCTTGCAGCCCATAACAATGAGGCAGTGATTCTTGACGCACGTGCAACTAGTGAGCCGTGGAATGCACTATAATATTGTCAAACATGATCATTATAGAGGTGAAGGAATCTTTACTTCGAGTGGTATCATTTCAAGGTCAAGTACACCTCTGACTGTGTTTGACAGTTGAACTATAACAATTTATAGGACTATCATCCTACATTAATATATGAGGCTTTTTAGAAATGCATTTAGTCCCGAATTCCATTTAATGAAAGAATGCTCACCTTTGGGCACTATCCTTGGACTCAATATCTTTGCACCCACAATCTTTGGGCTCAACATTGGGCATGCTTAGTTTAACAATACCTGGAATCTGCAGATATAACGCATCTGGAATGTCAAGCTCATTCACTGGACTTAAACCCCACTGAACATATATGGAACTTTTGGAAACCAGGTTGTAACACATAATCCTCCACCACAGACCACTGAACTGTGTTTGTGTTCAAGAATAAGATTTTTTAATGCAGGAAATATTGGATATCCTCATTAACAGTAGTTTAAACTGTTATACAGCCTGTATAACCATTCTTATTAACCATACACTGTATTAATCTTTTTATGACCATCAGGGTGGCATTTATAACACACATGGTGTCAAGCTGGACACTCTGCGCCCATTTTTTTTTCTGTGAACAAGTGAACGTGATCCTCTTGTTGCACTTTCTTTTGTCATTATATGTTACATACCTCCCCTTGAACTACATTTCTCATAGCTGGACAAAGCAAAATTGCCCCAGATGAATTCCTCAACTTATGCACATGAGTGCATATACAGGGGTTGAAAAATAGCAGCACACCTTATTTGCCCACATAAAAAATAAACTATAAACATAGTAGGAAAAGAAAACTCCTTACTCTCCAACTGTAAAAATCTAGTTGTCAATGGCGATTAGGCAAGCGGATTTGATGAGCCCTGTGCATATATATACGATGACTTTTCAACAATAAGTTTAAAAATATACCCAGCAATCTTTTTCTAATACTGTTGAACTAATTATACATAATTATTGAATTATACATGGGTCTAGTTTAGAAAAATTAACTGTTTTATTTACATGCAAGGCAATTTTCATTCATTTGTTTATATCACAAGCCAAAAAGAAAATCAAATCAAGCACAATGATAATAACTTCATTATTTTCAATTACTGTGTGTCCAATATCAAATCCATTTAAAAGTAATGAAGAAATCCAATATTTAAATATTAAAATATTCTTCAAACAAACACATTATTGTAACAATTTGGAGTGTGTAGGTGTGTTTCAACAGAATATTTGCATGTTCAATGCTTTATTATAAATATTACTACTGAAAGTTACTTCTATAAATGATTAAATAAATCATTTTCAGAGTTACAAAAATTTGCAGCAACATTTTAGATATTTTTAACTATCAGCAATATGGACAAATATCAATTACAAAATTAAAGTACTTTGAATACATGTAAAAACATTTTTAAAAATTATTTCATATTTCTGAAAACTTACTGATAAACATAGTTTTATGCAGAACTTATAAGTACATCAACTTTTCCTCTTCTTTTTCCCCTTCCGCCAAAAAAGAAACTGCAATGGTAGCAAAACCCGAACAAAATATTTACATTTTAAAAATTATATGTAATCAAAAAATATTAACTACCAAAAGCGGAACAATCATAGAAATGTCAATATTATAGCTGGTTTGCACATTGCTAGATGAGAAATGTGAGATGATTAGAAAATGCTACACCTGTATTCATACAGAAGCATCAGGATTTTTTACATTATAAATGTACATTGATATTCAATCCATGAGCCAAGTTTTGAAACACATTAGTACTCAAATAAATATGTAATTGCATTACAAAGAAACCTGGTCTAAAGCTTGGAAACACAGCCCACATGCTTTCTTCTTAAATTTTGAAGTGTATGGATTATCACGATAATAATATATGTTGATATAACATACATTATTATAATAAATAGAATACATTGATTGGTCATTGAAAAGATATGTATCCATAAACAAAGCGCCTATATCACAGGTGTTTTACAAGGCATACCAAAGTTCAAATAAGTTAAAGAACCCTACATATGACATAAACTTAATATGCATATTAGTACATACTAAAGTAATTAAGGAAAAAAATTATGAACACAATGTATGAATTTTACTTGCATTAATACCTTATGAGTTACTTATATTTTACAATTTTAAGTTAAATATTTAAAGTTGTTTTATTGGAAATGTTAAAGATATCAAGCTGTGTTATCTCACATGACAAATTTCAACATTAGTTATTATTTAAACAAGGGGTTGCCGAAGTGGTTGATAGAAAAATGTAAGACATCACTGTATAGGTAATATTTATTTAATGCGGTAAACTTGGATTACATCCATAATGGCTTACTAAGTTAATTAAAGTCTTATTTTCATATATATAAAGAAGATCATACTATTGTTAACTAAACTAAATTTTATATATTATTTATTCCTCCTATTAAATATGTAATGTTAAAAAGAACATAAAAAGCAGAAACATATCCTTTTGACATTAAGGATTAATGTGAAAGGGATATGTTTTCGTTCATTACTATATAATATATAGTTATATATATTATTATACATAACTATCTATAATAAATTTAAGTTCATTGATATTATATGTATATGATTATTATATTGGCTTAATGGCTAAATCAATATAACAAAATATACTATATTATACATACAATAAACACTGTAACTAGAAAAGCATAAGTATGTTAAATACATTTTACTATCCCGGGTTGAAGGTAGGTTTTCATTTATAATGTATCCGGAGAATACGCCTGCAAGCATTTATAACAAAATAGATTTGTCATATGTGCACAAATTTAAGATGCGTACAAAAATGTTAAAGTTGCAATTAATACTACAATTAAATGTTCAGGTGTTTCCATTAATAAATAAATTTTTTATAAACATTACTATTAAACACTTTTAAACACAATGTAGGAATTTATATTTTTAAGCATATGGATATGTAATCAGTGTCAGATAATTCCCTTTCAAATTATGTAAAATATATTAAAAACTTCAATAGAAATGACTGAACATCACAAAAGTAGGCTTTCATATCAACTTTTACTTTTAGAAAAAAATATTGAAATATTTAACTTAAAGTTCATCAATTATTCTCATTTGTCTATTAATGCGGCCACTTTTAGTAATTGCAAGCTGTAAAAATTCCAAGTAATTTTTTTCAATAGGATCATGAAACCTGTAAGTAAAATTTAAAAAATGATAAATACAAATTATATATATCATCATCATCATATTCAACCATTATCTATCCACTGCTGGATGAAGGTCTCTCCAAATGCTTTCCACACAAGTCTATCCTGGGCCATTCGTTTCCACGTCACCCCAACCTGTTTTCTTATTTCATCCACCCATCTAGTTTGAGGACGTTTTCTAGGTCTTCGGTGGTCTCTTGGAATCCAGTTCAGAATTTCTGTTGTCCATCGTTGATCAGTTCTTCTTGCAATATGCCCAGCCCATCGCCATTTCAGCCCTTTTACTTTAACAATGATGTCCTCTACTCTAGTTTGCTCTCTCACCCAAGTGTTTCTTTTTCGATCTCTCCTAGTTATTCCAAGCATGCACCTCTCCATGCTCCTTTGCGTTGTCTGTAACTTTCGTATTGCTCCAACTGTTAGACTCCATGTCTCTGATCCATAAGAGAGGACTGGCAATACACACTGGTTGAAGACCTTTCTTTTTAGACACAAAGGCAATTTCCCCTTCAGGATAAAACTGTTTCTTCCAAATGCACTCCAGCCAAGTTTAATACGTCTGTTGAGTTCTTTCATAATGTTGCCATCCATCGTCGTGTAATGTGCAAATTTTAATTGCCTCACTGGATATCTCTTTCCCCCATGGAATTTTTGAAAATGCCCCTAAACCATTTCGGATTTTTTACTTTATCTTCTACTTATAAAGTTCTGACCAGGCAAATTTGCATATCGCTGCGCTTCTTTTTCTGGCATTTTTCTGAAATTCCATATAATTATGGGACACTTTTTAAAAATATTAATACACATAAAAAATTAAGCATTTTCCGTTCATCAAACTATGTCTAAACAGTAAATTTCTTTTATTTTCTCACACCTGTTTTAATGAGTTCAGTAAGTTTTAAATATTAATAAAATTATTTTGTTTTTACCTGTTTCCATATATTTATAGGACACACTGTGCATATATATACATACATAGTGTTCATGAACTGTTTTGACAAAATAGGAGGGGTGATAGTACACATCAAGATGAACAATATTCGCCACAGAACCTAGGGTCACAAACCACTCACGGCACCATTTCTAAAACCGTACAGCAGGAACAAATAGTGACAACCAATGCATGAGAAGCACAAACTGCAATGTTCTAATCATCTACACACTTGATTAGCTGACCTGAGTTGTATCTGGCATATCTCATGTACTCGTTGTCTCTATTTGTGTACGCTGGACAGTTTTAGAATCTAGGTTCTATGACAAATATTGTTAGTCTTGATGGACATTATCACCCCTCTTATTTTGTCAAAACAGTTTATCAACACTGCACATATACACACACACACTGGGTGGTTATAATGAAAGTTTCCCTATTCAAAAGGCTCTATATAGCCCAAACAAATAAGCATGACACCAAAATCTGCACACATACTATTCAATTTTAGGGTAGTGAGAAGAATACATTAATTTTTGACACCCACGTATAAGTAGCTAAGTCTAGAGCATTCAAACAATGGATTTCAACAGATACAACATAGCATTCAAACAATGGATTACAACAGATAGAGCTGAGATAATTACACTGATAAAACCCAGAGCTGAGTGTTTTGCAATCTTACAGAGAAAAGGTGGAAGCACTGAAGGTGCATCATTACATTTCAAAAGCCCAGAGTCAGTTTTTAAAAGAAAGAAATACAAGCCTCAGCAGTTCAGAATGTATAATCTTGGTAGATTTTGTCAAGAATTATTCGTTCATCATGCAAGATGAAATTCAAGGCTATCACTGGGTCAACTAGCAGGATACACTACATCAAATGGTATTATTTAAAAAAAAAAGATGAAGTCAATAGCCAGTGTGTCTGCATTCTTAGTGATTATTCGGAGCATAACATAGTTGCTGTTTATGATTTTCAAACTCATCTCATTAGACATCTTAAGCAAGTTCTTCCACAACTACTGAAAATTATATATTTTTCTAACAGTGCAGCCAGCCAACACAAAAATAAGAACTGCTTAAACATTTGTCATCATATTCTGGATTCTGGACTGCATGCCGAGTGAAATTTTTTCACACGGGTAAAAATGCATGTGATAGAGTGGGAGGAACCACCAAGTGAGAGACAACTAAGGCAAATTTATAGAGAACAATGGATGGCCAAATTCTAACTGTCGAGGTTATGTACCAGTTTTGTTGTGATAAGATAAAGGGAAAAACTTACATTCATGTAAAAAGTGAAGAGGTTCTTTGCAATAAAATAGAGCTACAAAATAGGTTCGATAGCTGTGAATCAATTGTAGGAACAAGGGGGATTTCATCGATTTATCCCACTTTCCGAAAGTGTTATGAGATGCTTTTTGACTTCAAAATCTGAAGAGTTTGAGGAGTTTCAAGTAAATAAAGTAGTATTTATATAAATCGAACACTACGCAGATCAAATTAAACAATAATATAAATTAATGTTTATTAGCGTAATGATACCAGCGCCGATGGTATGGTGTGATTAGATGGTGAAACGTTCGAAAGAAAATAAATATTTCTGCGTTCGGTGGGATCTGACCAGTGGAAAGTCGTGGATTCAAGTCTCATTGAAAGCAAAAATATTTATTTTCTTTCAAACGTTTCACCATCTAATCACGCCATAACATCAGCACTGGTATCACTACACCAATAAATGTGATTAATATTCGCCTCATTCGTCTAGCGGTCCAAGACACTCCGGGCTAAACGGAGGGACCCTGGTTCGAATCCAGGATGGGGAAAGCGTCTCTTTTTCTCCAAAATTACACAAGCTCTAGTTTGAGCTGTAATTAAAACGTGGGTGGCAAAAATTATAGTATAGTTGATTAATATTGTTGTTTAAAGTAAAATAGTGCCACTAACCCTGAGAATGAACGACACTGTTGCATGTGTCTATGATGGACAGTGGTGGCTAGGTGAAGTGGAAGACACCAGTTTACAAAGCAAGGACATATTTATTCACTTTTACCATCCAGCAGGACCAAAAACATCATTTAAGAAGACATCAGAAGATAAGGTGTTGGTGAAAATAGCAGATATTCGCAGGAAACTTATACTAATGAAATTAACAATGGCTACTGGACGATTTCATAACATTTCTGAAAAACTATGTGCAGAGATATCCTAACTTTTTAATAAGTAGTGAACTTTCAAAACCTCCAAAGTAATAGATGTACTATTTTCATTTATATATCCTTATAGTTAGTTCTAATGTATTTTAAAATTGTATTTCTTGAATAATATTATGTTACTTGACTTTGCATTTTTTAAATTTTTGTATATGGCATAAATCTGGCTCAATTGAATATCAAACTTTTTACTGGAGTTTACTACCATATACAACTCCAATTCAAATATTAGAATAACCAAAAAAGGCATTGCAATGTATTACAAAATGCATGATATCTATAGAAATAAACAATGGGGACGAACGACAAAATTATTAAGTGTTCACAATAAGCTAACTTATATTGTTCACACATGCCTATGGAATTGATAGAGATTTTATGAAAAATTATTGAAATTTTTCAAAGAATTAAAATATTCCCAGCGCCGATTCAAAATATTAGAATATCTGTAAAATTATATAATTGGTCAGTGCTGATGACAAAATTTGCATAAATGGTGCTACTGTAGAGTTAATATAGGTACAAAGGCTTGTTTGAAAGTCAGCTTTAGTTAGTTGGGGGTTAAAAATGGGCCGTACGAAAGACATACCGGAAGCTATTAAGACAGTGATTGGGACTCTACACAATGAGGTACTTAGTAAACAGATGATTGCTGAAAAAGTGAATTGCTCTCAAGAAACTGTGAGTAAAATTTTAAAAGATTATTCTAGAAATCAAAATTTTAAAAATAATCGTGCAAATAGTAGATTCGTAAGTGGAAAGTGGCGAGAACAAGGAGTGGATGACTCAACATCTACCACACTGCAACAACTCCATTAACTTGATTTTCAATCATGTATGCCCAAGACAAAGCCGCTACTTACGTGCAAGCAAAATAGGACCAGAGTGCGGTGGTGCAAAGACAGATTGCAATAGGGCATTCAAGATTGGAATGATGTACTTTTTAACGATGAATCGATGCTTGACGTTTCCCAAGGTCATTAGGGTAACCACATTTGGCATTGCAAGCAAGAAGCTTTTACTACAGATTGCTTGAAACGCTCTATGACGCTTAGCATCTCTGTCATGATTTGGGGGTGTATGAGTGCTGTGGGCTTAGGAAAGCTATGTATTTTGACAGGAAAGGTAAATTCCAAAGTATACAAGGAGATACTTGAACATTTTATGATTCCATGATCGGAAGAACTATTTGAGAAAAACTTTATCTTCCAACAAGACTCAGCATCTTGCCACAAGTCCAAGGACACCACTGCTTGGCTTAATAGCAATAGGACCAAAACACTTCCTTGGACAACCAATTCGCCCGATTCAAACCCCATCAAGAGAATATGGGATTTAATGAAGGAACATCTACAGGATTTAGCTCCAAAGGATAAAAATGCACTCATGGAAAGTATGAAATCCGTTTGGGATCCGTCCGTATCAGAAAAAGGACTGCAAAACTTAGAGCACAGTCAGACAGAATGTCTATGTGACATTATTAAGGCAAAGGGAGATGCCATTAAATACTAATTATTCCCAATGTTTGTCGTTTAAATGAATTACTTTTTTTCCATGTTATTCTAATTTTTTGAACCGCTGCGAAAATTATTCTAATTTTTTGAATTTTTAGAAAAAATTTATTACAAAAAAACTTTGCAATATCATACTAATTTTTTTTATGTTATACTCATTTATAAAATATGTAGAATATGATGGTACACCTTAAAATTTTCAAGCAGTCATTTCCAGTGAAATAAATGCAAATCCCAAATCATTGTGTACTTTATTTTTCATTATTCTAGTATAGTAACACCTCTCAACAACAATATTATACGGACCGAGAAAAATTATCATTGTAGAGGGAGTTATTGTTATAGGGAGGGTTCATTATACAGTAAAACCTCTCTACAACACTATTATACGGACTGAGAAAAATTATCGTTGTAGAGGGATTTATCGTTATATCGGACATCGTTGTAGGGAGGTTTTACTGTATTTTTAATTGGAGTTGTAGCACTTTACTGTGTGCAAAATTTATATTTTTCTTAGGTCCCCCCACCAGAGGTATTTACTCCTAAATTTTACAAAAAATGTTAAGATCATATTTGTGGGTCCCTGTAAAAAAAGGAAGAGAAGTATCAGGTCTCAATTGTTTATTTATATAAATTACCCAACACAATTACTTGCAAAAAAATTGAGACCCAATATTTGCATCCTTCCCAAAAAAATTGACCACCTGAAATTTGAATTTTTTATAACTGCAAGTGTTAAATTCGACGTCAAATTTCAGACATAAGGAAACAAGATAGCCAAATGATGTACTTGACAAAAATATAGTTCACAATGTTCCAAGAATAACAGTTTTTATTTCAGAGCTCTATCACAAGTCATAATGGAAATATGCAGTTTTCTGCAAATCTCTAAAAATGCCAAAATTAGCTAATGGCATGAAACAAAAATGGGTGCCATTTTTAAATAAGTGAACAGAAAATAAAAGTAATCTTGGTATTACACTACCAACATATATGGGTAATCACCTGCAAAAATTAAAATTTTTTAAAAATGGTCAAACAACCATTGCTAGACCACTTGATTTGGATTGACCTCAGATCCAAACTGGCTACCATACTTTCAAACATTTCTTCGCCTTTGATTAACACTGTCTGCATCCCCTTTTTCTGAAAATTTCAACCAAGATCTTTTCCATTCTTCATAAATTTAATTGTCACACATATTCTTCACCCCAATCAACAAATTATATTTGTCCAAATTCAATAATTTCTGAACTTCAACAGTCATAGCATATACTTCATTCCATGCAATGTGATATTAGCTAAACATGCAGAGTCCTTCACATAGGATTAAAAGAGAGTGAGGCATATGACCAGAAACAAAACTTTCATTTCTCTTTGGCTAAACGTTCATAAGAAGTTGGCCACTAATTCTCATTTTCCAAGGTGCAATTAATCGAAAAAGCTTTTCACAACCTAACCTCAATGTTTTCCAGACCTTTCACATCCTTTCCAATGTTGATACCGCAGTCAATGACTAGCTACCATTCAGTGCCTTTTTATCTATTTGGAAATTTTTGACTGCACTATACAACAAGAAATATTCCCATAGACATACAGATTCCCCAAGTTTCCTGTTCAATGAATTTGTGGCTAGCAAGATGGTAATGTTGGCTGGCTTCACATGTGAACACAGTTTGGTTTTAAAGAAAGTAGCATGTGGCAATTGAAATAGTTATTAACATATTAAAAAATTAAAAAATTTAACTGTGAAAATTTGTTGTGAATATATTTTATATAAAATTTCTATGCAGTGTCGTACAAACTTAAGAAAAACGTTTGTTTAAATCTTTGCAGCAAATTAATTTACATCCACATGTCTTGCAAATATTATCAGCAAAAGTTAGCTTTATGAATAAATAAAAATAAGCAAAAGTTTCTCTTACCCATCAAAAAATGAAAACTCGACAATATCATTGCCAACACCCAATAAAGTATTAGCATTAATATGGTGAATAACACTTCCGTTACCATGAAAAATTACTGATTCAACAGGAAAATTGTAATATTGTAAACAGATGTTTGCTAGCATGCTTTCTTCTGAGAATGCATTTTGATTCTTTAGTTCCTAAAAAAGTTTAATTTACACAAATTTAAGTTATACAAACAAATGGAACAATACTTCAAAATAAAATCTGGAAGTTTCAAGAAATTATTATACAATCAAAATTAAAAATGTCTTAAATTGCTTTCATTATTAATGAAAAATGGATGTTTTAATACTAGAATATTTTTTTAATTCAAATAATGATAAAAGAGGTCTGTGAAGAATTTTTTTTCTTCGAAGTTAAGGGTGTTCCTTATGTATTTTTGGATGCTGATTTCAGGAAAAATACTTAAAAAATTCTATCACGTACAGTTTTGACACAAATCGAGAATTTCTGTCTGGTTGCCTACCTACTAGGTGGTGCGCTACTATAAAAATGTGTCAAAGCAATATTTTTGCTTAGAAGGAGGTATTTTGCCTCACCAATAATAAATTGAAACGTAAAAAGTAGAAAAATGTTATCAAAAAGTCAAACGCATAAATGACATTATAAATCAAAGGGTGTATAAAAATTAATTCAATATAATGAACTCCAAGTAACTTGAAGTTTTTGATCCATAATGGATAAAAAAAATGCAAAACTTAAGGTAAAAGATTGGAGACTCTTCATTGGCTCATCACAAAGAAGTTTTAAAGCTGTCCTTCTTTACAACTGCAACAGATATGCCGCTATACTAGTTGGCCATTCAGTTCCTTAAAAGGAGAGATAAGCAAATTTAGCCTTGATTCTGACCAAACTTAATGACAAGGAATGTGAATGGACCAACTGTGGAGATCTGAAATTGCTCTCTATGATCTTTGGTCAACAGGGTGGCTACACTAAGTAGCCCTGTTTCCTCTGTGAATGGAACAGTCATGCTAAAGCCAAGCACTAGAGTCAGAATGTGTGGCCAGGACATTAAATGTAGGGGCGGGGGGGGGAAAGTATGTACACTTCAAATTTTTGGTGGACCCAAAAACAGTATCCCTGCCTCCACTTCACATCAAATTTGGCATCGTGAAGCAGTTTGTAAAAGCCCTGTCAAAAGATGGTGATATTTTCAAGTACCCGACAAGTAAGTTTCCAGGGCTGTTCGAAGCGAAGCTGAAAGAATGGGTTTATGTTGGTCTCGACATTTGAAAACACATGACAGACAAAATCTTTGAAACCAAAATCGAAGACATTGAGAGATCGGCTTGGGAATCCTTTAAAGGAGCTGTGAAGAAGTTTCTTGGCAATCAGAAAGACCCTGCCTTCAGGAACATTGCAGGAAACACACTGGAGAACTTGAAAGTCTTGGACTGTTCAAATAGCTTAAAGACCCATTTTTTTTAAACTCCCTCTCCAAGCTATTTCTCAGAAAAACTAAGTGCTGTAAGTTAAGAGCAAGGAGAGAGATCCCATGAGGACATAAAAGGAAATGGAGCAGAGGTATCAGGGCCATTGGAATAGCAAACTACTGCTGGATGCTGGCTAGGGAGGAGGTGCAAGCAGCACACAAGAGATAAAAGTTCTAAACAGAGCTTCATGGGGAAGGAAAAGAAGCATTATAATGATTTGTGACTTCATGGTGGTTATAACGAACATAAATTAATAAAATGTAAAATACATCTTATGTTTAAGTTTTTTCGCGAATAATTTTTTTTAACTCTGCTAAATCTTCTGTGTGATTTTCCTGGACCTTCATCCTCACTTCATGGAAAAACCTTGCGTGACAAAGGGAAAAGCTCAGCATTTCTGAACTCAGCATATCGAAAAAAATTAGAAACACTTAAAACAGTGCAGAAAAAATTAAAAGGTACTATTTCGCAGAGCTGTGTAATTAGTGAGTAGAATTTAATATGATTTTCCTTGCAATACTGAAGCTGAGAGTAGATTTATAATCATTAATGAGGTTATCTTACCGTTTATAAATATAGAAAGCTTCCAAGAGGTTCAACACCATAGGTGATCCCCACTGATAATTAACAAAAGCTTCCAAACCTTAAAATTATTATAATTCTTCCAGCAATGAATAGTGATGGAAGATTTTTAAATTCAACATTTTGATATATATAATTATCAAATTTCATCTCCCACAACTTGAAATTAATGAACTTCCTTCTTTAACAGCTTCTTGCGCCAACCATAGAAACTTTGTATTTAAGGGACAACACTATCAACAAACTAATGACATGGCAACACGTTAACTAACTATACCCTTTATTCTTTGTAAATTTCACATCTACTGTAACTTCAAACTTTTAGAAAAAATCAATTTTAAATCTTAGCCAGACTACGTTGAAGACATTTTCATCCTTTGGAACAGCCTTCCTTAAAACATGCCACTGATTTTCAATATTATGAATTCAATGTGTCTGTTCATAAAATTTTCATTGAAATTGAACAGAATAACTCTCTCTCTCTCTTTTCACAACCGACTGATGAAAGAAGTCGGCAATATTTTCACCATTACTGTTACTAGAAAACCACATTCTCAATTTCATCCCCTCTTCAAGCCACTTTTCAACCAAAAAATGTCCACCCTCTCCCTTTTTATTATGTTTAAGATAAGATAAACTTTATTCAGAAGAATCACACTGATTACAAACACTTTAATACAATACTGAACATACAGTGGTTCACCTGGGCAGGAATGGGTAAAAACTATTATGTCTGACAGAGCCCATGATGCCCCAGGTAGTGATATTTCGTGTTATAAAATAGAAAAGTGTTAACCTAAAAAGTGTTTGTAAAGAAGTTTTTTAAATAGTGGGAGTGAGTTTATTGATTGTAAGGAAGTAGGAAGGGAGTTCCATACTATGGGACCATAACAGCCCATTCGCATCAGTCCCCGATTGGTTCTAGAAAATTCGGATATGTAATTGCCTGCTGTTCTTGTAAGATGTGTGTGGTTGGGTAAGTGAAGAGAAATGATTTTAGGATGCCGTGAAGACTTAATAACATTGAACATAAATGTGGAGGTTTTAAAATAGAGACGTTCATCAATTAAGAGAATACAAAAACATTTCGCAATTTCCAGAACGTGAGGGGCAGAACTTTGGTAAGGAAGAAAGGTGAAGGTATCTTTTTTGAAGTGAGGCTAAACGATGTATGTTTGATTTTGACGTGTGACCCCAAATTAGTAGGCAGTAATATAAATTAGAAAAGATTAAAGAATAATATAAACTTAGTAAGACTAAGGTAGATAAAAGCTAATGTTTCTAATTATATCAATATTTCTACTTAATTTGGAACAAACTGCATGAATATGCGAATCTCATTTTAGGTTTGCCTGGAGGGTAATACCAAGGAAATCAGTTTCTAGAGAAAAGGGAATAGAATTATTATTTATAATAAGGCTGAGGTCGTCCAAAATAATATTCTTTTTGTTGGTGAATAGCAAACATTTTGTCTTTAAGGTGTTTAATGTTAAGAAGTTAGTGTTAAAGAAGTTAGTAAAATATTTAATATCACTATTGATATAATGAATTAAGTTATTAATTTCAATATCATTAAAAAATGCTAGTGTCATCTGCGAAGCAGAGGGGTTTGAAAAGTACAGGTAAGAAAAATATGTCGTTTAGATAAAATGAAATAATAAAGGTCCAAGAATGGACCCCTGTGGAACACCACTTCATATAGTATGAAGCGGAGAACGGTTACAATTCAAATGCACAAATTGTTGTCTGTTGATTAAATAACTTTAAAATACGTTACTACAGAGACAATGAACACCGGCTAGTTCCAATTTAAAAGAAGTTTTTCATGATTGGTGGTGTCAAAGGCCCTGAAAAGATCAAAGGAAACACCAACTACTGATTTTTTTTAACCTAAGGATGAATAATATATAAAGTCGGTAGCTGCTAGTAATGCATGTTCAGTTGATCTGCCTTTAATAAAACCAAATTGGTTATTGTGTATAATATTGTTGTTTTATAAGAAGCTATATAATCTATTATAAAGAAGCTGCTCAAAGATTTTAGCAAAGATGGTAAGTACTGAAATAGGTCTATAGTTAGAGATTTCAGTTCTTGAACCTTTTTTAAATATCGGAGTAATAACTGAAATTTTGAAGTCATTAGGAATAATTCCAATGGTGAAGATTAGGTTATAAATATGCGTAAGTGAAGATTTAATGAACTCCATGATGAATTTCACTGCCATTGGGCAAATACCATTATGTCCAGGGCCTCTGAATAAATTAATTTCTCCCAGGATTTCATTTATTTCAAGATTAGTAATAGACAACAAGAACATAGAGTCACCAATTGAGTAACCATAACAATCATTTTTGAGGTTCAATATATTAGAATCATTATTATTTAAGGTATAGGGAAAATCAATAAAATAATTATTGAATGCAACAAGCCTTTGTGTGTCGGTTGTTAAGGTGTGATTGTCATAAGGTCACCTATTGAGTTCTGAAATTTTTTTTTTCTGACCAAGTAATTCATTTAATTTAGACCAAGTTTTTATTGGAGTGGAATTAGTAAAAAATTTCATTAAATAAGAGCATTTGGTAAATTTTAGTTTTTTGTTTAATTTATTTCTGAAAATGTAGAAGGCAGAAAGGTTATTCATTGATCTGTTTTTTAAAA
>QLNU02015360.1:270959256-270983536 GCA_006491805.2 Dysdera silvatica
TCTTACAAGGGAACTTTTTTGTGTGAGGCCCTCGACCTACAATCAAGACCTATTACGTTTTGTAGTAGTTGCTGCACTAGTTACAAATGTGATGCTATTTTTCTGCAAGACTTGATTTTTTATTTGACTTTGAAGTTAGGGAAAGTGCGATTTTAGAGCAATTTTCATATTTTTTGCTAACACTGTACTTCAATTAATTTTATTTTCATTTAAGTAGTAGTAAAGAAAGTTAAGAAATGAAATGTGTAAAATTTAAAAAAAAATCAAAAACATTAATCTGACTAGTAAAAAATTTCAATTCAGAAGAACGTTTATGAAAACACAATTTGGTGATTTTAAGTATAAACGTTTGGCGTGCGTGATATATTTAGCACACGATAAAGACAAAACTTCTATTGCGCACTATTTTGTTTTAGTCGGCTTAATTGTCAGTTGAAGAATGCTGTAATTCCTTGAACTAATCGTACTGTGTGCTTGAAATGACATTTTTAACTTAAAATTAAATTTTAACTTGTGCTTTGGGGAATAAAATACTTTAAATGTAAAGTGCTGAATGTTGAAATATATTAAAAATTATCGATTTCTGATATAAAATTAACTTTGCAAAATCTGGGAAAAAATGAAATGTGTTGTAAATATCATAAAGTCTGTTTAAATTTAACGATTAATAAATATAAAGTGGAACCTTCTGTAATTACTGAAAGCGAGTATGAAGAAAGAAAACAAGGGTGTATTCGAAAGAATTTAGGAGTTAATTTGGACGGACGATTTTGTGGAAGAGAGAACATTAGATGTTGACGATCATAATTTTGATGACAATTATATTAGCGATGATTATTGTAGTCATTGCAGTGATTCTGATGATTTATATGAACCTGCTTCTAAACAAAATAACGGTATAGTCAGTCTTAAACAAATGAAAGAAATCATTAAGTTTTATGGTTCTTGCAAAACAGGTAAATTTAAACAGATTCAAAAACGTTACCCAAGGCTTAAGAGTAAACCATGCAGTGCCAAATTTAGAACACATTTGAACAAACAGGGTAGTGTCAGTGAAAAATGCAGCATTGTTAAAAATTATGTACATAACAATTTTTTAAATGCCAGAGAAAATCATTTGCCTGTCCATGAAACTGACTTGAGAAGGTGGGCACTGATGAAAGCCAAAGAAATAGGTTTCACAGAATTTAAATGTACAGATTCCTATATAAATACTTTAAAAAAAGTTCAAAATAGTTTCCAGAAAAATTACAAAGTTCGTTACGACTGCTGAAGTGAGAGATGAAGACAAAATAATGCTATAGAATTTGTTTTACAAACACGAGATGGGATAAAAAATTGTGTTCCAAGTCAAGTGTTTAATGCAGACCAACGTGAATTTAATTATTTTATTGGAAATGACAGATTATTATCACATTAGTGGGGAAAGACAAACCTTTGCAGTTTAAAAGGCATTGCATAATACAACACACTAATATACGATAATGTCCATTATTTCTATGGGTGGGGAATTAAAAAGAAAACTTCTTGTATATCAATGAGAAGTTTCAAGAAGTTTTGGGCCAAAGGTAGAAGAAAAATTATTTCGGCCTTCAAATGTATACGTCACTTGTTCCAAATCCGGGAAAATGGATAAAAAGACCATGAAAGATTGGATAAATCAACTGTTTGAATCCACTTCTTGAACCTCCATTCTGCATTCTTTTAGATGCATGGACAGGCTGTACTGACCCATATATATATATATATATATATATATATATAACAACCTTAAGAAAAACTCAACTCACTTACGAATACCTGCGAAAACTACATCTCTTATTCAGCCTTTAGACATTCCTTTCTTTCGCCAGTATAAAAAGTTTGCCAAACAAATCATAAACAGAATTACGCTGGATGAAATGAACATTGACATTACCAATAGAAATTCAATTTTAAAAATGCATTCACTTATCTATAATCAGTTACAGTCAGAAAAATTTCGTGAAATGTTACAATTCCCATGGTTTAAATGCTGTTACAGTGACAAAAATCCAGGGAATTTTTCGAATGTAGAAGAAATGTGCTTTGAAGTATATGATATTCGCACCATTGATAACCGACAGTCGCTTATTTTTAAAATGTTCCTATTGCAACAAAATGCTTTGCTTTCATCATTTTTACATAACGTGCCATTATCACGATGCGCCGAGTACATAAAAAACATGTTTTATTTATTTTCTTAACATTTCCAAGGGAGGCCACCATGGGGGAAAAATATTTTATATTTCAAGACTTTATTAAATATTTTTATACAAATTTTGTAAATAAAGTCTGCGACTCCTGTGTATATGTAGTATATATAAGAAATGTTTTAATCAATGCTTCTTATTCCCTTTTCTTATGTTTTTTGCAAAAAGAATGTTGCACGATAACAATATAGATACTTTCTAAAATAAATATGCATATTCCTTTTTCCTCTTTCCTTTCAAAATACCAAATGGTTATATGTATAAACTACGTAATTTAACATTTATCACCTCACTTTTTAGACAGAAAGTACATTTTTTGAGATTATGAACCATTCATTAGCTAAAGCTGTTCATTAAGGTAAATGTATTATTTATAAAGAAAATATGCATTTACCAGATTTCCTTTTGTATTAGGTATATTTTTAAATTTTCATTTTAAATATAAAATTAGTAAATACAAGTATTTTTGCACTTTGTGCTGATTAAGAAAATACCACGCAATCACTTTTTCTCCTTTTGATTCACAATAAAGTCGCCAAATGTTAAAAAAGAAACCAACAACTGGAGCCAAAATCGCCAAAAAAAAATCTGCTTTCATAAATGTTCTCCTTAGTTGAAATTTTTTGCGAGTCAAATTCATGATTTTGATTTTTTTTTAATTTTACACGTTTCGTTTCGTAACTTCCTTTACTACTACTGAAATGAAAATAAAATTAATTGAAATACAGTGTCAGCAAAAAATATGAATATTGCTCTAAAGTCGCAAACTTCAAAGTCAAATAAAAAATCAAAATACGAGTCTTGCAAAAAAATAACACCACATTTGTAACTAAGGCAGCAGCCTCTACAAAATGTAATAGGTCTCGATTCTAGGTCGAGGGCCCCACAAAAAAAGTTCCCTTGTAAGTAGTGAATAGTGGTATAGCGTGGAGGGTGCCACTGGGACGAAAGCCAGGGACACAAAATTTCAACATTGGACTGGTGAAAGGGAGTATTAATGGGTTTCTGAGAGCTAGATACTCAACTTGCCCAGGGAGCTGGCAACCCATGTTATGTCATTGGAAGTGAAAACGCGTTACTGCTATGAAATAAGCATAGTAATAATCTAGGCAATAAGAGGAGGGATGGGGGAGTTAAGGGCATGTGTACTAATAAAAAAATGTTATAATTAAGCGCTTTTTAATTAGTCACAAAAGATACTAAAAGTCGATTAGGGATCACAGTCAGGGTTCCCACTCACATGACCGAAAAAAAACTTGTCGAACTTTTTTATAAAAATCCCCTAATTTTTTTTTACCTCTCTATTCTCGTATTGAACTGAACTTCGGTTGCAAGGCAAAATGTCTTCAGATTCGTGAGATTTAGCTATTCGATACAGAAGTTGGGGAAGTTTTCCCTGAACTTTCTCTGACTTTTAGGGATGCTTTCAAATTCCCTGAAATTCCAGGTTTCCCCCAGGTGTGTGGAAACCTTGCACAGTACATGGCCAAATCATGAAATCAGTAACAGTTTATTTAGAATAAGAGTTTAAGAGATACAGAGAATAAAAAAGAACAGCCTTTGTTAACCATAAAACTAATGACAGGTAACAAGAGAACAAAGGTATCAGTAAACTAGGATGGACAGTTGTCACAACGCCAAAGGCTACAAATTAGCTGAATAAAGGAGATTGCAAAAATATTAACAAAAACAGAATAAAATTATTTAGCTTGCAACTAATAGTGGTCAGTAGGATCTTATATTATTAAAACAGTATAATTTTCAGGAGAGACCACCCCCCCCCTCCTCCACTTCTGGTGATCCGTGATAAATAACGGAATGAAAGGTTCCCCAATAACCAAAGCTTGACAAACTCTGGACTAGATGAAGACTGACACCTTTGTAAAAAACATGGTGCACATACGATCTACAGTGAACAATTTTTTTGAATATATTTTTAACGTCAAAGAACAATTTTCATTGTCATGTACAATTTTGCACAAAAAAAAAATGATAAAACAAGATTCTACAATAACTCATTTTGAGAAAAATTATTTTCCAAGACAATTTTTTCTTTTTTGAGGGGGGTGATTCCCCTTACCTCAGCCTGGCTATGGCTCTATATGTATATGGTATAATATATATAATAACAGTAAAATATGTACATGGTAATCACAGATAGAATAAATAATTTGGAAACCACATGATTTTGTGAATTTGATTGCGGAAAATGCTTAGCATCGTTAGATTCAAATCAAGTACCCTTCTTGAGAACTGGTGCAAATTTAAGAACATACTTTTGGCATTTGTGTACCGTGAGCTATTCAATATCATATCATGTGCTTCGTCGCATCTGTAAATTCAGGGCATTGATACATTGCAGCTTCGAACCTTGTAAAAACGATATAAAAAGGAGTCCTCTCAAAAAGAGTAGAATTTGAACAAATTTACATAAGTGACAGACGATTCTCCGAATTCATGCAGGAGAAATTCGTAGGTAAGAGGCTTGACATCATAATTGAAGTAGATCTTCCGGGTGGGTCCCAATTGTCAAACGACAAGCCGGAGAGTTTGCTCATGATGAAGCACGACAAATATTGGCATCACCTGTAAAAGAGTTTGAAATTGGTGTTTTCAATATAATCTTTGATACAGCACAATAGCAAATATCTGAGAGGTTCCATCATAATGAAGCATTATTGGTTACTACTCCTTAGGTGGATCCAAGGAACTTTAATCATATTAAAGACAGGAATGGCTAGTTTCCTGAAGATGGCATTATAGACTTGTCATTACTGATTGGTAAGGATAAACTGAAGCTGCAGCCAGAACTGTGTCAGCTTGCAATGTACTTCAATAATTACTGCCTTGATTTATTCTCAATGTCTTCAGCATCCGATGTCAATTCTGCTTTTGTTCAACAGGATTCAGTAAATTGTCATCCAAATGACTCGTCCGAGAATGAAGGAGAACTTGATGATCCTATTCCTGAACTCAACCAAAAACTATAGCAGTGAACAAACCATCTCAGAAGAGTCTATGGAAACAGTCTTTTATAACGACTATGACAAGATGATTGAAACTATTCAGACATGTGACAAGCAAAAATGTTTAGTTTGCACTCTTGAATTGCTGCATGAACTAAAATCAGAATGTCCAATCTATGATTCATTATATGTGGATATAAGTTCATACTTACTTAAAAAAAACCTAAAAACTAAAAAAAAGCTACTAAAAAATGCAAGATGCTATGAGTTTGACTATAACAAAGTTGTAGATTAATTATTATTTGGCAGATTCTTGTTAATAAAAATGAAATTTTGAAAAGCAATGTCTAAACCGTTAGTTGACTGACTAAAAATACTTGAAAATGAACATAATATGCAAACACTCCTACATGCATCCACCCCATTACATTTTAAGCTAGTTGACACCCTCGCAACGTTTTTTCCATTGTGCCTTCTTGTAGCTAGTACGGCTGTGGGTAGTTTTATTGTTTTGAAGTGAAGAGTGATTTAAAAAATATTTAATTGAAGATTGAATTCTATTCTAAATATGTTGATAAGAACACCTTCCCAACCATCCGACTGCATGCTCCGAAAACCTCACTATTTGAGAGCACCTAAGCCTACATATAGGCATATGCAAAAGGGGTTTACAGGCTTACAATGGAGGTTACAGAAATACAATTCCACATATTCATATGTATGTATACAACATTTCATCGCACATGGGGAGTTACAATCCTCATCAACTTCCTGCATACGCCAGTGCATATGCAAACAGCTTTTTTCAAGAATGAAGTTGGTAAAATAAAAAATTAGGACAAGAATAACCAACATCCATCTTGAAAACACTCTTAGGGTTGCAACGTCAAAAATGAGACCTGATATTGATTGGACTGTTAAAAATAAGCAGTGCTAAAAATCTCACTAAAAGGTTTGATTTCGCTTTATATATTAACAACTAAAAGTATTGTAAATGTTTTTTTGCGTCCATACATATTTTACATTGTAATATATATATGCAGTCCTAGAGGCATATCCAGAAAATATTTTTGGGTGGGCACGTAAAACCAGTATATAGATCTAAAAAAAGGGCAACAGCAGCAGATCTAGGGGCACACTCTGTGGCCCCCAGGATCCACCTTCCTTCAATCCCAATACTGCTGGTATAGTATCGCAGTCTGCAAGCCAACAAGAATAAATAAAATTGGCCCCTGAACTGAAAAAAGTTGAAGACTCCTACTGTAGAACTTTCATATATCGAAAATCTCTGCTTACATTTCAAAGCTTTTCTTAATTCTTGTGGCCATTACGTAGAAAAACTGCTTCTATATATAAAAAAATTCAATATACAAATTTTTTTAAAGATAAATCAGGGTTTTTTAGGATGCTATTATGAAAAGTTAAAGTGTTATGTCTTCAAAAATAATGATGATATTGAGAAAGCTAAGAGAGGAAAAATAAAACAGAGATACCATGAGAAGAAGAGTTGTTGAAAAACGTGGATAGTAAAATGCACAAAAAAGATGATGATGTCCTTAAATTTAGTGTTCCCACCCCCTCAAGTACAAGTGTAAAAACTGGGAGTTTGTTATGAAAACCTTTGAAATATTGAATCTAACGGAAAACATTTTAAAACATCGCAGTTTTCAATTCACTGAAAATGTTTCCATGTATTTCATGGAATAAATAAGTATGAACATTTTTAGGTCAAAAATATTATAGCTATTTGTTGTACAGCAAGACATTAGAAAGTTTATTATACAAATATAAATGGAAGCGGAAACTTGTATATACTTCTTTTCTTGAGCTAAATGTTCAACTTTAGTTTCCAAGTTTTCGACTGACTGGGTTTTTTTTTCTTCCTGCCTCAGCCTCTCTTTCTCTACATTTTCTTCCCTTTCTTGTTCTTCTTTTAAGGACTTTTCTCTTAGCATTTTCTGTTCATTCAGATAATTGTCATAAGACTTATGGGCACCGTATGCCAAATTAGTAAGATCTCTTGTTATGGGCACTTGTGCAACATTTTTGAATGTTTTCAAATAATCCCAAATTACCAGCCTTTCGCTCAGAATGACATACTAGGCTTATTGTCTGCCGGAATCCTTTTTGAAATGGAAAAACCTCTCTCCGCATCATCATTTAAATATGACAAACACAAAGCAGTTTTTACCAATTTCTCAAATGAAGAGTACTTCGGTTCATCGAAAGCAGTTTTTCGGCACAAAATCCCTCTCCAGAAATTATCTATTCTTACTTTTATGTCAGGAATACTATATTCTGATTGTAATAACTTCCACTCATCTTTGATGTCTATATCTACTACTCCAATAAACAAAAGTGCTTTAGCAAGCTTTCCAACAAGTTGTAAACTTTTCGGTTGCAATATTGCTTTAGGCTGAAGACACAATATATTATATTTTCATTCGTTCAAAGGTTCACTTTTTGTCTCCTATGACTTAGCTTATTCATGGCTCAGACTCCCTATTTTCTATGTTACCTTTATCTATTACTTTTCTTTTCTTTTTGTTGTTTTTGAAAAAAAGTTCAGAAATTGCATCACTCATTTCTGGCTTTATGTTATGCACTTGTCCTGTGGGTGTTGATAAATCCAAAGGACACAAGATCCTTAAAATATTTTTCAATTTGACTCACACACGGTCATTTTTACAAATTTTGAAACTGGTACACTTGGTCCTGAAGGATGAAAGATACTTATTTTAAAATCTTGTTTAGAAATAGAAATGTCTTTTATAATTCCAAGCCGCCAATTTCCTTGATATATGCAAGCAACATTACTGTTATTCTTTACACACCCAAAGGAAACAAAGTCTTGGATATTTTCCAATCGATAAAATGTTCTGAAAGGGAAGCTTCACAGACTCTTATAGTACATATGTTTAAAGGAATGAAGCTGTGGTAAGCTTGAGTGTTCAAATCCTAACACAATAACCAAATTTGTCTGCAAGATATTCTGCTTGCACTTCAACATTTGATTGTACCACAATGACATATTTGATTTGAGATATGTTTTGTTTACAAAACTCAAACATATCCTTTGGTGTTGTGATATGATCCTGGGTAATTCTTTGAACGTCCGCTTCTGATACAAGTCTTTTAGTGGCCTCTCTAATACCATCACGAAGTCCCTTACCATGTGAGGTTGCACAAAAATGCCACTCTGTATTCAGTCCAAAATCTTGGTAATGACTGAGGTTTATAAAGTTTTTCGATTTTTGTAGTGCCCTGATACCCCATCAGAGAAATGTATAACCTTTCCCACATATGGAACAGTGGCTTTTAAAAGCTCAATTCCTTTTGGACTGTGTAAACTTCTTCCACTGTGTGATTAAGGTAATCACTGATAACGCAGATACTCTTTCTAATCGCTTCTACAGTTTCATCTTGCATTTTAAAGTACAAAAGGCAACAGGTAAAAATGATTCTTTGTGATGGCAGTTAATTTGATAAATATTAAAGAATAAAATAATTCAAAGTCTTAAACTGAAATCTGAACTAAATCTAAGTCTGAAATTTGAAATATATTTATATATATATATCCTGGAATTCTGATTACCTAAATATATTCTAATATTTAACACTTAGTGAAATATTAATTTGGCAACACATACAAAATAACAGAATGGAATTTTCAGATTATAAACAATATGTAGAGAGGTACTACTTTGCCAAATTTCAAACAAATAACTGCTCCCCACTTTTGAGTTGTGAGTAGCGGAAAATGACCGTTTTTGAAAATTTCAAACTCTTGTATGTAAAAAGGGGGTGGAAATAACAACTCCATTTTTTAGAATAACACCCTGAGACAGAGTACTAACACATAAAAAAATTAACATTGTTATCTGTTCACCTTCATGAGGAAATTGTTTCAAAAAATGACAAATTTAACGATATTTCAGTCATTTTCACATTGCTCAGAATTTTCTTAAAAACATCACCTAAAGCTGTAAAACTTGTGTGGTAGAAATAAACAAACTACGTAGATTTTAAATCTTTTTGAATATTTGATTTATCTTTATTAGTTAATAAAATACAGTAAAACCTCTCTGCAACATTATTATACGGACGGAGAAAAATTATCGTTGTAGAGGGAGTTATTGTTATAGGGAGGGTTCATTATACAGTAAAACCTCTCTATAACACTATTATACGGACCGAGAAAAATTATCGTTGTAGAGGGATTTATCTAACGGATATCATTATAGATAGGTTTTACTGTACATGAGATTTTGTAAGTACTTGATTTTTGCGAAATCATGTTTTTACGATGCCTGTAGCTAAAAAACAAAAATTGGTAAAACAAAATTGCGATTGGCTTTTGACTTCCCTTGTATATATATGTTCCAGCACACGAAGTATGAAAGAAATCAAAAATGGTCAAGCAACTAAAAAAAAAAAAAACATTTGTCGAAATTTTGTGGAATGACCCATCACGTAGTTACCGACTACAAACAACAAAGTTTACTCCAATTTTCAGGAAAAGTTGCCTAGAGCATTAAAAAAATCACCATTTTTTAGAAAATAGTTGCTTTTAGACCCTTTTTTGCTCAAAAAAGTCGCCATTAAATGGCCGGAAGCTGAAAATAGCAGCATTTAGTTGCATTTTAGTAGCAAATGGCAGCCCTGTAAATGGAAGTTTCATATATATATATATATATATACATTTTTTTTCTAGTTTCTGGAACTACATATACATATTGTGTTTTAAGAAATCTTAATTCAATAAAGCACTGATAAAATAAAGGTTTCTCTTTTTTCATATTTGTTCAAAAGAAAGAATTATACATGCTTAATTTATGCTATAAAAAGCATGGAAAACAAATTGTCTAAGGCTCAACAAAACCTTAATACAGCGCTGTCCTCCCATAACGCTAACTTTTTTTTTTGCATCTTTGTGATTTATTGCCATTCATATTCTCATTTATGCTAATAGATAACACTTACCTTCTTGATGCGTTTAAAAAAAAATTGAAAATTTTTTTATTTAAAGCTCAAATTTATAAACAATTAAAAACATGACCTGAAACAGAAAGTAATTGCGAGGCAGATGGTGTTTTTGAGCCCTGTTGAGACAAGGGCTGATTTTTAATGCCTGTTTTGATAATTTGATTACTGTTAAATGATGTTTGCCCCGACAAAAAAAAAAAAGCTAGCCTTTTTGATTTTTCTACAAACATGCAGTATAAGACGACTAACTTCTAAGCAAAACTTACATTCTTGCAATGACCATACTGCCGGTTAATAATAATTGTAGTAAGTTATTATTGTGATTCTTTTTCGATGCAATGATCTGAACTATGGATCAAAGAACCAAAAGTCTAAAATTTGTATCGAATTGTCAAGAGATCTTAATGGAAGAGTATTTCAAGATCCTTTAATTTATATGAAAATTAAAGACAAAAGAACAAGAGAATATTTTACACAAGAATTGTTAATGCTGAATACATAAAAAGAAACTTTTTACTGTATGCAATGTTATATTTTTTGCAACTCAAAAATTATTAATGCATTAAAGGCAAGACATGAAATAGCAGATGCTATATATATAAATTATTTTCACCCATTTTTAACTTCAAGAACTTAGATGATGGTCAATTTACTACAAAAGCAACAAAACTCATAAACACATATGAGAAAGATCTATCGCAAGACTTATTGCACAAAATCCCCCTCCCCAATAAAATTATTTGAAAGATAATTTTTAGAATTATATTTATCATAACATCAGTCATTTAGTCTTTTTCATGAAGTTCCTAGGTCTGAAGACATTGTATGGTCTGGCACTGTTATGCAATAAGGCTCATTGTCTAGACACCCAGAACTCAGGATGGTAAAGCCTAATTGCCTCTCTATTGCTACTAAGTTCCTCAGCTAACATAAGTACAACAATATGACAGTCTTCTTGTAGCCCATTCCTGATCCTCTTGTAGTCCATTTAATGTATTCCATATTGTATGCAGTATGCACTGTTGATGGTCCTTAAGACTTTGGATTATCTTCAACCAACACCCTAATATTAAAAAACGTCTTTTGCCATTCAAACATATGGCCTCTTGATAAGGCCTGGTCACAGTAGATCTTTGGAGAAGGTGTTCCATGTTTCAGTGGCTGTCTTCCTTAACTTTGCACAAAACCTAATGTCCATTTGCTGTTCAACTTCCACATTTATTTTCACTACAACCAATTTGGCCACTTAGACAAATAGAATGCTAATATGCGCTGCCCCGCTATCTAGTGGAATTTTGCAAAATTACTTTCATGGCCATATGCATACAGAACACATTCCCCGTGACTGAACATAATATACTGGATTACCGTAACCTAACTCTTTTCTGAAACAGAGACTCTGTCCTGGAACTTTTATGACAAAGGTAATAGAGTGAAAATTGTGTTTGTGTGCATGAGCCACAATAAGTTTTACAAAATCCATTGATTTTTAAATAAAATGACAGTAATTAAAAGGCAAATCCTAAAATATCTAGATAAAAAAATCTCTTTGGTATATTTCTACTTCACTGAAATAAACTTTAAGTAAATGAAACACTTACCTACCACCCACCCATATTTTTTTGACTTCATATTTGCATAAGGTGTCAGTCGGTCATGCCTTTAAGTGAAACTGATCTAAAAACATTAGAATATTACAATTACTGGGATAGAAAAAACTCTACAAATATTGCATTTTATATTTCATTTAACAAATATAAAAAATATAATTCACACCTTTTATATGTACTCATTGTCAATAATCTGATAAATTTGTTTATAACTACATTTAGTATCAGTTTTAACAGACCATTACGATTTTAAAATATGAATGTAAAGAGAGTTCAGCACAGGGTTTAAGCTGGCTCAAAAAATGCTGTCGCAAAAATGCTAAAATGAAAAAAAAGTTGCAGCAAAATGCTAAAAAAGATCGTACCAATAAAATTATTTACATCAACAATGCTTTGAATTACTGTAAGGGTTACTGTAAGAACTGTGCTTTAAGGTTTAGAAAAAATAACAATAAAACATAAATCAAAGTTATTAAAAAAAAGGGGGAAAAGTATGTTGATAAGATATTAAACAATTGTCACTATTTTGTAACGGATGCAATTTTCTGTCTTGCATTTTAGATTAATTCGCCACATTTTGTGAAAAAAGCAACTGTAGCTTAAACCTTGGTTCAACAAATCAAACAGTACCATATTTTACACTAAAGGTTGAATTAATGCTACTTAAAAGAGTGTAACAGTTTATTTTCATATATGCTTGTTAGTTATACACATCTAATAAATAATGAAGAAAAACTTTATAACATACAGTTAAAAATGTCAATAATGCAAACTATACTGAACAGATTAACAAAACTTGTAAAAAATGCATGAAAAGAAAATGCATTTTACAATTTATTGTAATTTATAACAAGTTAATGATTCAATTTATTGTAGTTTATTTATTACAAGTATAATGAGCAAAAAGTTTTTACTTTCATTAGTGCAAACTTAAGAGGTAAAAAAAATTTCTAAGAAAAGGGATTTGTTAAAATACTCAATATATTAAGGTCCCAACTCCTTTTATTATTTTTCCAAAAATTTTCCTAAGCTCAAAATAATGATAAAAAAAATAACAAAAAATGCATAATTCTAAATATAATTAATAAAGAAACTAACTGTAGCATAATAGAAGAATTGCGATAAAACCCTTTCCAGCATTTATTACGAATTAAAAAACACTTCAAAATTATAAAAGAAACATTTTTAATGATGTCAAATTGTTCTAGCAATTCTGTTTAGAATAATTGAATATTTTTCAAATGTTAAAAATGACCATGTAATGAAATCATACATTGACTTTTTTCAGATATAAATATTCAGTTCATCTTTTTGTTGAAATATATAGGACTCAATATAAATTTCATCACTTTCATATATTTTATATAAACAAAGATAAAATATATGAAAATGATAAAAATGGAAGAAATACAATAAAAGTAAAAAGAAAAAGGAAAAATTTTTTTTTCATCTGAACTTCTATTTCCAAAGGTTGCATAATAGGTTATACAGGACATGATTGGTACCTGAGCAGGATATCTGAATTATACTTCATTTACATATAACAAAACTTATTAAGTATCAAACAAGATCAGGCTTCATAAGCTCAAAGGCTACAGGAATAATACCTTACACTACTGAGCTGTTTATAAAGAAAAAAACAATTATTAAATATAAAAAAAGAAATAGAAAAATAAAACAAAATTAAACACTTTTGGAAATTAGCACGCAATCAATACTGCATTATACATGTCAAACATAAAAAGTAACCAAAACTAAATAATTATGATGTCTAACCAAATTCAACTTTAAGCTTCTCTGACCAAATCTTAATCGATTTCTGTTGCTAATTATAGTAAAAACACATTACAGTGCAATAAATTTGCATAACCAAAATAAGTTTCAACACTATAAAATCCACTAATACATATTAAAACCATTTATAATTCGGTTACAGTGAATTTACAAATACAAAAAAATACAAAAAAGGTGGTAAGTCAAAACTTAATCTTCTTTACCACCGTACTCAAACCTCCACGATTTCTGCCATGAAAGTTGCAGTGAAAGATGTATAATATTTTCCCAAAATAAAATTTAAATTCAAAACATTATTTAGTCCGAGAATAAAAAGTGCATTTTCTCAAAAACTGCAAAACATGACTTGGTCCCTTTTGGAACTGAGCTCTTCGTTTATTGACTGAGAACGTTTCAGAAGGTGGTTTGCAAAAATGAACCAAACCATCTTTTAAGTATTTAAACTTATATTTAATAATTCTGTCACACACATTTCTAAACTCAAAAATTATTTAAAATGTGTTGTGAAAGTCTTTGTGAAACTACTAGCATTACTCTTTTTTTAAGTTTTCTTTCATTTCCGTTAATTCTAGTTGTATGTAGAACTTTTACAAAGGGACCCTGCTTATTTTCCAACTTGTTTTCCCTTTCTCCTTGAGTTCATATCTTAATCTCTTTGATGTTATGTTCTTTTTCATGTATGCTTTGATCTATCTCTTCTCTTTATTTGTGGAAGTTCAAGCCAACTATATATTTTTTACTTAACTATATGTGGCCTCCATAGTTCTTTGCTAGTTACCTTTTATGTTTAATGTATGTTGTTTAATGTCCTACAAAAACAATCATACAAGAAAAGTACTTTAATGTCTATAAGACCTACACTGGTGTGCAAAAATTAAGGATGGAACAGTTTTACACATTTAACATCGCACCCCAGTGTTTCAAATGGGTACAAAGTACACCGTAACATCATGGAGATGTAAGATTAAGGAAAAGGTGAACAATACTGACCAAGAAAGGAATCCAAAGGATACAAAGGACTTTTATACTAAAGTGGGCTTTCAGCACAGGAGGACAGAAGACAGAAACGTCCATGTGACAGGCGGCAGGCAAGAAAAACAGTTTTCAGTAGGGGATATGATAACCCCTGATTGCGATGCAGGATGTACACCATCTGTTCATGCTCAGTAAGAGGTTGTCGACAAGCTCTTGAGGCATCATGGCCCATTCCTCTTGTAGTGCCAATTGCAGCTTAGAAATCATTGCTGACGGATGACAACATGCTGCCAGGCATCTCCCGAGAACATTCCACACGTGTTCTATTAGATTCAGGTCCGGAGACCATGCGTGCCACTCCTAGTGATGAATATTTTCACTATCTACGAGCTCAGTGACAGCCACTGTATAATGAGATGTAGCGTTGTCATCCATGAAAAGGAATTCAGGGCCCACAGCACCCCGGAAAATATGGGTATAAGGCAGGAGAACTTCGGTACACTAGTGGTCACCAGCGACTGAACCTCCTTGGAAGATGTGGAGCTTCGTACGGCCATCAAGCATTATGCCTCCCCAAGCCGGAACTCCTCCACCTCCAAATCGGTCCCTTTCGACCATGTTGGAGGGGTGATTGCATGTTCCCTGCTCTCTCCAGATGTATAGACATCCAGAATCGCTAATGAGACTAAATCGACTATCATCCGTAAACAGCACTCGACTCCTTTGTTGAGCTCCCCATTTTTGTGTTCCTGGCACCACAGAAAAAGCTGTCCCCAATGGATAGATGTTAATGCCACACACTATACTGGTCGTCGAACGAATAAAATGCCTGTGTACAATCTCTTAACCATGGTAAAATGTGATAGCAGCCGTCCAATAGTGTGTTGCATGTGGCTTGTGATTTCACCCGCTGTCAGCCGTCGATCTCTCACCGTCTGTAGAACAAGATACCGATCCTCCCTTGCCGTGATTGCTCATGGACAACCACCATTAAACCTTCGGACAACTGTTCCTGTCATTCGAAATGCTGTCTACGCTCATAATACCATGCCGTATGTGATTACGAACTCCTCGGCTACACTCGTCACACTCCAACCTTCTTCCAACTTTCCAATGATTCGACCTCGAGTAAATTCATCCAGATGTTGTCTACGGGACTGTTTGTTGGACATCTCTCACTGCCACAGCAGTATAGCCCAGATGCTCTTGCGCCATAAAAAAGCCAAACAATCAGCTACAGCAACTCGCCATTGTTCAAACCAATGTACACTGTGCAATGTAATGTTGCATGAACACCACCCTCACGCTTGATATCCTACTCACAAGCCTATATTATGTCATGATGCGTATATCCAAATGCCTTACCGTATAGGACCCTAAGCAGTCTCCTGATTCGTCTTTCGGTCGGTTCTGCTTATTCATTCCGCTGTTACGTTACTTTTTCCATCTCGTCCTTATTTTTGCACACCAGTGTATTTTCCATTTAATTTTATTAAGCAGCATTGGTAAAATAAAAATATTCTGTATTTGCATTAGTAAAGTTAGAAATTCCTCTATTCAGTTTTACACAATTTTCTTTGCCCAGTTACTTTTTCCACATTCTATGAAAATTTTTACAAGATTCAAGCAATTACTTTTAAGACCGATAATCATGTTATACATTGCTTCTTATAGCTTAAAAAAGCTTAAAATAGAAATGATAATCGTATAAGTTTTCATGCCTACTACTGCAATAAGGCAAGTTGATTTTTACATCATAAGAACAACAAATGTCATGCTGTGCCAAACATGAAGCTGTACATACAAAAAAAAATTAGACCGAATGCAAAGTTGAAAAATGTATTAAATACACTAAAATGGAAGATCCAATAAATGGAAGAGTAAAAACCAATATCAAATCAAAATTTGAGAATGATTTCATAATTAAAAGAATTGCATAAAGTGCCATTGAGGTTAAAATCATTTTAATTAAAAGCTAATGACCGCTGTTTGTTAAAATTTTTTTAACTAGATAAAACATGCAACACATTTAACAGCTGGTTAATATTGGAACACAGCAGAGGATTTTTTCCATTCAAAAGATGTTGATGGGTCAAAATTGTATTTTTGATGTAGAGTTTAGAAAGTATTACTTCTGTTTTAGGATTATACCTTTTCCATTACTAAACTGTCACATTTCAATTTGTACTATTCCGATATGCTTCCTCCTAATATTAGTAATTCAAATTTCCCTCCTTGAACGAAAATGCTCTTTATTGTTTACAAATGGTCCTCCTTCTGTTTCACTATTATGTTTTATGCCTTGTATCTTTCAGTCTCTATATGATATCAAATAAATAAGTTTTAACACACTTCTTTAATGGAGAAGTCTAGGAATGGGTAGTTTGATCCTTTAAAAAAAAAAAATTTCTACCAACATTCATACATAGTTAGAATTATTAATTTGACTCCAAAAGAGAATCAACTACCCATCTCTCCTACGAAATTACACTATTCTACCAATGAAAAACTATTTAACAGTCTTTCATTACACCACATCATGTTCTATAACAGCGGTCACCAACCAATGGTCCTCGAGAGAATTTTGGTCGTCCGCAGAAAAATCTGGATATTATTTGCATTTTTAATGTTTTATTAATAATAAAACAAAAATAATATTCTAAGAAATTCTCATATTCTGAATGACAATTTTTGCCTTTATATTGCACTAAATTCATGAAATGTGCTTCAGAAGATCCTAAACGTTTAAGCACTAATTTCTAACTTTCTGTTAAAATAATTAATTGTAAATTTTTATATCTAGAATGTACTTGAGATAATTATCGGCAATTAGTGAAAAAACCCTCACTCGCCACAAGGCGGTTACCAGGAAAAGCCCTGTATTTATCTTTAAAAAAAAAATAATATTACTGGTCCGCAGGATTTAAAATTAAGAATTTAGTTGTCTATGGGGTCCGAAAGGTTGGCAACTGCTGTTCTATAAGAATAATGCATTACAACTACTATCATCAGGATCTGTTTTAGAGAAACTATGTCAGGCATCAGACATTAGTTATAACCAAGGTGACTTACAGAAAATAAAACTTACTTTTTGGTTCCTTTGGTTTCAGTATAAATTTTTTTCACTTTTACTTTGGCCTCAGCAGGTGAAAGTCTGTGATTAAATTGCATTAACAATCTTTGAGCAAATGCTTTTCCAGCACCATATATTCTTGCATAATTCAAAACCTAAGATACAGATAAAACACACTTTTTTTCCTTAGGCATTTATTTATTTACAAATGTTGCATTGCCTTTCATTACAAATTTGTCAATATTTTCACGCCATGAAATTAGTAAAACTAAGCTTTATACACTATTATGATAGATATTATCGGAAAATTGAATATCACAACTGATTAAATATAATTGAAGAATTGGAAGTTATAAGGGACTAAGTTCCAAAAATCATCATTTAGAGTTGTAACTTGCAAAGGGTTTTATAAGTTGTGCCTAATAAATTGGTCTGTTTGAGATTTTATGATGAAAGGACAGCAAAGGCCATGCTGCACTAGGATATGCAGTTTTCTGAGAAAAACAAACCTCTTAAGGTCTAAAGAACCGATCTCCGGACTACAATGATCAGTTAATTGGAAATGCACTTATGATTTTTTATTGTTAACTTTTGTTGGGAGCCTAACTTAGATTAACTGCACACTAGGTGAACGTATTACCACTGTGCCGTTGTAGGACACTGCACCTAATGAGGTTAAAAAAAGAGTATGTATACTCTGAATACGGAACATTGTAGTTTTAGCTCCAATAGCAGCCTAGAAAAATGATGGGGGCTCTGCCCCCCTGATATGACCCTGACATGCAACATGTCAATTGCCCTTACCTAAATTCTCTGAATACGAAGTATCATAGTCGTAGCTACAATAGCAGCCTAGAAAAGGATGGGGGCTCCAGGTCCATCTGACACAGCCCTGACATGTGACATTTCAAGTGTCTTCATAAACACTCTGAATACGGAATATCGTAGTTGTAGCTCTAACAGCAACCTAGAAAAAGGATGGAGGGCTACAGGCCCCCTCCAATATGGCCCTGACATATGACATTTCAATTACCCTCATGTACACTCAGAAGATGGAATATTGTAGTCGTAGCTCAAATAGCAGTCTAGAAAAAGAATGCGAGATCCACCCCTGATATACCTTTGACAAATGACATTTCAAGTGCCCTCACATACTCCCTCTGAATACAAAATATAATAGTCATAGTTCCAATAGGAGACTAGAAAAAGGATGGGGGGGCCTTCAGGCTCCTCCCTATATGGCCCTGACATATCTGGAGATATTTTAACCCTACAATTTGCCACTACTACCAAAATGGGTATTGGCTGTTTGCTAAAACTGCCACAACCCGAATTTCGACATAGCGGCATCGAAACAGTCGCAATGCGTTGTAGTGGATTTTTTCCGGTCTCTGAGAATTTTCAGTGTTTGAACCTAACATATATCCCTATATAATGAGGCCCCCGCCAATGTGACCCAAATTGGGCCTTGCACAAGCTAAGACTGGGCTTGTGTTCAGTAAATGTAAACCAATTTCACTACAAGAAAAACTGCCGATGTACAGAATCACCAATCAACATTGGAATGGAAAGTACCGATATTGAAATCAGTTTTGTAAGATTGGTTTGATATCACGCATACATACACCCCTTAATTTACATCGGTTTTTGAAAGATGCTGGTCTGAAATAGTTAAATTTATATCGGTTTGACTTCATGCACACACACATCGTTTAGTCCACACTGGTTTGATATTACAAATGTGCACATTGTTCCATCTACATCAGTTTAGGAAGATACCAGTTTGACATCATGCACACGCACATTATTCAATTCACATCACAATACATCACCGAATTGAAGATTGGGAAACCGCTATCACAATGCATACTTTATATCGATATTTCAAGACGTATCAATACATCGCCCAGTCCTAGCAAGAGTATATCGTGAATGCAAGGTATACACACATTAATACGATATTTTAAATGCTTATATTCATGTCAATGATGCTCCGTAATATCACCCGTTTTCCCTATGACACTGTTGTGCTAATATATAATAACTAAATGATGTCAGTAGAGGACTAGAATGTAGCAGGCCATAATTTAATGTCAGAAATAGTGTTGTTTTTTTTACTTTCCTTTATTTGTATAGCCAATTGCTCTGCAAATTATTATTTGTGTGGCAATTTTATATAAGTGTATAGCAATTTCACCTGTTATACAATTATACAGTTCAGTGTTATACTTATGAACAAAAACATGTTTACCAACGAACAGAAAAATGTGCGGAGTACCTGTAGTTGTACATATAAAAGTGGAATAGAAATAAACAAGTAAAAAATTGTCTCTTAATCTGAATCAGAAGGTAATGATGATACTGAGTTTTTGAGGAATTTGAAACTTTTAGTTTTTTGGATTACTGATGGTCAAATAGTTTTCAGTATGGTGAATTTTTTTTCTTTTGAGAAGAACAACTCTGTTACACTTTGGGGTTACTCTGTTACACTTTGAACTCAGTTAAAACTTTCTCTTCTAACAATATTTTAAGCAAATGATTAAGCCAAATAGTCCTCAATCTGTTTCTGAAATCAGATTTAACCCTTTTCATTGTAGAAACTGCTCTTTCCACCTTCGCATTGGAAACAGGAAATAACCTGAAAATGTTTATGATATGCATTACCATAGTTTTATAAAAACATTTCCACATTTCACTTCCACTCAAATGAGTTATGTTTGAAAGCCAAAAGGTTTCGAAGTCTAAAAAGTCTGCCAAGACAGCTTCTTCAATAATGTGGTGATCCAATAAATCTTTATAAAGCTTGAATAAATATTGTAATTCTTCTACTCCATATGAAGTCAGAGGACTTAATCAGTAGGCCATACTTTATTTTGAATAATTTTCAGCAAAGTATTGACAAGTGTAGAGTTATATAAATTAGAAAATCTATTATAAACAGTATCATATAGCTCACTTAAAACTGCATTATAAGTGTTTTTAAAAACTGAGACAGACGAAAGATTTGTCGACACAGCACCTTGATAAGATGGGGAAACTTCATCTGAATTAAGACAACACCATAAGGTAGTAGCTCTGCAAGAGGATTCATGAATTTTCCTTCTTTTGTATCTTGAAACATTTCAAGCAGCCTATTTACACAAAGGAGTATATAAGCTATGTTGACATCAATTGACTGCACAACAAGAGAGCTTCGCAAAACAATTTAATATATTTTTGTGAAATAACACCCACACAACGGATTTTTCAGATTGATAATACCAACTAATTTGGCAGGTGTCAAAGCTTTCTCCGATACCAAAGTTTTCAATTGTTGCATGATGATCCCATAATTTTTTGTAAAAAGTTCAACGGAATGTGATTTACGAGCCATCCACCGTACGCCTTGCACTCTTGAGGTTTGTATTGAAGCAGCATGTTCATTTAAAATTGAAGCCAATTCTGGAAATTTGTGCAATCTATTTGAACTCCTACTGTAAAAATTATTGAGATCAGACAAAAGTAAAAACACTTCCTCCAGATAGGTGGAATGTACATAATATTGAAGAGCCAGTTCTAATCTATGACTGAGGCAGTGAACTGTAATAAACCAAGGACACACTTTCTGCAGTTCAGTAATCACTCCTTTTCTGTGTCTCATGTTAACAGCAGCTTAATCAGCAAGGAATCCAACAAGCTTGTATTTAAATTCAGAAATACTGAAGGAGTTTAAAGCATTTTTAGTTGCCGAAAGTGCAGCTTCTGCAGTATTCCTCTCCAGTCATTTTCAAAATTTTACATTCTATTTCATTGCTGCTTCTATTTATGTAAGAAAGATAATCTCTTGTTCTATATTATTTACGTCAGTGGACCCATCACAATACATACTGAAGTAATTTGCTTTCTTCAGTCCATTTTTCAAATCATTTCTTTTTACTTTTGCAATGCACTCTGTAAATTTTTCATACATTGCCACATTGTTGTAAGAAGACCCAAGTGCTACAGCCGGCCTTTTTTCCAGTTCCACATACTTTGGAAACTTGTTGAAAGCGATTTCTTCTCAAGCTAAAACATACAGTATATCAACTAATTTATTAACGCGATGTTTCCCATTTTCACAAACGTAAGTCATTGACTTTCCAAATGGAGTACTTTAAAAAAATCATTACACTGATTTGGATTTATTTTCGATATTGATGGCATGTCCATGCATATCTGATTTTGTGTGTGTCAAACAGTTACCTTTCTTTATAGAATTACTAACACCATCTATAAATAAAGCATTGAAATTTCTCAAACAACACAGCTTAATTACTTGCTTTCAGCATAGATCGCAATACATTGACGTTACAAAGTTTTGACTCGTAACGCATTTTAACAACACGTTTAGTGGATCTAATTCCATTTGCAGTTTTATAAATGTAATTAAATATATACCACCTGTACAGGACATTACGGTAAATACAAGATTGGTTCTTATTTTACAAAGAATAAAAAAAATGTTTTATCCTCTAAAACCACCAATGAAAATTCCGATGCAAACAAAACAATAAATCTTCGGTCGTGTTTCCATATCACTTACTGAAAATTAAACCCAGTAAAACCATCGGGTGTCCACATTTGTCAAGCGAATGGTATTCCTGTCTGGGAGCCATAGAGGGCGCCATTTATTTACCACAGACTTGTCTGTGGTCTTTTCGAATCATACGATCCGGTCTTCTGACTTTTTATTCATAATTTTTGCAATCATTTAACTTTTAGTTTCCATGATATTTTTTTCCTGCCATAATGATTTCGTATCGCAGTTTGCTATGTAAAATCTTGAGTTCATCGCATTTTTCACTTTTTGCATTGCAAATTGCAATGCAATACCACTTATAAAAAACACAAGTCAGGAACTAACTCCTCACTTGGTCCTATGAGACAAAAAGAGGACATGGGCAGTGCCTAAGGAGGTAGTTTCCTTAGGTGTTCAACCATAGAGAATTTTAGCAGTACCTGTGGCTCGAGTTCCAGGTATGTTTGAAGTGGCACACACTCCTGTGACATGCAAAGTCAGGCCTAGCTATGGGTTCTAGTTGATAAGCCCTCATGCTGTAATGTTATCATTGACAAAGCTGTAGTGGCTCAGCACCTAGTATATTATTCGATATTCCACTTCGACCACCGAATATATGTTCGTTCAAGAAGTCACAAAGGTAAAAGAAGAGATTAGTCAGCAACTTTTCAAAATCGTGCAGAATTTGTTACAAAATATCTGCTTTGGTTATGCTAATGGTGAAATTACTGCGACAGTGAATGGAAGTGAATTACAGGGTGATCCCTACTATGAATTCCCAGAGAAAGAAAAATATAAGAGCATCCATGTGGTGCCTCTATAGGTAATGAAAGTGGCTATTGAATATATGATTCTGCCAAAACAAACAAATTGAGGCTGTGAGGAAGTACTCCAGAAAGATTGCTCAACATAATGTTATCAGACGATGGCGAGACTCTGTAGAAAAAGATGGCAATACATATGCCAGGTACAAAGTAATTCGCTCTCACCTGTGATTGTAATTTATTCATCACCACAAAAACCTCAGAGTCACAGTCCATGACAAAGATCTTAAAATGCAGGCAATGCAGAAGGCTATGGAAATTGGACTGGAAAATTTCATAGCAGCTAATTGGTTTATAGCATATTTCAAGGCTGATCAAAACATCAGAAGCTGCAAAGTCACCCATGCCATTACCACAAGAGACATGTCCCCAAAAATATCTATCCAATCAATCATTGACTAATTCTGGAGCCAGATGGAAAAAAAAGTACAGTCTACAGTCCATCCTCAGCAATGACCAGAGCAATTATGTATATGAGTTTGCATCAAAAAGAACTCTCAACATCAGATGGTCAAAGGATGTGGTAGACATCACCAATAGTGGTAAAAACAGCACATTTGTATACAATTCAGTTAGCTATCAGTGCTGCTGGCAAATTAGTTGACCTGGTGTTAATAATCACCCAGGAACCTCAAGGCAAATCTGGACCCGTTGTGACTAAAAGGTTGGAAAGTATGAAATACTCCAATATTCTTGTCCTGTGTTCCAAGTCTAGTAAGAGCAACAAGCAATTAAATGAAAAATACTTTGAAATATTAAATGAGAACATTACCAAGCAGCATGACATTTTGATCCTGATATCAGTGGAGTAAACAAAAAGACAGTGAAACGTTAAAAAAAGTTAGGAGATAATGTAGAAGTCATATTCCTGCCTCCTAATACAACAAAATACTTACAGCCATTAGATGTTTGAACCTTTCACAATTATAAATACATGGTAAAGAGAATGATAGAATATTCTTATACTCATCAATCTGCAAAGAAATTTCTTTAACAAGAAGAAGATATTATCAACATGCATTACATATTTTATATAAATCGAACACTACGCAGATTAAATCAAACAACAATGTCAATCAATCAACGTTTATTGGCGTAGTGATACCAACGCCGATGGTATGGCGTGATTAGATGGTGAAACGTTCGAAAGAAAATAAATATTTCTGCCTTCGGTGGGACCTGAACCCACGACCTTCCACTTGCCGGGCGGAGGCTCTACCCACTGAGCTACGAAGGACAATATATAATCTCTTTACGAACGTATATATATTGTTGCCAGTTATT
>QLNU02015360.1:270983636-270998226 GCA_006491805.2 Dysdera silvatica
AATTGTAAATAAATATGGTGCCTATAGAAGCAATATATAATGATGCATAATTTCTGCAAAGAGGACACACGTGACCTTGATTCTAGGAACTAGTAGATACTCTACATCTCTAATGCAGAATAGTATGTTGCTTAGGAAGCATAAAAATATTTTGACATTCGGAAATCAATCAATCAATCAATCTCAATCTCTCTCTCTATCTATATATATATATACACACACAGAGATATGCCTGCAGCTGAAATATTGTGTAGGGGCAACTTTCAGTCTAATTTATAAAAATCAGAATTTTTGGAAGTTTCTCCTACACGATACTTCACCTGTATGCATAATTGTACACAGGGGAAGTAGCGTGTAGTAGACACTTTTGGTATATATTTAAAGAAAGTAGGAAAATCCCTTTAATGGACGAAAAATGAATGATGTGATTATACACAAAAAATTCCTGATAGTGAATGATGTTAATTCCAAAATATGGGCTTATTATCTCAACTGGTTCTCCAGATAAACATTTTTACTTTCAGGGAGATTATTGTGGGTCACCCCATATATGTAGACACACATCATTTTCCTTAATTGTTAATCAAGTTTTTTTTCACATACTTTTTATAGATGCAGAACAGATCCTGGGTCCTTGTTTCAAGTTAGAATTGAGGAGAAGAAATTATATAAAATTTGTTTCTCTTATAGTTTCCTGATTTTTTTAAAAATTAAATTTGAATATACAGGGTGATTATAATTAAAGTTCAACTTTCAAAAAGCTGTAGAAAAAAGAACCACTGCTCAGAATGACCTGAAATTTGAACTGAATATACTCGAAGGAGGAGGAAATGGTATGGAATTAGAAAAAAAATAGTTCTAAATTTTAGCAATAGATGGCGCTTTAAGCATCATAACGTAAATGGGTTCGGCTACATTTGAAGTGCAATACGATGGCTATGATGTGAGTCGCACGTTAAAAAAACTGAATTGTTCAATGTGCATGACTGTATCTTTTTTTTTACTGAAAAAAAGACATCCAATTCATTCAACAGTTATGGCACTGTTAGTGGAAAGCCCATCCACCGCGACAAGGTCTTACCACATCGGATAGGAAAAATCTGTTTTTAATTTTCCTGAGGCCCAAAACCACTTAAAGAAGCAACAATGAAATCGGTTTCTAATTGTCCTGAGGCCAAAAACCTCATAAAAAGCAACAAAGAAATCGGTTTTTAATTATCGGCAGACTTGCACGAGACATGTTCAATATGCTGTCCACCGTTTTCTCCCACAAGTTGAAACCGATAAACAGCATGTTCCACAACAGATCGGACTGTCTCAAGGGTCATGTTGTGAATATGTTGTGCAATTCGTGCCTTCAATTCAGCTAAGTTTGCAATCGGACCATAACCCCACAGCCAACCCCACAACCACAGTTAGATAACCCCACATCCAGAAGTCACAAGGATTAAGATCAGGCGATCTTGATGCCCAGACTGTTGGAAAATGATGGCTGATAATTCTATCATTTTCAAAATGCCTCTTCAGCAGCTGCTTCACTGGCTTTGCAATGTGCGGAGGAGCACCATCTTGCATAGAAATGCTACCTGCACATGCATGCTGTTGAAGTGTTGGAATGATGTAGTTGCGCAAAAGACTCTCATAGCGTTTACCATTGACGGTACAAGTAACAGGACCCGCACGACCCATCTCCTCGAAAAAAAATGGCCCTACGATAAACAATGGTGTCAACCCGCACCACACAGTTACCTTTGTAAAATGAATTGATGATTCCTTATGAGAAGTAGAAATAGCTCTTTGTTTCAAACTTCCCTGACTTTTCCAGGTTTTCCAGACCAGTAACAAAAAATTTCCAGGAGTAGTGTTTTCGCAAACTTACAGTGGACATTTTCTTTATACAGATAAAGTTCCTGAACTACAATAGATAAGAATCAAATTAATTTAAACAACAATGTCATTGTTTTTTAATTTTTTTAAATTTCAGTCATAATTATAATGTTCTCTATCTACCCTGCATATTTTAACATATCATGTCACACTTTAGTGGTTCAGATATCATTAGAAGCCAACTAAAAAAAGAAACTGCATAAACTTTTAAAAATCATAAAATACTGCTATAATTAGTTGAGGAAGGATAAATTAATAATAATAAGAAGACATGGTTCTGACTAAATTAAAACTTCCCTGACTTTTCCAAACCAAATCTTAATTTCCAGTCACAAATTTTAGCAAACAACACATTACAATACATTAAAATTTGCATAACTGAAACAATTTTCGAGACCATAAAATTTACCAATGCAGTGCTTCCCAAACTAAGGAGTGCATCCCACAGTTTAGGAAGTTTGCTCTAGTGAAGCATGGGCCAATTTTTGGTGGTGCACAAAAGGTTTTTGAAACATGCATATTTTAAGAAACATTTTTTTAAAATTGAAAATCGACTTTAAAAGAAGACTATTGTGCTTTCTGTAGAAGCCAAGCATACATCCAGGATTTCTTTCGAGGAGGTGTCCAGATTCACGAGAGCCCCTCTAAATATGTCCTTAGTGCAAGCCTTGATAAAGAACAAAAATAACAAACAAGCCTTGATAAAGAACAAAAATAACAAACAAGCCTTATAGGAGAAAAGGGTTCCCTAAAATTCCTTACTAAACCTGATAGAAAGGAAATTCTTTAAATTGGAGAAGAGGAGGGGACCCCTGTTCGCTTTACTGCCTGATAGCTTTTCTCACAGGGAGGAGAAAGTGAAAGGAATGATAAACTACTTTCTGCCCCCTTTTCTTCTACCTTTCAATGACATAATTATATTTACACAGTTTTAAGAAACATACCATATATAAACATATAAATTACATCATTATATTTAAACAGTTTAACATAATGAGAAACCATTGTTTACTACAATGGTTTGTTTACTGGTGTTTCATCTTTTATTCCCTTTAAAAAGTGTGTATGGCTTTATATAAGGGACAGGAAACTGGTAACAAAATCCCTTACAGATTAGACAATTTGGATAAATACACTTTTTCCAAGTTTTAGTTACATATTTGGCAAACATTTTCTCCTGAGAAATATATGGGCTTAATTTTCTATAAATTATATTAGTTTTGGTGCAAAATGGTAAGTTTTGTAAGACGTTTAGTCAAAAGTCCAAGTTTTATCAAAATTTTCAGTAGGCAATGTGGAATGAAAAGCACAGTTCAGGAAAATTATTTTAATAAGTTATTTATTATAACAATGAATTTCAAATTTCCCTGACTTTGGCCTTTGTATTTCCAATTTCCCGACCTTTGCAGTCAAAAAAACTTCCCTAAATTTTCCAGGTTTTCCAGATCAGTAGACACCCTCTCTGGTAATAACTTAACAGCTTTAAAGTAATCATCTCGAAAATTCATTGGCTTGTTTCTTTAAAGTAATTAGTGCAAATTTATCATAATCATGATTATCCAACAAAATTGGAGCTTGCGTGAACTGTGTTGCAGGGTTGGATTAGGACGACATGTTACTGATTCGGTTATTTTATGTATTCATCTATTTTTATTTCATGATTTTTCTTTATTAAAAGATCTACCTCTCTTTAAACCCTTCTCAACAGACATCCCTATTTTAAATATATAAATAAAATATCAAATTAATTATATAAATTAAATTTATAATATAATATATAATTAAAAATACATTCCAAGTTTTTATTTTCCTGTGGGTGTACAAAAGGGGTTTTATTGTATGTACGTGTGAGTGAATTGTGATTTTTTTTTTATTGAAGGTGGAAAGGGATTCACAATTAGAGATCACCTACCGCCTAAAGCAAAAGTCACCAAAGTGGTCGATATAACATTGTTAGGAGTTGACTCGGGCTCAGAGGTCGATAAAAAAATGTAAGACATCATCATATAGGTAACATTTATTTAATTTGGTGAACTTGGATCACCTCCATCTCGACTTACTAAGTTTCCTTGTTTACTAAGTTAACATAAAAAAATCTTACTTTCACACATATAAAGAAAATTGATTGTCATCTAAATTAAATTTTATACAGGGTGGTTTTAAAAAAGTTGGGAGAAACTTTAAGAGGTAGTAGTACATGCCAAAACAAACAATTTTCATCGTAGAATACCTGGTCAGAAATGAAACGCAAAGGCACTAGCACATTTCGAAATACCCACTCTGCCAATGTTAAAGCGTCATTACGTTTATCACAATAAAGCATATCGTTTGGTGTATATTAAATAATTCTACTTGGCTGATTAATAATAAATCTATTTGTTTTAAAAAACAGAATAATGGAAGCGCAGCTGTTATGTTAGTGAATCTTTGACTAAGGAAATAGTGAGGAAAGAGAAAGAAGATAATGTGAATTTTTTTCAGTAATGATAAAAATGCAGTGCATATTTTTTTTTATTTTAAATGCATATAAATGTACAATTTAGGAGCTTTTAGTGAATATTTTGCTACTTTTTTTTTTAGTATATATAATTCAGGATATGGGATAATAAAAGTCTGAATATTTAAAAACAAACATTAATAAAATTGTATTTCCCAAGCAAATTTTAGACAAAGTATTAAAAAAGTATAAAGGATAATACATATCTATCACAAAAGTGCAAAATATATCTCATATTATGCATAATCACAAGCATCATCACCTCTTAAATTTTGATTAAGCTTATAATTTTGCAATATTATATAAATTATTACATAATTTATTATATAAATTAATATAAATTGTTATATAATTATTATATAATTAAATTATTACATATAGGAGTATTTTGTACAAATTTGTTTTACAATTATAACACTATTTTGGTTGTAATATTTTATTTGTTTGCTAATAAAAAGAATCAGACAAAAGAACATAAACCATACCATGAAGTTTTGCAAACTGAGAATCTCCTAAAACAGCAGCAATCCACAACTCTTGGGAATCCACATCAGCTCCAACAAAATGATAACCAACAGGTGCTTGAATCATAGATTTCAGTTCACTTCCCACTCGATCTAACTGAAACATAATGTCTGAATTTACAAAAGTACAAATGTTAAACTGATTATTCGTATTAAATTCCTAACACAAAAAGTTTTTACCTCTAAAATGGAATGCTAAAAGAAAAATCATGCATCCACCATTTAATATTTCCAGTACAACATGATTGTAGGTATCAAAAGAATACAATGGCTGACTAAGGCTCAAGATAATTAATAAAATTGCATCACTGATCCAACACATAAAAAAGGATTCTGCAACATTTCAAGAGCTACTGTTTCCTTTATCAAGTGAAATGTCAAGAAAGTAAGAATGTTCTGTATTCATACCCCAAGTTTGAGATTTTTCCAAGAGCAGTTCCAAAATGAAGGTTTACACAGAGCAGTCCCACACCCAGGTTTTCCCTAAACTCTTACCCTGGTTTTTCGTATCTTCTTGCACAACTCGTGAATGATTCAGGCATAGGTTTATAGCCTGATTTTGTAACTAAAAAGTCTCCCAAGACCAAGTCAAAAATCTACAAGGCAATGGGATCACCTGTTTCAAGTGTTGTGTTTGACCTTTACATGGAGAAGTTGGAGACTGATATCTTGAACTGTGATGGTTTTCACTTCAAGATTTAGAGATGGTATGTGGATGATACTTTCATTGTGCTTCCGAGAAGAGAAGTAGACAACTTTCATCGATATCGGAACAGCCTGAACCCTCATATTCAATTTACCCTGGAGATAGGAAATTATGAGTGTTTGGCATTTGGGGATGTAAAAAGTTCCAGAAGTGAAAGTGGAAGCTTATCAACTTCGGAATATTAAAAGTCAACTCATATGGATTAATACTTGAACTTTTGCTCACATCACCATAAAGCTTCTGTTGTGTAAGCTTTGACTTTCCAGGCTCTCACTCAGAGTAACAGTGTCAGATTGAAAGATGTTGACTTCAGAAGGATCAAGAAGGTACTTGTAGGTAATGACTACCTGAGCAACTTCATAACTCCAAGATCTGCTGATAGAAACAGACTAGAGGAACTGTTGTTTTACCCTATGTGGAACAAGTTTCTAAGGAAAGTGTGCATTTATTGAAGAACGCGAACGTTAAGACTTTCTACAAGCCAGCTATTACTTTATGTAATTTGTTATTTAGACTGAAAGACAGACTTTCAGCAGAATAACTGACTGGAACTATTTACCAGATACCATGTAAGGTCTGTGAAAAAGTATAAATTGATAAGATGGGAATAACTGTTTATAAGTGGAAAAGGGAACATTATCATGCTGTGGAGGAGGGTGAGATGTCTAATCTTCAAGCAGAATATGCATGGGAGATAGGACATGCTCCTGATTGGAATGCTGCAAGAGTTTTTCATAAAAATCTTACTTCTCACCCTTGTAGATTTTCTCTCGAGTCTTTGGAAATTTTTTGATTATGAAATCAGGCCATTAACATCACAAAACCTATTCCTGAATCATATAAGATTTGTGTAAGAAGATGCAGAAAACTGGGATAAGAGTTCAGAGAAAAACTGGGTGCATGATTACTCTGGGAAAAACCCAGAACTCAAGGTATAAATACAGGACATTCTTACTTTCACAACACTTCTCTTGATAAAGGGAACAGTTGTTCTTGAAACATTGTGTAATTTTTTCTAATATGATAGATCATTGACAAAATTTTACTAATTATGATTGTTGATGATATCAACATATTCTAATTTATAAGTTAACATCCGAAGACAAATATCTTGAGATTCCAATCTGATTTTTTAAATTCTTGAGACAGCAACTTAATAATGTACTCTAAACTTGTTTCTCAAAGCAAACACTTGTGCAGCTTAATCTACTTTTTGCTAATGACTATGGCACTAAAATGCCTGCATATTATACTGATTTATACTTGTCTACTTAAATATTTTCTTCATTAATTACATTAAGAGTAATTTCTTATTTAAGCATATTATTTATGCAATAAAACTGCTCCTAAGTGATCACTCAGTAGACGGAAAAAAATTGTCTGTAAAAGAGGATATTATTATAAAAGAACCTTGTATGTGGGGGAATTTTTATCTGAACGAATCTGAAGGATGTTCATTAAGAGTGGTTTTACAGTACAAATAATAATATTATTTAACCAACTTTCAATACTCTGTTATAAATTAGGGCTAATCTATTTATTCCAGTACAGTTAAGAAATAATACTATTGTTTATTTCTATTGTATGATGCAAGGGAGTAAAGTTCATGCTGCATCAGAACCTGCAGTTTTTAGAAGAACCCAAATCTTTCTCATTTTCAATTAAACCCCAGACCAGAGATCAGTACAAAATGGCATGTGCTCACTACAGTCTTACCACTACACAACCATAGGATCTATTAACAAAAAAAAATGTTCTTGTTTTATAACACAAGGACAGCTACGGCCATGTTGCACCAGAATTTTTTCTTCACTTTCAAAGGAATTTGAACCTCTATTGACTTGGGAACTAAACAACAGAATACAGTGGGCAGAAAAAAACAGCATATGTTCTAAGGTACACTTGAAATGAAACCCAGGTTAAAGGCACAATAGGCAGGCATGTTACTTTTACACCATCATAGGGCTATTAGCAAAAAATTAATTTAAATAATAGTGAAATAATGCCATTAATAATTAGCTAAACGCCTAACTTCATAAGCTAGATAAAGTTAAAATTATCTAGATGTAGCTGTCTTGCTAGATCTAGTGCAAGTCACCAAGTCATAATTATTTTTAGTGTGAGGCAGTTATAACTCTAACTCACTCTGATAATTTAACTCTTTTAAGTAACTTAATGACTTTTTGCATATTCAGAGTTTACATGTATTTAACGAATTTTTTTATGAAAGGCCCCATTTTTCTAAAAATAGCCCGATAGTAAGATTTAGAATATGTTTATATCGAACTTTAATATTTTCCAGCATACACTGTGTTATTTTTTAAAGATATCTCTGATATATAAGAACCACAATATTTAGAAAGAAAATCAGTGATCACAAACTTTTTTTTCATACAAATATTAGGGATGGGGATTTCTGCTGTTTTCAGAAAACACAAACGAACTGTACATTATAAAAAAAACTGTTAAAAAATAAACAGGTTGAATGAACAAAACAATTAGAATTCCCCATGAAATGTCAAAACAATTGTAATATTACTTAACCTATTTATAATCACTTTTATTTTTATTGGTACAGTGAAACTGCTGCCGTGTCCAACTGCAAGACAGCAACACCACTACAAGTGCTCACTTCTAATTTGCGATGTTTTAAAGATTGTGGGTGCCCCCATTTCCTATTGGTTCAACAGGAAGGCATTACTCAATATCAAAAGGAAGATACTGATGCAGTTGAATAAATTTTTAGTTCATTGAACTTCTAATTTCAGTTCTAAGTAGAGCACACAAAAGTGGTATGCTGTGGAACCTGAATATGTTTTGGAAGCTTTAATGTGTTTTGAAAACTGTCTGTTACTTATCAAGAATTAAAATGCCATGTCAAATAAGACTAGATTTTCATTTCATGAGACCAGTATGCAAATATGTGGTAACGGAAACTGGTAGTGTATGATGAAACTTTAGTGTATGGCAAAATTTTCAATTGTTTATAAAACCTGTTAAACTAAATAAAAAGTGGAAGTTCTCCTTTTCAAAGAATGTAGTTCTCTATGATGCTGATCAACAATCAAAAATTTTGGGATTGGCATTTTTGAAAAAAAAAATATTTTTGATTTTCAAAAAAAACAAAAACAAAAATCAGAAGGCTACAGCAAGTGAACTTAACTTGAACATACATTTCGAAATGGAGGATATCACTTTAATTAGAAAAATATTATCTTCCAAATAAAAGAAACCATAACAAAATATCTTGAACCGTTCCAGAAATAGAGCACTTCAAAATTTTGCCGAAAATCGCAGGTGAGAAATGGCACCTGAGGTACCATCTTTGGCGGCCTGCATCTCAGATCGGGAATTTTTTTTAACAAAACAAAAAAATATGCATTTCTTACTTTTTCCTGAATTTTAACATACGTTACATTCAAAAACACGTAAGACTATGAAGGTAAGATTTTTTCTTTGCCTGCCTGGATTGATATAGACTATGCCTTATATAAAAAATAACTTATTTATAATAATTTTAACTAACAGTTTAAATAGTTTCTTAACAAATCATTTGCACAATTTTAAAAATTTTTTGCCAGATTTTTTAAAATATTTAAAAATATATTTACACAATTTTTTAAAAAATGTCAACAACACGAATATGACTCTTCATCAAGGTTCTGTATCAAATCCACATTGTCAAATTATAAGCTTGCTTTTCTAACATATTAAGAACAGTAACATTTTTATCCCCATTTTTAAACCATTGCCAACTGCTATGAACCTCACGGCACCATGATTCACACATTTTCTGAAAGCGTTATATAAGTCTAATGCTACTTTTTTTAATTAAAATACATATATGCACATACAGAGTGTCCTTAATTAAATCTGGCCTATTTAGAGTATCCTGCAGCTTAAACTGTTCAACAGATTGACGCCAAAATTGGTATATAGACTGTCCAAAGGAAGTGGAAAAGGAATTTAGCAAAAAAAAGAAATTGAAAACATTCGTTACAGGCATTTTTCAGCAAAACGAACAGATGAAATGAGTAACACTAAACAAAAATAGCATTGTTAACATTTCTTGATCAGTTATCGATGAACATTTCATTGAAACATTTCAAATGCAGGTATTATAAACCAGGGTTGGCTTTCTGCCAGCAGAAACTAGTTTTTGCCGGCTTATAGTTCTTATTTTGATCATTTTTTTTTTGTTTGTCCCATAGGGCAAACAAAAAAGAATGATCAAAACAAGAAAAAAAGAACACAAACAAGCACTCGCGAAAGGAGACATAGCCTCACGTCTGGCAGAACACGCTTTACAACACGGACACGAACCCGACTGGGACTCAACAAAAATACTACACCGTCACATCACAAACAAGAATAGTAGACTCTTCTTAGAATCTTGGGAAACTTACAAACTACACGGGAAAGCCATTAATACATCACAATCAATTCACTTTCCATACAGTGCTATAGAGAATGTCTAGCTGTCAAAATATTATGTGTGCACTACTGCAACCTGCGTCATCGACTGTTTGACAGCAACTGTCATAACATCTTCACAAATCTGAGTAGGAGATAAGTCAAGTTAAACTTCTAATTACCCAGTTCAAATTAGGAAACCATGTCCCAAACACCCTATACAGACATTGGTCCACGTCGCATTCGTTTCACATGCCGAAAATCAAGCACAACAGTATTACCTTGGTTTCCATAAAAAAATTGACAAGTAAGGAGCATTCCACTAATGTAATAGTCATCGTCACAGAAGGAAACGTAATGAAAACTCATGTTTGCAATCCACTTTTGTAGTAAGACCCGTTTTGTCCAACATGACCATCATTGTGAGTGCATTCAAATCATTTTTTTCTCCATTGCCCATACAATGGATGTGATACATTCTTTTTTCTACAATTTTATTTGTAATACTTCATGCACCTAGTAATTGTTGCCATCAAATGTTAACGTTATTTTTGTTTAGTGTTGGTCATTTCATCTATTCATTTTGATATAAAGTGCTCATTAGCAGACGTTTTCAAACTTTTTTTTTTCTAAATTCCTTTTCTGCATCCTATGGATAGTCTATATACCAATTTTGGTGTGAATCCACTTAGCAGTTTAAGCTTCAGGATGTCCAAAATAGGCCAAGTTGAATTATGGTCACGTTGTGTATATGCAGGGTGGACCTGAATTCTACCGACAAACAAAGAGGTGTAGTAAATGACATCACTGTGATGCCCAAACTATTCTAACTTTTCCAAAATGCAGCTTCATTACACCGATATTAATCTCTTCACTATCAGCTGTGTGAATGGCAAAACATCATCACACCATACATGGTGTGCCTTGTAGTGAAGGGATTAAGGGTCAAAGTTTGATGATATCACTTTTGATATTTCGTTTTCCTTGTAAAAACATGGAAAAAAATCATATGTCAGCAATACATAATGACAGTTAATTTGTCATCGGATCATTTTAAGGTATGTTTGAGAGAATGGAACATGAGCGGCTACATTAAAGGTACCAAATACAGGGTGGTCCAAGAGTATGCAAACACTCATATAAATAAAATACCAGTTGGTAAATGGTAACTGTATGTGTACACATGATATAGGTGAAGGGGCAATTTGTTAAAATAGGTCATCAACATGGCCGGAATCTTAAAGGCATCCATTTTGAATCACCCCTACATACTACTTCCCCTGTACATAGATATGCATACAGGAAAGGTATCATCTAGGGGCAAAAACTTACATTTTAGTAATTACTGTAATGGGCCATGCTCCCTTTAGGCATGGGACATTTGCATAACTCCCAACCCCAATACTGTATATAAACATTTTGTGTATTGATCTTTTTAATACAAATATTAGTAGATACCACTAGCATTTAATATGAAAGAAGAAAAAAATAATAATTCAATTATTTTAGAAGGGAAAAAATGGCGTAATGTTTGTGTTACACATAGAATTCTCAGAATCTTACATTTTGCATTTTATCATTGGAAATCTTTGTGAATTATGTACAAATAAAATGACCTTGTATTTGTTTTTCAATACTAGAGGTTTGAAAAATTATGTCTTTCTATTTTTTTTCTTGTAAATCAAATCAGAATTTTTTTTTAAAAAACTATATTGTGTGTATATACACACAGGGACATTCCTGAGTTTTAAGAATTCAAAGCAATAGAAAAATATGATTATTGGACATTTGGGCTATCTTTCGAGCAAAATATAATAATTAGGACTTAGATAAAATATTATTTATCATTATTATGTGATGATAACTTTTATCTCAAACTCAAGGATAGGAAAGAAAAACACAAAAAACTAGAAAGATTTAAATATATAAAGTAAAGTTGAGTTTGATGGATACAAGAAAAAAAAGCCAACAGAGTTAGCTTGATAGGTTCCAAGCACCCAACAAAAAAAGGAAGAAAAAAAGAACAAAAAAATTCAAAAGTATGTTTTTGATTATTATTTTTTACATCTTCACATTATTTTGTCATTAATTTTTAGATTTTTAAAATTAAACCCACAGATTTTTTTCCTTTTATTAATGATTATTTTGGATATGCAATAAAAATTCATGATGTTGCCAAGGTTTCTGTGAGAAATGTTCAAGGCAAAAGAATCAAAATCCGTGAAGAAGCAAGAGCGGCAGTTTTTTGAAAATGTTGGAAAAAGCTACTGCCAGCAAATTAAATTGAAACATAAAGAACCATACATTGTGAAGCACTCTCTACAACGCAGGATAATTTTTCTTCTATGGTATCTTATATAAACACAAAAAGAACACAGGCTGAAATATTTAGAAATGACAAAAGTAATTCGAATGCTAGAGTACTTCAAGTTGATGTTGCCATGAACTATAGTTGCATGCATCAAAATGAAGTTCAAAGTGCTCTTTGGGTTAGAAAAAGTATCACCTTATTTACAGTAGCATTGTATAACAAAAATATTTGTTAAACTTTCTTGACTTGTACAGATGCTACACAGAGAAAAATACAGTTCAAGCTTTCATTACAGAATTATACCGAGTATTAGACTTATAATTCAGAAAAAAAATAAGAACTTGGGAGAAATTATGTGGTCTAATGGCCCTTCATCAGAATTTAAAAACAAGTACAGTCTCCTTCATTCAAGAGCTAAGCAATGAAGACCAAAAAATTTTTCGATGGAAATATCTTGCCACAGCACATGACAAAGGTATAGTTGATAAAGAATCAGTGGAGAAATAAAATCATCTGTAAAAAACACTGTCATGTCCAAAAAATTAACTGCTCCTATTGTACAATCAGTAGAAGATTTTGATAAAGTAGTTGCGAGCAACATGCCATCAACAAAAATAATTACAATTTTGGAAAAGAACATCATAAGAAATAGCATGAGGATAATTCAAAGCTAATTTCAAAATTTCATGGAGTAAGGTGTTTTCCTTCAAAAGAAACGGATTTGTTCATAAATGAATTGACTTTATTTAAACAAGATGACTGTGTGAATAGTTCTGAAAACATTTCTTTACAAAATTGGGTTATTGTAAATTACGATGGTAAATTGTATCCAGGAGAAGTTGCAAAAGTTCTGCATCAACAGTTTGAAGTTACTTTTACACAAAAGTATGGCAAAAATTGGAGATGGGCAGAACATAAAATTAAAGTGTTTTATGCTTCTCCAAACATTATTAAAAAAAATACAGAAAGCAGAAATTGTAAATGCTCATTGTTTTTGCCATTTTCTGGAATTTTTAAATTTTGCGTTACACATGGGACATTTATTTATGTCTGCGTAATTTTTGCAATTTTAATTTTTTGATTGATTTCTTCTAATGTGACTTCGTTACACAAGGAATACAGTGCATTGTAAAATGATAAGTCCATCCAAAAAAAATGAAAGTTCTATTGAACTACTGTTTCATGTTTTTAATTTACATTTATTACAAGGCTCTTGTGATAACAAATTATTTAAAAGTAAAAAGGATTGCAAATGCACTTACAAGAATAAAGTCACAATAATTAAAAATAGGTGTTGCAAAAGGGTACTGAATTTCTTTTCACTGTTGAATATTACTTTTCTCCAGTCTTCTTTCAAAGTCATTATTTGTTGCTCAAATTTCAATCTCCTTTCTTTGTGTTTTTCAGATAACGTTGGGGTAGCATTCCTTTTTTAGTACCTTAAACAGTGCACTGTCTTCAGGGTCCTAAACAGCATTGACGTTGATATTGGAATATCTTTTCGACGTGCTAAAGCACCTAAAGAAGTTAAACCAGATTGAACCTCCTTAACAATTATCCTTGTTTGGCGAGAGGTCAGTTTAGCAGACCTCCCGGTGGATTTTTTTGTACCGTAAGCATTCTTTAATCAAATAAAATTGTTTACCACATTATGTGATTGTTTCAAACGTTTCGCTTCACCTTTCCATATTAACTTAAAATCTTTAAAAAAATCTTTTAAAAAGCTTTAATTTAACACTTTTCCTTTGAGTTAGCTAATTTTTACTACCCATGTCTTTTTTTGTTCGTCAAATCGGTACTATACCAAAATTAGCAGTTAAAAACACATTCTACAGCTCAGTGATGTCTAAAGCACACGTCATAATGCAAATTTGCATAAATGATATATAATCACACGGTATTTCAAAAAGAAATCTAAGGTGGACCTATCCTTTTACAACACCTTAATACTAAAAAATTTCGCATTTCTTAAAAAAATCATTTTCTTTTTAGCATATTTCACTGTGTTATTATTACATACTCTAATACGAGACCACTGAAATTTTTTGGGAGATTATTTGCATATTTTTATGAAAAAAAAGGTATTTGTGTGGGCGGAGATATAACACTCTATAAAGTAGATCTATAAACATTTTTACTCATCTTAAAAAATAAGTTCATTAAATATGAAAGTGTACATATTTTGTTATGCACGTAACAATAGGATTTTCATTTTTAGTAAATAACACATATTTAATTGAAAATAGTAAAAT
>QLNU02015360.1:271003623-271019029 GCA_006491805.2 Dysdera silvatica
GTGTGGCCATCTATACAGCTTATCGACTTCACCATTTTCTTTATTGTAAGGATTTAACATTTAGTTTGCCATTTTTGGAGGCAGTTACAATTGAAAGCAGTAACCTATTACTAACAGTTTTATATCGACCACCGGATGGGGCTTTTAATCCTTTTTTGGAGAAATTTTCCGGAATTTTGGATTATGCGATTACAAACAATAATTTTTTGGTAGTGACAGGAGATATTAATGTTGACCTTTTGACAGATTCACCCAGATCTCAATTACTGCGGGACATCGTTCTTTCTTCTGGTTTTAAAAACTTGATTTATTGTCCTACTCGAATCACTAGCACCTCCCAGACCCTTCTTGATCCCTTTTTCACTAACTTGAAATATGGAGTTTCATTTGTTCTTGATTATTATTTAAGTGACCATCTTGCTTCAATCTCCTTTCTCCATTTCAGTGATACTTCCAGACGAAGTGATTTACCTCTAAATAATTTAACCAGAAACTTCAATGATTTAAACAAAACAAAGTTTAATGACTTACTATCTTCTGTTAATTGGGATATAGTTTTTTCTACCACTGATATAAATCTGCAATATAGTCGTTTTTTTGAAATTCTAACCTCCCTTTATGAAATGGCATTTCCTCTAGCCCAGTGTTTTCGGAGAAAAAGACAGCGCAAGCCATGAATTTCACAATTTCTTCTTCGGAAAATTAGATATAGAAACCAACTTTTTAAAAGATTTTTGACCTCTCGCTGTTTAACAGATCTCGGGGAGTTTCGATCTTATAGGAATTTACTTTCAAAGGATCTTAAAAGAGCGAAATCACAATATTATTTTGATTTATTTAATAACATTAACTTACGCCAAATTTGGTATTATTTCAATAAACTTTCTTATGCATCTCGTACTGGTGGACATTTTTTATCAAAAATTAATTATCGGGGCAATCTTTTTCTAGTCCTCAGAGTATTTCTAATGCATTTTCTGATTATCTACAGAGCCATCCTTTGGAGTTATTAAATTTTCTTCATTCTACTCGAGTGGACTCTTCAGACTTTCTTCGGCTTTCCCCTGGTGTAGATCATTCTTTTGTGATGGAACCTATTGACCGTGTTGAACTTCTGAGGCGTCTTGCCTCTTTGAATGCTAGACATTCGCCTGGATTTGATGGAATATCTCCTCGAGCTATTGTGGCGGCTGCGGATCTCCTGGTTGATCCTATTTTAATTTTATTTAATAATTGTTTTGAACAAGGTATTGTTCCAGACTTACTGAAAATTACTCGTATTACAATGATTTATAAAAAAATGGGATCGAAACGATCCCGGGAACTATAGGGCGATCTCAATTTTATCTGTTTTTGCCAAAGTTTTTGAGTCATTAATTAATACTAGACTAATTAAATTTCTGGAACATTTTAATATTCTACATCCTAATCAATTTGGGTTTTGTATTGGGATTTCTGTTGAGACTGCACTTTTACATGCCCATAATATTATTTCCTCTGCACTTGATAATCGCCTCTTTACTATTGGAATCTTCTTAGATATAACTAAAGCTTTTGATTCCGTTTCTCATGATATTTTACTTGAAAAACTTAAATATATTGGTATTCGTGGTGTTACTCATTCTCTCTTTTCATCTTTCCTTCAAAATCGAAGACAGTTTGTTGCAATGACTGGTGGTGCCTCTGAACTTTCCTTGGTCAATATTGGTATTCCTCAGGGTTCTCCTTTGGGTCCTACACTATTCTTAATTTACATTAATGATTTACTATCCCTTTCATGTATTCCTTCTACAATTTTATTTGCAGATGACACTTCTATTTTTTTTGTTGGTGACTGTTTGGAGAATCTAATTGTTATTGCTAACACTGCGCTCTATGATATGACTGAATGGTTTCTAGCTAATAAACTTACGATCAATACACATAAATCATCAACTGTGGTTTTCACATGATCAAAACGTGACATTTTTCCAATTTTACCTACTATTTATGATGGTATTGTAATAAAATTTTGTGGTGAGGTAAAATTCTTGGGTATAACTTTCACAGCAGAACTGCTTTGGAACCGCCAATACGACAACGTTTGCCTAAAGGTCTCAAGGACCATTGGAATGATGACGCAATTTAGGAGTTCTCTTCCACCTAGGGTTGTTCTGACGCTCTATCGTTCATTAGTGGCTTCATTATTCAATTTTGGGTTTTTGATCTTTGGTCTTTCTACGAGTACAAACACAGTTAGATTATCACGACTTCAAAATAGATTTTTTACAATTTTCTTTCCAAATCGATTTAATCGATCTGATCCTTTGACATTTTACTCATCTTTTAATATCATTTCAGTAACCTCACTATATTGTTATTTAATGCAGATCTTAATGTTCAAACGAATTATTTTTAATTTTCTTGGGGACTCGATATATTTTGTTCCATTTATTTCACCATATGATCTTCAATCTGTGTCTATGTTTAGAATACCACACACTCGTACCAATATTGGTGGAACCTCTTTGAACAATATTGGTCCAAAAATTTGGAATTATATCGGTCATAACCTCCCTTACATTCATTCCCTTTCAGAATTTAAGCGCATGGTTCGAGAAATTATTTTTTCCCCGAGTTTTTCTTCTCCTTACTAAGGTTCAGCCTTTTCTCTTTTTGCTGTTCTTTTTATTGTAATTACACATTTACTTAATTAATAAATAGCATGGTGCTGATGTTAGCAGGTATTTTATGTTTATGGGGGGGCACTGGACTAGTCAGATCAGTTAAACTGGTCTTTTTCCGGTGTCTCCAATATCTTTGTACAATTGCTTCCTAATTTTTATTTTTAGATAATTTTGTATTAAGTTAAATGTAATACGTTAATCAAATTCAAAGTTTCATGAATCACGTATTGTAATATGTTGTACATTGATATGAATAAAGATGAATAATAATAATAATAAATAATAGCAGCAGCAATAAAACAGAATGTAAGGTTTTGAGAGCTGGAGGGGGAATATTCTAGAAGTTGCACTTTCGGCAATTAAAAATGTTTTAGATTCCTTAGATATGTACAGCTACACTGAACATTTTTTGTTCATTGGTAAAAATATTTTTGTTCATGAGTATAACACTGAACTTGGTAATTGTATAAAAAGTGAAATTGCTATACATTTATACAGAATTGCTACACAAATAATAATTTGTGGAGCAGTTGGCTATACAAATGAATAAAAGTAAAAAAAAAAACACTGTTCACTAGTCAAAATACATGGATTGGTTGGTTGTATTTTTATAATGCTAGGACAACAATGGTCATTCTACACCAAGAAAGGTGAGGCCGTACAAATGGTTTTAATATCAAAATAAATTAAAATTATCATGTTAGAAATATATTAACAAATGTATGGAAAAAAATAGAAAGTAACATAAGAAAAAATATACTAAAATCAAGATAAAAGAACAGAAATAAAAGAAAAAATATGAAGATAAAAATTAGAAAAAGCAGAAAGATTGAAAAAGGAAATAATGACTTTGCATTGTGAGCTTAGTAAATTGTCACCACTCAAATCAACAAAATACTACTACTTTCATAATTAATTCCATTATTATATTATAATTTCAATTGCATGTACACAATTCAAAAAGTAAGATAACGAGCTCTCACAGGTGTAATAATCTGTCTGTTATTCAAATTTTCTGCCTGAAGAGTAGCAATCGACCACAGCATTCGAATGCCACAGGTAGATTGTGTAAGTGAAAAGATTATGTCAGCATGGTGAAATATCAGTTGCAAGATGGCTGAGCTAACAGAAATGTCGCTGAATAGGACAATAAGCGTATGTTGAAGTGAAAAGTGTGATAAAATTTCTTCATGTAAAATGAACTTCACCAGCAGAAATTCATTGTCAACATCTTGAAGTTCATGATGGTAATGCGATGCCATGTAAAGAAGTTTGATTTACCTGCACTGAGTTTGATAAAAACAGGACAGATATAAAGGTGAGCAACGATACGGTCAGCCAAGCACATCAGCCACAAATGCCAATGTTTGCCTTATTGAAGCTCTGATTTAAGAGGATCATCATTCCACAGTGATATTTCTAAGGAACCGAACATTGCAGTGTGCACAATATCAATCATGAGCAACTGGACTACTGGAAGACATGTTCACACTGGGCTCCTAAGCAACTCATAGACAATCATAAAGCCATGAGCAGGGGTTTATCCAGGATTCATAAACTGGGGGTGTACAAAATGTTTAGGGGGTGTGGATTGGAGATAATCGATTATTTACGTTTTTGTTTTTTGGATAACTTTTGGCTGATTTTCGGCGAGTTTTTTTTTTTTTTTACAGTGGGGGTGTTTAGGTGTTAGCAGGCACACTGAACAGAGGAAGGGGGATCTTCAGATTTCATTAAGGGGATGTATCGAAAAGTCTGGAGGGGGTGTGTATACATCCATGGCCATGAGGATGGAATTGTCTCTCATACATTTGATACAGTTTAATGAGGAGAGCGTTCTGTTTCGGCACCGTAATGTTACAGGAGATGAAACTTAGATGCATCATGCAATACAGACGTTCAGAAAGCCGTCATAGTATGGTTTTAGTGACTTGACATTGATTTCTTCTATGCTGAAATCGATGCTTTGTTGTAACAGTGGAACAAATTTTTGGACAAGCATGGTGGCTATGTTGAAAAGTAACGTTTACCAGTGCCTTACTAATGTGTATCCATATATCTGTCCACACAATAAAATTTGTCTCTGAAGAACCTTGTTACCTTACTTTTTGAACTACTCCCATAATTGGCCACAGAACGGCAGTGTATTTAATTGAGTAGAACTCCAGAAGAAAAAAAAATAGAAACAAAAACTCTATAAGACAATAAAAATAATCATGACAAAAATGAACTAAATCACACAAAACACAAATAGTAGTCAGAAGTAAAAGTAAGGAATAGAGAACAAAGATGAAAAAGGAGGGTGTTTGAAAACAATATAAATTAAAAAAAATTTGCAGTTTAACAGTTCAAGAGTGCATGGCAGATTATCTGCGATAACACCAATGGCTTAATGTGACCACCAAACTATAATATTCACACATATAATAGGATTTCCATTCACACTGGATAGAAAAATGCCCTGACCTTTTCAGCAAAATTCCCTGACCAATCAAAAAATTTCCAACTACATTTTGGTTGCGGGGAAAATGGCTTCACGTTCATGAGAGATTTAGCTATTCAAAATAGAAGTTAAAATTTTTCCTTTTAAGAAGTTTTTACTTTTCCAGGTTTTGACCAAAAAATCTTGCTTTTCCCTGACTTTAAGGGATGATTTCAAATTTCCTGATAATTTCAAGTTCCCCAGGTTGCATGAGAACCCTGAACCAAGCTTACTGGCAATCTAACCCATTCAAGCTAGCTTAAAAGCAACAACAGTAGTATTTGAGTTTCTTAAGCTGGATTACTCACAAATCTATTAATTTTAAATGATAATTATGCAAAAATCCACACTAACAAAATGTGATACATAACTACAGTTAAGTGAAGGTTGGCACGTAGAAGAAAAATCCAAGTCTCTTCCTTTATTTTCTCTTTGTCTTTTACCTTCTGTCAAATAAATACCAGGAATAGTTCATTTAAAACACCCATATACACTATGGAAATAAATTATAAACTCACCCATAAAACACAAATAACTTATGATTGCAATAAGTGTTTGATATAAATTTATGTAAATAATGTAATAATGTATTAACGGTGATTACATATTTGTACCACTTTTAACTTTTGAAAATGGTGGAAAAAAATTTTCGTAAGAAAAAATAATCATTTACAATCTATAAAGAAAATATAAACTCAACATGCAAATTCACGGATTGCGAGCCTGTAAGCTAATTTGCCTATGTGTAGCTTTATACACATCATTTGAAGCATGTAGGCTAACATATGGATCCAGTATTGTCATGAAAAGAAAGTGCGTTTCGTGACTAGGCCTTGAGGAGAAGAACTAAATGAAACTTACGCCAGAAAAATATATTTGCTAACTTGCAAGGGACAGTCAACAAGAGGACTAGCCCGTAAAATAGGGCGCTCACAAATCGCTGTCCAAACTGTCATCGAAAAAGGTGATAATTGTGGAACCCAAAAAAGATCAGGTAGACCAAAACTGCTACAACTAGTAAAATTTGACACTGGTCGGAATATACGAAATACAAATGAAGAAGGTAAAAAGATATTTACCGTCTGCAAAAATATTCGCAACGTTTCGAGAACTACTGTTCCCTTCATCAAGCGAAAGTGTCAAGGAAGTGTAGGTGTTCGGTATTTATACCCCAACTTTGGTTTTTCCCAAAGCTATCCCGCACTCGGGTTTTCCCCCCTGTCTGAATCTGGATTTTCTAAGAACTGTCCCGCACTCGGTAATTCCCCCTGTCTGAAACTGGTTTTCCCCCATCTCCTAGCAAAAATGCGGTAAGGTTCGGGCATCGATTTTGCGATGTTCATCGCCTTACTACGTATTCGGAAAGTCTCCCAGGACGCCAGAAAAAGTCTACAGTAGCGAGAAATTACATTTTTATGAACTTTTGTACCTTTCCAATCAGGAACATGACCTCTCTCCCAGGCATGTTCTGCCAGAAGATTAGTCATCTCACCTTTTTCCACAGCATGATGATGTTCTTTTTTACGAGTACAAACAGTTCTTCCCGTCTCGCCAGTGTATACTTTTTCGCAGTCTTTGCAGGGTATCTGGTAAATTGTTCCAGTCAATTCATCCATTGGAACTCGACCTTTCACTTTTATTAACAGGTCACGTAAAGTCGATGTAGGTTTATAGTAAGTCTTGATGTCAGATTTCCTAAGAATACGCGCAATCTCCCCCAAAGTCCTCTTTACATATGGCAAAACAACCATCCCTCTAGTCTGTCTCTCCTCAACAGGTTCTCTATGTCCATTATTAGACCTTCAAGCGATAATCTTGCTTGGGTAGCCATTATCTACAAGAGCTCTCCTTACCTTCCAACCTCAGCATCCTTCAATTCAACTCTGCGACTGTGTGTGAGGGTCCGATGTGACAGACCTCACAACAGAAGTTTTGTGGCAAGTTGGATGATGTGAGCGGAAATCCAAGTGCCGGTCCGTATGAGTCGGCTTTCGATATACAGAGGTCAACAAGCTTCCATCGTCTCCTCTGGTGACCCTCACGTCCAAAAATGGCAAACATCCCTCATGTTCTACCTCTAGGCTAAATTGAATATGGGGGTTTAAGTCCTTAAAGAAACGGTGAAAGCTGCCCACCTCTGCCTTCGAAAGAAGAACAACAAAAGTATCATCGACATATCTTCTCTAAATCTTAACACTAAACTCGTCGCAGTCCAAAATGTCCATCTCCAAAGACTCCATACACAGGTTAGCTACAACACTAGAAACGACCAGTGTCAAATTTTACTACTTACGGTAAGCCCTGGTCAATCTTTGTACGTTGTTGTTAGAAATGTCTACGGACAGGCTATCCTGTGTCTTTTAAGGAAGCTAATTGTTGAGAGGTGTAGGATTGTGAGGTTTAAAGAACATCTAACTTTTAATCATTGTTGCAAAACGGAGAAACTGGTCCCAAAAGCTTTACGAATCAGACCCCTTGTTCAAACGACAGAGGGCCGCCGTATTGCCCTAAGGGCTAGCCTTCAATTTGTAGCAGCGAGGATTTCTTTGTGCCATAACAGAATCTATAACTCCAGGCTTGTGGCTGCCAGTCTTCACCAGCGCTTGGAATCTGTTCTTAGTAATGATGTTTTGACGACATTAGATTCTGAAATCATCAGAGAAGAGACGGAGACCAGAGCTAAGTTTCGCTTGTGCCATGATGGAAAACTGGATAGGTTGAGAGCTGAACGAGGAGGGAATAAGCCATCTCGAGGCAAATTCAATCCAAATTGGGTTCGAAATCTTTCCAGCCAACGTCTTAGCACTGATGAAATCTCTGTATTGTCTCGTGGAATGAATTTCGCACCTGCGCCTTCATTTATTCCTATTCCTAAGATTCTTTCGGCAGTCGAGCCGGTTCTAGGAAGAATGGAGGCTGATGCAGCTGCTGAAATACGTTGTGAAATTTCGCAAGTGCTACGTAGAGGACGAGTACCAGAAAGTAATCTTTCGCTTGGCGAGAGGAAGGCGGTAATAGATCTGAAAGGCCGTGATGACATTGTGGTTTTACCAGCTGACAAAGGACGATGTACTGTGGTTATGGATAGATCGACTTACGATGTAAAGGTACTGAACTTACTATCTGATGTTGATGCGTATTGTATAGTGAAGAGAGATCCGACTGGAGGTATAGAGAGGCGCACGAATGGTCTGTTGCTTAAACTATACAGGGAATTGAAAATTTTTGGGTCCTTGTACTTGTGACTTCGTTGCAGTTTAGGGAGAATACCCCTCTTTTATGGTCTTCCTGAGATTCACAAAGATGATATACCTCTTCGTCCTATTCTAGTTTTTGCAGCTCTCCGGCTTACGCATTATCTAAACACCTAGCTGGATTTCTGCATCCTTTGGTTGGACTAACAGCGGCTTCTGTATCCACTACTGAAGATTTTATTTCTTCTGTTAGTGCCTTACAAATCGGTACGGAAGACGTTATGATATCATTTGACGTAGTTTCACCATTCACTTGTATACCAACTTCCCTTTCGATTTCAACAGCTCTAGAAAAACTGAAGAACGACGACTCTCTCGCTGCACGTACCAAATTGACAGCTGAAGATATTTGCATTCTTTTGGAATTCTGTTTGGACGCGACGTATTTTAGCTTCAATGGGACCTTCTACAAGCAGAGACAGGGGACCGCAATGGGTTCCTCCGATTCTAATGTTGTAGCTAACCTGTGTATGGAGTCTTTGGAGATGGACATTTTGGACTGCGACGAGTTTGATGTTAAGGTCTGGAGAAGGTATGTTGATGATACTTTTGTCGTTCTTTCGAAGACAGAGGTGGACAGCTTCCACCGTTTCCTTAATGACTTAAACCCCCATATTCAATTTACCTTAGAGGTAGAACATGAGGGATGTTTGCCATTTTTGGACGTGAGGGTCACCAGAGGAGACAATGGAAGCTTGTCAACCTCTGTATACCGAAAGCCAACTCATACGGACCGGTACTTGGATTTCCTCTCACCTCATCCATCTTGCCACAAAGCTTCTGTTGTTAGGTCTCTGACACGTCGGGCCCTCAAACACAACAACAATGTTGAGTTGAAAGATGCTGAGGTACGGAAAGTAAGGAGAGCGCTTGTAGATAATGGCTACCCGAGCAAGTTTATCGCTCGAAGATCTAATAATGGACATAGAGAACTTGTTGAGGAGAGACAGACTAGAGGGACGGTTGTTTTGCCATATGTGGAGAGGACTTCTGAGGAGATTGCGCGTATTCTTAGGAAATCTGACATCAGGACTTACTATAAACCTGCATCGACTTTGCGTGACCTGTTGGTGAGAGTGAAAGATCGAGTTCCAATGGATGAATTGACTGGAACAATTTACCAGATACCCTGCAAAGACTGCGAGAAAGTATACACTGGCGAGACGGGAAGAACTGTTTGTACTCGCAAAAAAGAACATCATCGTGCTGTGGAGAAAGGTGAGAAGACTAATATTCTGGCAGAACATGCCTGGGAGAAAGGTCATGTTCCTGATTGGAAAAGTACAAAAGTTCTTCATAAAAATGTAACTTCTCGCTATTGTAGACTTTTTCTGGAGTCTTGGGAGACTTTTCGAATGCGAAGTAAGGCGATGAACATCGCAAAATCGATGCCTGAACCTTACCGCATTTTTGCTAGGAGATGGGGGAAAACCAGTTTCAGACAGGGGGAATTACCGAGTGCGGGACAGTTCTTAGAAAATCCAGATTCAGACAGGGGGGAAAACCCGAGTGCGGGATAGCTTTGGGGGAAAAACCAAAGTTGGGGTATAAATACCGAACGCCTACACTTCCTTGACACTTTCGCTTGATGAAGGGAACAGTAGTTCTCGAAACGTTGCGAATATTTTTGCAGATGGTAAATATCTTTTACCTTCTTCATTTGTATTTCGTATATTCCGACCAGTGTCAAATTTTACTAGTTATGGTAAGCCCTGGTCAATCTTTGTACGTTGTTGTCAAAACTGTTACCTTGGGACCACAGTGACATTCAAGCTCTTACCAATAATGAGCAGGTGTCCACTTGTGAAATTTTATGTGTACTATCAACACCTATATCCCACCAAACTGTGTGGAAAAGTTTAAATGTAAATTCAAACGTGAAGTTCAGGAAAATGAAAAGCAAACCGAAACTTACTACCAGTCATAAGTTAAATCAGTTTGATTGGTGTAAAAAAAACTGTGAAATGCCATCATGAGTGGAATAAAATAGTGTTTTCTGATGAGAAGCGTTTTTATCTAGATGACCCTGATGGATATTCGTCATATTGGCATGATCTACGCTCATATGGATCCAGTGTTGTCATAAAAGTGTGTTTTGTGACTATGCCTCGAGAAAAAGCACTAAATGAAAAGGATGTCAGAAATTGATTTTTCTGCATGGCAAGGGACAGTCAACAAGAGAAATAGTCCATAAAATAGAGCACTCATAAACTGCTGTCCAAAATATCAAAAAAAAAAAAGGTGATGATTATGGAACCAAAAAAGATCAGGTAGACCACCAAAATTGTTACACACAGTTCATACACTGGGAACATAGGCACATTCATGATCTTGCAACTCCTAAATTTGCACGTGTATTATCAATACCTGTATCCTACCAAACTGCGTGGAAAAGTTTAAATGTAAATTTGAATGTAAAGTTCTAGAAAATGTAAAGCAAACCAAAACTTACTACCAGTAATAAGTTAAATCGGCTCAACTGATATAAAAAAACTGTGAAGTGGCATCATGAGTAGAATGAAGCAGTGTTTTCTAATGAAAAAAGTTTCTGTCTGGATAGATATTCGTCATATTGGCATGATCTACACACTCAGCCAAAGATAAGGCTGAGTAGACAGCAAGGAGGTGACAGAGTGATTGTGGAGGAAGCATTCAGAGCAGGAGGAAAAGCAGCCATTGTATTCCTTCAGGGCCCAATGAACTTTAAAAATATCAGGAATTAATGTATGATTACTTAATCCCATTTGGGCCTCTTTTAGGCAGTCTGAATTGGAAGTACCAACAGGAAAATGCCAGTGCATATACATCAATGTCCACTAAGAAGTGGTTTGAACGAGAAAAAGTTGATATGATTCCATGGCCCTCCTGTTCTCCATACCTGAATCTGGTTGAAAATGTGTGGGGGTTTGATAGCAAAGGCTGTACATGGGCAAAACAAGCAATATCATCATGTAAATGATCTCCAAATAGCAATTTCGAATGCCTGGGACAACATAGACTTAGATGTTTTAAGAAAATGACCTCAAACTATGCCAAACAGATACAGATTATTGAAAAACAAGGAGGACCAACTCGCAATTAATTTCTGATTTCCTGAAATTTTCCACATTGAATTTATGTTTCTTTACAGGTTGTAAATGATTATTTTTTTCACGAACAAAATTGTTCACCATTTTCAAAAGTTGTAATTGGTATATATATAATCACCGTTGGTATATTATTTGCAAAAATTTATATCAAACACTTATTGCAATCGTATGTTATTTGTGTTTTACAGATGAGTTTATAATTTACATAATGCAAAAGGTATGAAAACATTGCTTTTGCTGTAAGTTGGTACCAATGTACCTAATTGTTATGTAGAGTTTTGGCGCTATTTGCCAACTGGTTTGTTTACAGCTGTTGGTCAGGTTAGTCACCCTCAGGTATGCTCTGCGATTTTTAAGATGGATAAAAATATTGACGAAGTGTTTGCCTCAAATTTTGTATTGTCAATGAAATTTTTTTGTGTTAAATGGTTGAAAATATTGGTGAAAGCCTATGATGAGTCATCTTTATCAAAAACTGAAGCGTATGAGTTGTAGAAAGCATTAGAGAAAGGCCAAGAAGTGGTTGAAGACTTGCCTCATTGTGGTTAACCTCAACATCTTCGACTGATGAAAAACCATCATTGAAGCTTAAGAGAGACAGCTCAGGATCGGAACAGGTCTCATGAAACCATTTATTCCATTTTTGTTGACGTTTTGGGTACAAGACACGTTGCAGTACGGTTTGTTCTGAAAGAGCTGAATTTTCTTCAAAAAGAACACTGCAAACAGGTTGCCAAAGACATGCTTGAGTGAGTCAATCCGGACCCTGCATTCATAAAACGCAACATAATGGGTGATGAGACATGAGTTTATGAATCTAGCATGCAAACCAGCCAATAAGCTTCGGAATGATACCTCAATAGCAAGTTGAAACTGAGAAAATCAAAGTCACATTGACTGTTCTCTTTAATTATAATGGTGTTGTCCATACAGAATTTCTTTCAGAGGGACAAACAGTCAACAAACAACATGAATCATCATCATCACATCTGTGAATTGCAGCATGATAATACCCCACTCCACACTCTGACCCTTGTAAGTGAATTTTTAACCAAAAACTCAATAAATGCCATCGACCTAGCATCGTAGTCACCAGATATGCCCCTCAACCCTAACTTTTGTTCCCCAAACTCAAATTGCCACTTTGTGGACAATGTTTTAAATCCATTGAAGCCATAAAACAAAATTTACAAAAAGAACTATGGGCCATACCAGAAAGTGACTGTAAGAAGTGCTTCAGTGAATGGAATATTCATAGGCGTAAATGTATCACATTAAATGGGACCTATTTTAAAGGCAGCAAAATAAATTTAGATGACTAATCCAATATTTTGTGTTTTATTGAACAATTCCTGGAATTTATTTGACAGAAGATATATGTTGGTAAGTTTTGTTTATAATGAGAATCCCATGAGAACCATTGCATTATTTTGTAAAGAAATATAATATATAGACTACACTGGATATGGAATCAATCAATTTATGAAAATTTACAAAATTTTATTTTTTAACTGATTTTAAGAGAGAAAAAAAGGAGTATGTCATGAATATTCAATTTTCAATTAACATCAATGATACAACTAAAAACATTAATTAAAAAATTAAAATTAATAAATAATTATTATAACAAGGGAAAAGGATTTCACCGTGCAACAAAATCAGGCAATTCATTTTGGTTCAACCAGACAACCATTTGGGACCTTAAAAAACAAAAACATTATAATTTTAAAAAGTACATGTGGTTTCTGCACATCACAATTACGAGTACATTTTAATACACAAGATTATGCCTGCTTCCAACTGTACCAAATGCAGTTGAAAAAATTAAGTTAATTGTCATTTTGAAGACAAAGCAAAAGTCAAATTTTAGCATTTTAAAAAGACCTATGCTATTGTCATATTCCACAACATTAATTAGAATGTCTTTTTATGAAATTTCATGTTTGTGAAAAAAGTATCAGTAAGTAAACAAGTAAAACTGATTTATAAATAACACAATATAATGAATATTAAAAGAATGTGGTGACAAAAATAAACTGTAAAACCAATGGAATAAAATGCCACTTAGTACCAAAACTAAAAACTTGGATTGAAGTTTCAATGAGAAATTATAAAATATGTCACTTAGACCAACTGTACCTATTAAGGAATATACACATTGACCAAAATATTACTAACTTTTCTTTAGTATCAAATAAGGCTACGTTTTTTGTAAATCACAGCAAATATTTTCATTTTGGAGAATGTAAATTTTATCAAGTGCTTGAAAAGGACTTTTCTTTAAAGGAAACAACTTATGTAATAGCAAACTTTTTTCATTCTTGACTCTTTAGTCTCATGTGGCATTCTCAACATCACTGCAAGCAATTTTTTTTCCTCTCCATTTTTAACTATGATGATTGATTTTTAATTGTTTAATGACTTCCCAGAGATAATCTGCATAATCCTCTGCACCAGGGGTTTTCAACCTTATTTAGTCCAAGGACCAAAATTTTGTTTTTTATTGGATCAAAGTACTGTACCAGCAATATTAGGATAGATTACATATACAGTCTAACTTCGATTTAACGAATTTTGCAAGACCAATGAAAGTAATCATCAAATCAGGAAAGCACATTTATCAGAACCAGTAGCACACCTATGGGGAGGGGAGTAATGGGTTCTAGGACCTTCCTTGGGTTGAAAATTTACATGAAAAATGTACCAAATGCATGTACAAAAATGCAACTATTATATTTTAAAAAAAAAAAAAAGCAAATAAAAAGAATTTTTACATTTTTGGCCCTTCCCCAAGCAAAAATTATGGGGGAACTGAAACACATTATTGAAAAGGAAAATTATAAAATGCTTACCAGCATTCTGAAGAATACATGTTAATTTTAATAAACATAAAACACAATCATGTATGCAATTACTTCTTTTAAAAAAAATCTTTGATTAATGTTTGTTTTGATTTTTCTTGAAAGTTGGCATTAACACTGCATTTTTGTCTTTTTTTAAATGCATAAAAAAAAGTCATCGATGATGTCAAAACGTAGTTAGTATTCTTTACACACTGTAAACCAGCATTCGTTTCAATTGAGTTCACTCAGTTATAATTGATCCTCTGATGATAGTTGATTTTTTAACCGAAATTCTACCTGCAGCTACAGGCTAATGGCCAAACGTTATCATTAAATTGAGGAAATCAAATGTTAAATCGTGGTAAATATAACACTGGACTCAATCAATCCAGACAAGGGATTAATCTGCCGCTAGCCTTTTTGGGAAAATGCGACGTTAACCAAAATTCAGCTAGAAAAACTGATGAACAATTTGCCGAAAAACTTCAACTAAAAACTAGAATTGGAAAGGTGGTGATGGCGAAATCACCCGACTGTGTGGAATTATGGAATTATATGGTCAGGGGAAAGGTCATCATGCCATCCTTCACATCGGAGGTCAGACATACCTAGAACATAATGACATACATACATAGAAAGTTTGCACGATGCCATTGCTCACGCTCAGAAGACTGTGCCACCCGCCAAGATTCCGCAGGATACGTGCCATCAACTTCCCAAGCGCGTAAAGGAAGTGTAAAAAATGCAAACAGAACATTGTAGATGTAGTATGTATTTAAACCCAAAATGGATCGGCAAACGAATATGCTCTTCTGTTTCAAACTTGGAAAATCAGCAAAAGAGAGTCATGAAATGCTGGCAACAGTTTATGAAGAACGTGCTGTCACCTTGAAGTGTGTTTATGAGTGGTTTAAACACTTCAAAGGAGGGCAGGACACGTTGGAAGATCCCCCCCACCCCCAACTGGCCAGCCTGCAACTGCATGCACCCCGTAGTATGTATAGAAAGTGAAGGAACTTTTGACCCAGGATCATCGTGTGACAGTGCGAATGATAGCTGAGCAAGTGGGAAT
>QLNU02015360.1:271019129-271029435 GCA_006491805.2 Dysdera silvatica
GCATGCGGCGGGAGGTTAACAGCAAAATGTTTCCGATATACGCTGGTTTGGAACCCGGACGGCGATCTATGTACCAAAACGTCCAGGAAAGGCAATGAACCGTTGTTTTCTTCTTCCAAAGTGAATTGTATGTGAGGGTTGACGGACTTTAAGGTGGTGAGAATTGTAGAGAGATCTGAACAATCGTTTGGAAGAATAGCGAATGTGTCATCCACATATCTAATCCACAGTTTAAATGGTATGAGATTGAGAATATCCTCCCATCTCAAACTGTCTGCAGGTGTATCTAATTTTAATTCTTTTGATCAGAAAAGCTTTGAAAAATGTTTGGTTATTTCCGCGCACCTTCATTCCAGACATTCAATCAAATTTTCGAAGCTTATTGATACTCCACCGACCACCCAACCACCAGTAATTCAGAAGGCGGTTCTTAACCTTTCTAAGGTCCCACTTTTGGAAAAACAACTGAACCTGCTGTCTTTGAACTCTAATTTTTGCATTTCAAAACCATCTGTTTATCCTAAAAAATTTATCACTCCTGTGGAGCGTGATCTACAGTTCAGCAAAATCAACTCCGGCCAAAAAGAGATACTGAGGCATCTGGTGGCGGAAGCTTTGTCCTCTAATTCCAAGCCAAAACCTAACATTCCGATCTCAGACTAACGTGTGATCAAGGATTTGTATTCAAACAATAATTTGATTATCACTAAAGCAGACAAAGGCGGGCAGATAGTAGTTATGGACAAAGAGAAATACATTGAAGGAGTCGACAACCTCATCAGTGAAGGTCCTTATAAAGTGCTCAAGAAAAACACATCTTCCGATCAACTCTCTAATGTTAGTAAAATAGTCCGGTCATCAAACATCTTGGATCCCAAAACGAAGAAATCCGTAGTTCCTTCTATTGCTAATGTCGCAAGACTGTATTGCCTCCCGAAGGTTCATAAACCCGGCATTCCATTGCGGCCCATAGTCTCCAACATCGGTACTGCAACCCATCCCCTAGCCAAATTTCTCGTCCGCAGATTTTCTCCTCTCCTGGCTAACAACCATGATACTGTAATTAATTCTTCAGAATTCATTTCCAAATTAAAGTCCTCTTCTTCTTTCGCTTCTTCAAAAATGGTCTCGTTCGATGTCAAAAGCCTTTTCACAAATGTTCCCGTTCAGGGAGCTCTTGAAGCTCTTATCTTTCGTATGAAAGAATTTCATTTTGCTGATGCTGAAATCCGTGAATTAGTCAAATTTACGGAGATCTGTATCACACAGACTTGCTTTTCTTTCCGTGATCAATTATTTTCGCAAACTGATGGCCTTGCCATGCGAAATCCTCCTTCAGCCATTTTATTTGATATTTATATGCATTATCTCGAAGAGGATATTCTCAATAGCACACCATTTAAACTGTGGATGACACATTCGCTATCATACCAAACGATTGTTCAGATCTCTTTACAATTCTCACAACCTTGAAATCCATCAACGCTCACATACAATTCACTTTGGAAGAAGAAAACAATGGTTCACTACCTTTCCTGGACGTTTTGGTACATAGATCGCCGTCCGGGTTCCAAACCAGCGTATATCGGAAACATTTTGCTGTTAGCCAAACGCCGCATGCTGCTTCCGCCCATCCACAAAATTAGACGATAAGCACGTTCTACAGGTTTGGTCTCATGTACTCTAAAATTGTCATCATCTGAAGAATTACTCAAGATTGAACTTAACCATATTCTTGACATCGCTCGAGATCGTGGTTACAATCCTACCATTATTGACGACGCTTTGAAGAAACTCACTAGACCTAAGCTGTGCAGTACACTCTTGATTGATTCCTCTCCTTGTAATTTTATCAGCATTCCTTTCGTTCCACGAATTTCTTCAAAAATTGCTTCCATCCTCCGTAAATTTAATTTCAAGGTCACTTTTACTCCAATCAATAAACTCGGTTATTCCAAACTCAAGGATATTATTCCTGATTGCAATTATTTTGGAATTTACTCCATCCCATGCCAGTGTAATCGTGTTTATATTGGTCAAACACGTCGGGCCCTTCGATTTCGGCTTAAAGAGCATGAAGCCTACGTGCGTAAACAACAACTGGAAAAATCTGCTTTGGCCAAACACGCCTGGGAAGCTGGCCACAAATTTTCTTTCGACAAGGCCCATCTAATAGAGAAAGTTTCTTCACCAGCCGACCTCAATTTCTTTGAAGCCTTCCATATTCTTTCGCATTCCTCTTCTACTGTTAACGATCAGCTTCCGTTCAATTCCATGTCCTCTATTTGGAGAAACTTCATTCGTCCCATAGCAAAAGACGCGGCTACGGACCCACAACTGGTTTACCCGAACTAATTTTGGACTAGCAATTTGGCATCGATAGTTTTTCTAGCACGTGTGTCACATTAGTGTAACTAGGGTTCTGAAGAAGGAAGCCTAAACGCGCTTCCGAAATAGCTATAAACCATCGTATTTATTTTAACTGTGTTAATGTGTTTTATTTTATTTAATATTTTGCGCAGTGTGTCGTTTCATCTTTATTTTGTGTAATTTTTCAATTCATGTCTGACCAACAAAAAGTGCTATAAATTTTTGCACTTACATTTCTTATATGTTCTTCCAACTTTTCCGCATTAGAGGGAAAAGAAAATCGGAAATTAAAAGAACCACTGAAATGTGAAAATTTAAGCCATTTTCAGCTATTTTGGCACATTTGGAACCCGAAGTGGAACCGAAAGGTATTCATTGATTACTCTAAATTTTTGCATTAATGTTTTTTATGTTCTTCAACTTTTCCATGCTAGCGAAAATAGAAAACCGGAAATTAAAAAATTACTGAAATATGAAAATTTACATCATTTTGCATATTTAGACCCTAAAGTGGAACTGAAGATATTTGTTGATCAATCTGAAATTTTGTATGCATGTTTCTGAAAGCATTCCACAAGTTTTCAACACCAGCGAGAAAAGAATTTAAAAAAAAAAAAGTTTTACACTCCATCCTATTGTATACCTCAGAAATAAATCAAATTTTTCTTTCAGCTTCATTTATGTAAGATTTTAACATTCAATTTACTTTTCTTAAGTGGTAAGTGAATATCTAAATAACGTATTTAATAATATAAAAAACAAATATTCAACGTCTTGATTTCTTGTTTATCGAGACTACAATATGCATTAAAGATTTCAATTATGATATTATTAAAAACCAACATTTAAGGATTTAAATAAAAGTGCCAATTTTGCTGCCTTCTCAACACCTCTAATTGATTTCAGAACTTGCTATGCACAAGTCTAAATTTTGAAAACATCCTTTCAACTCCAGCAGAGGTTCCCTTAGATGTGCATAGTTCCCCAAACAGCATCAATTTCCTTTTGGCCAGAGTGTTCTTTTATGAGGGTCGGTAATTTCCACCACCGAAGAGTGGAAATCATTTTCATTGTCTCTTCTTCAAATAAAACACCATTGAGAAGTGCATGGACAATAAATGTAAGAATAATGCCTAATTATGAGGTATCCTTGAATTTCTTTTTCACAAAATCTATTGCTTGCTCCTTCTCACTCCTTGATGAGCATTCTGCTTTAAAATTTGGTGATAATAAATGTACCAAATAGTGAGCTGGAGATACAGCTTGCTCATAGTGTATTTTAAACAGCTCAATGTACAAAGGTGTATAACGAGCATGGTCTTTTATACTGTCTTCAAGATTTTTACAAACTTTTACTACTTTAGAAATATTGCAACTATTCTTTTCCTCTTTATAGAAACTTTCAAGGTATTTTTTGCATCTATTACATCTCCATTTTCTTCAACTATCTAAGTTGGTCAGTTTTTAATATAACTCTAAACAACCGCACATAGAGTTTCAACACCCTTTGGTTGGTAGATTCAATCCTGTGCCATATAGTTTATTGTATTTGGCCCAAGTAAAATAATGAGTCTGAAAATATTCGGTGATTAAAATAACATGTTTTATGTTAGATTGCAGAAATACCTGACAAACACACACTACTTGAACTTTCAGGAATAGTTGACCATGACTATGTAAACAACTGTAGTAAAATCATCAGAAAAGTTGTTTTTGCCTATACTATATTTTAGAAAATGATAAAAAGAAAGTCATTTTTATTTTAAATTATTTTTTCCAAAGCATAATCAATTTAAATCACTGTATTTAAGTCAGGTTTAAATCATTGATTTATTTAAAAAACTAGTTTAAACTTACCTTAAAAGATAAATTACAAAATTCAAAGTAAAGCATAGATTTAAAAAAATGTAATAACAAATTTTGATTTAAATCATAAAATTAAAATTGAAAGGATTAAAATTGTTGACACCCTGATGACAACCATACATGGGATAGACAGAAATTTTTGCCATGAGTAAAACATTGCCCTTCATTCATGGTTGAACATCTAAGGAGGGGTATTGATGAGGATCATAACCTCAGGTCATGATACAATTTTGCATATATGCATATATGGATTCATAGCTTTGTAATATTTAATACTAGAAGTGCCTGATTTTTATCCTACCTAGAAAATCTTGTTAAAATGACCTAGAAAAATTAGTCAAAATGATCGGCTTGATGTTTCTAGTGTCAGCACTGCGATTTACAATCCCCCCTCCCCTTACAAACTTCCTATATATGCCGGTGCCTTCCTTATCAATAATTTGAATCCCTCAGAGTTCTGTATTTTTTGGTTAGCATATATATGTGCAATTAATGTGAATTTTGTTATTTATAGCTAAAATAAGTAGATAACCATAAACTCAAAGTTGAAAAAGTATGAAATTCGGCATGGTGGAATAAGGAATGCAAAGCATAAAATTAGAAGCCATATAACAAAAATTTAAAAAAACTATAACTACTGTAAATTACAGAAGTATTACAACGATTTATTAAAAAAATTTAAATATAAAAACATCCTAAATTAAAAACAAACAATAACAAAACAATACAATCAAACACTTACATGATTCTGCTATGTGCGTTTTTCCAATAAGATAACATTTTGCTTAATAATAAAGCTCTGTCTGCTTGCCCTTTACCCCAAGATTTCAATACTCCGTCTTCTACTTTGGATAGAAAATCTTTTGATAAAGGATTACCTACTCTTTTATGAGGACCATCCTAGCAAAGAATGTCAAACTGAATTAAACTAAAATAAATTTGATAAAATACCAAACTTATTTTATTAAACTGAATTGAAAGAATATGCTAATATGCCAATATTTGTATAAATGCTTTATGTACACTACATGAATTTACTCCGCAAATTCATACAAATTAATCATGCAATGATCATTAAAAAGAAGTCCACATTGATTATTAATCTCTACTGCTAAGCAGAAAATATTACGTACACTTTAAAGTGAAGATAATAAACATGCTGGAAAACATGTTCTTTTTTTTTAATATGTGAATAGGCCACTACATAAAAAGAACCAATAAAAATAAAGCAAAGTTACCAATGGAGAGTACTATGACCTTCACTTCTTGCATACCAAATGAAAAACAATTTTTGCTCAAAACCCATACCTGCCGACATCTGACTATGAGTTATAAGCAGCACAAATTACGGTGCTTCGTATCATTATTAAATGTGGAGTCATAGTCATCATATACCAATTGTCCATGGTTTAAATAGTTTTACCCTTAGACAATTATAACAACAAAAAATAACAGTAATGTAATGACATATTTGCTTATTCAATTTGACAAAAGTGGAACTTTTAAATAACTAACAATGCAAAACAAGAAAAATCAATCTTTAGAACAATTTCTATGTAGTCGATTTTATAGCTACTAATTTTCTGTGATGGCATTCAATAATCATTCAGCATGCACCAGATCATCAAAAAATTTAGTTTTCATTAAAATTAAAACAATTTATTGCACTTCTAAAATTGGTTATAGTATAATATGTTTTAGCAAGGTTATATTTAGAGTGTCATGAAGGAGTTACAGTGACACTTCTGAACTTAGGTTTCTTTATGAAATAAAATATATATTACCATAAATAAGCTTAATTTTATTAAGAAGCAGGACTCTACTGGCTAGTACTCCATAAGTGAAGGTTTGTTGCTTGTTTTGCAAAAGGTAACTGCTTTCCAATGAAATTTTTTTTAATACTTGAAATTTTAAGAAGTTGTCTTTTTTCAATAACAAGTAAATCTAAGAGTTTTTGCACTCAGACTTGGTGTAAATTTTTAACATTAAATTCTGGAAAAGATACGTCGACGACACGTTTGTTATACTTAAAACTAATACACTCCAAAGCTTCTTCCATTACCTTAATAACTTAAACTCACATATAAAATTCACATACGAAACAGAACAGAACAATAAACTCCCTTTCCTAGACGTTCTTGTACACAGATCTCACGATAACTCAATCTTCACCTCAGTTTACCGTAAACCCACACATACAGACAGATATCTCGATTTTAAATCGCATCATCCAACATGCCACAAAGCTTCCGTTGTTAAAACATTAAGTCTTAGAGCGAATTCTCACTGCAGTAATGAAACACTTTCAAACACAGAAACAAAACACATACACACGGCACTTAAAAATAATGGATACCCTAAACGATTCATTCTCAGAAACTGTAGACCCAATAGTACATCTTTAAACAATACATCTCACACCCGCATATCTATTCCATATATTCACGGCATTTCCGAAACAATCTCTCGCATCCTTAAAGAGGCAAATATCAAAACATTCTATTCCCCTGTCACAACACTTCGCAAACAACTTACAAAAGTTAAAGACCCAGTTCCACCAGAAGATCTCACAGGCGCCATATACCAAATACCATGCAAAGACTGCAACAAACATTACATAGGACAAACAAAAAGAATGATCAAAACAAGAAAAAAAGAACACAAACAAGCACTCGCGAAAGGAGACATAGCCTCACGTCTGGCAGAACACGCTTTACAACACGGACACGAACCCGACTGGGACTCAACAAAAATACTACACCGTCACATCACAAACAAGAATAGTAGACTCTTCTTAGAATCTTGGGAAACTTACAAACTACACGGGAAAGCCATTAATACATCACAACCACTTCCAGAAACTTATAAACAACTCTTACTCTGAAATGTATGGGACATCCCCAACATTAGGTAACCCGCAGTGTGGGTTTCTCATTGGTCCCTATTGGGGTTCTTCCATGATTCTATTGGAGGCCTCCCATTGGTTCTCATTGGGTTTTTCCATTCTGCGGGACTACTCTGATGAAGGGTTTTCCAGAAATTTCAAGTATAAAAAAGAGACAGAAACATAACATCGTCATTACTCCTGATGAAGGACTGCTGCTGATGCGTCCGAAAGCTTGAGTGATCTTTTTCATTGCTATTTTACCAGTGTTTAACCTTTTGTATGTAAAAATACACAATGTTAATTTTGATAAAGCCCCATATTTCTTTACTCCAAAAAATCGCTCATTTCAAGTATTTCATTCCATGTAACATCAATACTTGAACAATCCTCTATATTTTCAAATTGATATGATGCAAACTCAGATTCAAGTACAATGATTTCAACAGGTATTAGAGTACTCTTAAACAAAGATGCCATATATATTCTACAGATAAATTACGTTCGTTTTTGTTTTAAACGGCTGCTCACATTTGCTATTTCAGAATGTTGTAAAAGCTCACTCTGCAAAGGGAATTTTCCCAGTATGTATAAACGCAGGGCTCCCAGCAGACTTTATGCAATAAACTAGGAAAATAAAGATCATTTATAAAAAGGACAAAGCAATCCTATTGAAAACAAAACGGACCAATAAGCACCTAATACTGTGATTTGTACACATGATTTTTTTTAAATAATTGCTACTCAAAATTTAAATAGAGTTCCTTGATATCTTTATTAAAAATTTAAATATTTTTTCATAAAGCAGTTAAAAACTTACATTTTATGCTACATCCCCTCTCTGAAAATCAATAGATCTAATAAGCAAGAAGAGCTGAAAAATAAAGCAAACAGTGTTGATTTTACTCAAAACAGACCTAAATATTTATAATGCAACCTCAATAATTGAATAAATCAGAAATATAAAACCTGTATCGTACCTACCATGGGGCAAAACTGATGGACATGGAAGAGAATGAACGTATTACGTAAGGCCATTTTTTATTACAAGATTTATAAACTCTGAAGTATGGGTGTTGGCTTAATTATATATGTGGGTGAAAATTTTTCCAGTACCAAAATTTTCCAATATCAAAATTTTAAAAATCCAATTTCTTTTTTAAAAGTGTCATTATTTTTCCCCTCCTCTCTCTCTCTGTGTGTGTATGTACATAATTTAAAAAAAATTAAACATAAAAAAACCATATTAGATACATAGTAAAAATATTATCATCAGTCATTCATAACACAATCATAATTTCTCCCACTCCTGACCACATAAAACAGAATCCTTTACGAACATTAGATTTTCTTTTCCCATCCTATTAAAATATCTCTTACATTTTCACTAAATGGTTTTAAATTTCATCAAATATTTAAAGTTACCAAACATTTTCAGATGACAGCCCCCCCCACCCCCAACTTTTTCTGTGATACTGCAGGGATTCATGCCCTTTTACTACTTTGAAATAATGCTGGCAGATAGGTATATGGATCTAAATAAAATATCATTTTTACATGCAAATATATTACGTATAAAATATGACTAAATAGCCTACATACAAATAAAACTTAAAATATGAAAAAAAAAAAGATTCATTATATCACGTTGAGATATATTTTTGCATTAATAGTTTTAGAATTCACATTTTTTAGTTTTGAGTTTTATTTATGTATTTAATGCAATATAATATTTACGTATTCGCTTAACTAACATTCTTAAAAGTGCCAAATATAAGTTATCGGTACCATTATCATATCAACCCCTGACTCTCTTACTGAACTGTTATGTAGTAACAGGTTAAAGTAATAGTTACTAAAAAGTAACAATAACGAGTAATGAATATTACAGAAGGTAAATGAATTTAAGAAGAAAAAAATTTTAGATGTAGGCGAAAAATTTTAAACACATTAATTGATGTATGTTTTCGATGGATGTTGGCCATTCTTCATCAGGAATTCGAGTGATTCAAAACTAAAAAGCACTGGAATGTTTTTCTCCTATGCCTAAAATGTTGTTGTTCTTAAATTCATTTATACTGTGTAGTGTTACATAACTAACGAATTTTATTACAGAGGATGGTTACACATTTTTAGAATGATTTCAAAGCTGTTTAATTAATGTTCAAAATGTAAATATTAAGTTTTTATATGTAAAAGTTATTATTACCCTTCTCAGGGCTAACGCAATTGCCAAATAATAACAAACAAACAAAGCCACTGGGGTGAGTTACATCAGACATATACAAACATATCAGACTACTTACAAAACAGTTAATATTTTAGTTAAAGCATACATATATTTGTGGCGTTCTTTACTATCAATATATTTGTTTAATAATATGTAATTAAACGTGTTTTTGGATAAATATTTCAATTTCTTTGCACCTTTATCTAAAAATTGAATTTTTAGATTAACCTTACTATACTTCTTTTATCTTTTGAATTTTAAACATGTTTATTTAAGACTTTAATAAAATAAAATAAATAAATGGAAAATAAGATGAACAAAATCATAACAAAAATAAAAGTATTTGCAAAATTCGAATTTATCCAAAAGGCCACACTTATGGGTCCAAGAGGCCACATGAAGCCTTATGGCTGCAGGTTCCTCACCCCTACTCTACATTACATATTAAAGTCAGAATACCTCACCATTCTGACTGCACTTTCCAGTGTTAACCAAACATTTTACATAGGCTAAAAACATCCGGAAATTCTGACTTAAGTAAAAAGTTCAAGAAGAGTTGCCTCCTTGGGTAAGGAAACTATGACTTCTGAATTGTGCATCTACAACCAACATCTAAGAAGAGTTGCCTTCTTGAATGAAGGAACTATGACCAAATTGTGCATGCACAACTAGACATGATGTCAACTTAGACATGACAATTATTTATCAACAGTCTCAAGATAATAGTCAGTACACTATTCTAAGCTGTAAAGAACTAGAACTGTGTAAGGGTACGGAACTTAATGTTCCTGCCAAGAAAGGCATTTGTTGCACTAATTTGGAATGTCGGTCGTTTATTCAAAATTATGTTATTTATTTTAAGAACATGTGAACAAATAAATGTTATCATTAATTACCAGCTGTTTTTCATTAGTGGCTCACTTTCAATCAAGAGTTGGAACCATCCAGCAACCTAC
>QLNU02015360.1:271034339-271079122 GCA_006491805.2 Dysdera silvatica
CAAGACGTCATCTGAGCCAGAGAATAGATAACTTAACGTATAGTCTTAAACAACGAGAAAGCTTATTGAGATTTGAATCAGGCCTAGTGAGCTATGGTTATAATCAGTAAACTACTGGAAACACAAAATACATTCATGTACACTTCCGTGTAAAATATATCGAAGTTCTTATCCTTTTATTGATTAACATTTATCATTTGCGTAATACAAAGTTAAAACAATTATTTTTTTAAACAAATCAAAGATGTTTACAAATTAAGAATGTGTTTATTCTTTGTTTGAGTACAGGAACAACATTGATCATGCTTCACAGGGACCTAAAGATTTCCGAGGAATTCAAACCTCATAAGGCCTAAGAAACTAACCCTCAGACTAAAATAATAGTTAGTCAATAAATGTTCTTCTTTGGGGGAAAGGGGACACTGTTGGGAGACAAACCTGAGTCAACAGCATACTAAGTGAACATGTTACCTTGGCACCATAGCATGGCCTGATTAATAATGTGAGAACGATCATTTAAAAGTTTACATTTTACACACTTCATAGTGTTATAAACAGAAAATATACCGTAAAGGAAAATTGCTTTCAGTAGAAAAGCATTTTTTTGATGCATCTGGAATCAAATAACCCCATCCATGCTTGCTATCATAATGAAGAGGAAAACCATCCCATGTCAAACGCATCAATTTTGGCACACAACGCATCTGTTTGTTAAAGAATTTCAGTTTATGAATATTTAGATCAGTTTAAAACAAACATATCAAGCAAAACATAGATAACACCATGAATTATTTTATTTTATAACACTGATGTCAAAAAATAAATATTTTAATGTGACAGAGGATAATAAAAAGTATCTTAAGTATTTTGCAATCTCAGCTGTAGTTTTGGATATTTAAAACAAATTTGTAGAAGCAATGATTAGTGGTATACAAAACCATTCATGGACAGAAACTATTTTGTAGTGGACTACAATTCATCTATGAACTACAGTTCACTACCGGATAATAAAGTTCGACGATCTAACACAGACGATTTTTGAAAAAGATATGAACCAAATTAAATTTCCAAGAAAAAAATAAGTCTTACTGAAATAAAGAAATGAGTAGCTAACAATATCACTTTTTCTAGTTTTTAAAAATTAGAATTAATATAATTTACATGCATGAAAATTGTCAATTATTGGGAAAAAGGTGACATCCCTCTTCGTTGGGAAGAACCCATCACAAGTTCAGTCCGTAAATGATTATGTACACTTCTAGCAATAATATCAGTTATTTGCTTATGGAGCAAGTTTACAATACAATGCATAAGAAGTCAAAATGTGGATAGTAACAAAATCATGATATATGCAACATTATAATTGAGTCACATCCATGCTGATTAATTTATCAATAGAGGTAATTATAGTAGTTAAAATAAACACATAAAGCTTATTACTAGCAATTTTTATAATATTTATTAATGCTGGGATGTATGTTTTATGGCACAAGGCTAACTATGATCATGTTTTAAATGTAGACTTTTCAATTACTATAAAATATTGAATGCAACTTTTGTTTAAACTCTCCTCTTATTTGTATGTGTGTGTATATAGTGTATATCTGCATCAAATATCCTAACGTTTCATTTTATACCATTATTACAGAAACTGGCATTTATTACAAAACACATTTGAAATTATTACAACATATACTAGTATATTTTTAGAATACAGTTGAGGAACTGATTTTGATACCAAACAAAATTTATTCAATTGAGAAAGCATTTGCCCCTGGATAAAGTGCAAATCATGATCAAAGGAAAATTTTCTTGGACTGGACAGTCATAGTTACTGAAAATGTATATTTCGTTTATGAATACCAAGCTCTATTTTTTGTAAAAACATGTCCATTCAACTCTTTGCACCTTATGAATCTAATATGACTAACATTGGGAAATAATATATTTGACTATTCTCTAGCTATAAATTTAAAAATATAATTAATATTTGGAAAGAATAAACATATTGCTTGTTTGTTGTTTTACATCATAAAGCTGTATGGTTCGTTGTATTTTTATAGTGCGAGGACAGCAAGGGTCATCTTCTATAGCAAACAAGACGAGACTGCACTAAAATGAGAATAAATTAATACTAAACTGGTAAAAATGTACTGAAAGTGGTACATTAAATGTCACAAAAAAAAACCGATAAAATACAATCAGATGAGATGGAAGAAGCCAATGTATAAGTTCATGATTAAGAGAATTACATAAAATGTCACAAAGGGTACAATTATTTTGGTTAAAAGTCAATGAATATTGCTGATTATAATTGAGGTAAATACATAAAACATGTAAAATATTTCATAGAGCTATATAGTGAGTTATCTTGAATGGGACTGATGGTACAGTGACCGCCAACCCAAGAAAAGTTTATCTAAAACCAAGTATACTTGTAATCAAACCCATCCTTATTAGCTTACAAGCTATGTATGGTTGTTGCCATTAAGTAGTGTTAAATTATCATAAATCAAAAACTTACCTGTGAGCTTATCAAAATTGGACCAGGTTCCCAATCAGATTGTGTTGAATTATATTTTCCACATAGTTCTCGATACCAACTGTAATAAATGTTAAAGGATATACGAATAATTAATAGACAATATTATACTTTCACTAAATAATTAACTATTTTAATGACCAGCAAAAGCATTTCATTTTAAATAATTACATATATACAAGTATAAAACACAAAGTAAAATATTTTGCATATAAAATCTTATCAATAATACTTCAATTGTTGATCAAACTCATTTGATAAAAAGCAAACACAATCAAACTTGTTTGTGTTGACAAACTTAAGTATTTTTACCATGAGTATTAAGGTAGGAGCAGGGTTTTTTTCAGGATTCATAAACTGGGGGGTGTTCAAGATTTTTAAGGTGGTGTGGATTAGATTTCATTAATTTATTTTCATTAAACACATCGTGTGGTAAAAATACTCATGGTAAGAAAAAAAAATTTCATGATAAAAGTAACTCACATGAACAAGGTTTGGCTGCATGTATAAATGATAATTACAGTAAAACCTCTCTATAACAATATTATACGGACGGACAAAAATTATCGTTGTAGAGAGAGTTATTATTATAGGAGGTTTAGTATACAGTAAAACCTCTCTACAACACTATTATACGGACTGAGAAAAATTATCATTGTAGATGGATGTATCATTATATCGGACATCGTTGTAGGGAGGTTTTACTGTATTAGCAAAACAGAGAGAGGGGGGGGGGAAATGTGTGTGTGTGTGTTCCAGAGGAAAAAGTATTTATTCAACGTGCACCATTAAATATCAAGTTTCGATGTTCTCATTTTACAACTTGATTGACACATTTACAAAAACATAGACACACATATATATACACACACAAGTATGTACAAGATAAACAATTAAATTCATATAAACCGCTTGTAACACTTAATGAATTGTTTTATAAAAGTCCAGTTGATTAGTTGAATTTGAAAACGCCCTAGAGTGAGGAGATCTACAAAAAGTCCAGTTGAAATGAAAAATAAAAAAAAAACACCGAAAAGCATTTAGAAACCATTTCTTTAAGTGCAAGAGGCCATTGTTCACTGTTGATTGCTGCTTTCCTAAGCGTGCTGATTCTAACAGGTTCCTCCAGTATTGGGCAGTGTAAAGTAACGTGCTCCATTGTTTATGTGACAATTTTGTCACAGAAGCAAAAAGAAGATTCACACAGACCGAATCTTTGAAAATATTGGTCAAACTTTCCATGACCAGTTAGCAACTGGGTTAATTTGAAAGAAAATTCTAGATGGTTTGCATTCATCAAAAATTTTTGTTACGCTGCCGCTTGATTGTTTCCATGGGTCCTTCCATTCCTTAAATATTGAATCCTAAAAAAATTTTATTTCGGTTATAGGAGCTCGATCATATATTACTGATAGGTCATCTGATAGGATGGTAACTTGCCAAGTACATGGACATTTTCCCTGATTTCCATAGTGGGTTTTTATCCATTTTAGTTTTATCTTCTCATGATTTGAGTGGAGATTTGTCATAACTTGTCAAATGCCCTCAGGGATGGGGTAGTGGTTGCTGAAATTTTAAATGGAATCAATTGTGACTGGCTATCGGAGTAAATGATGGTCTTTTTTGATAATCTACAATATGCTTGCATGCATGTATAACATATAAAATAAATGCAGCAATTTGTTATTTTCAGCTAACAAAGGGGTCTTCTGTATTTAAGTGTTATTCTCAAGTTTATAATATGAACATCAAGAAATAAGATCATAATGCTGCTTCTGAGGAAAGGACAAGAAAATTTAGACTTTCAAAAGCATCACAAGTAGAATTTTTCACTACACTGTTTTAAATACTAATGAGAATATTATACGGAAAGAAATCCCACACTCACATTGTAAATGAGAAAAAAAAAGATACAGAGTACTAATAGCAGCTTTCTTAGCTTCCCTTGATAATTAGAGAAATTAAAACTTATGAATACTTCATTCAGCCACAGCCCATAGAGGTTTTAATTAAGGAACAAAGATTGAAGGTTTATGGGTATGACCCAGAAACCAACAGTGAAAGAAACCAAGTTTTCTATTCTTCATAAGCAGTAAGATTCTAATTAAAGAATACATGTCATTTGAAAATACAAAATGTTTGTGTTTTATAATACAAAGCCATCTAAAGTCATGATATGCCAAGCAAAAGTCTTTTTATCGAAAGATAATTCTTTTACAAAAAAGGTATGAAAATTTGTCTATATATTTATATTATATTGAAAAATTATATGTTCTGGTAATATTCAATGTTAAATAAAAATTCAAAGATACTGCTATAGTAACAAGTCATGTAAAATATTACTGAAATTAAAATCACTTTGTATAAAATCAGAAAATATTGATTAAAATTTGTATATTCAGATAAAATACAAAAGTATTATTACAGTTGCTATTATTAAAAGCACTATTACACTGCAGGTAACACATGTAACAAGGTGTACGGGTGGGGGTTGCTCTACATTAAATGCTATTAAATAAATTAGATTGACACATGATAGTGACGGCTCGTGGTGAGATTTTAGGGTGTGCGCATGAAGGCTAATTCACCAAAACACATCGATTTACGGCCTATACTTGTCAAGAAACTGGTTATTAACTCATTCAGTAAATAAGAAAGAAATTTATGGTAACTTTGGGTTTTGGTGCATTGTGGTTTCATGAGCACACCCTAAAATCTAGCCACAAGCCGCCACTGATGACATATATATGTTATAAGCCCTAAGCAAGCAAAGTTACAACTTTGAATTATAACACTACAAAATCTAAATTTAAACTAAATTACTTTAGTTGTTCATTAAAACAAACATATAACATATACCGATATAGTACAATTTCTATTCATATAACAGGCAACATTGGCAGTATAGCGTTAAATTAGAACCCGGGAAATTTTCTATTTTAAATTAACATTAATAATCAAAACACCATAGGCAAGAATGAAAACTCACCAAGAACTGCGATGACACTTACCACCCCAGTGTAATGCACCGTAACACAACCGTCGACTTTCCCCTCCTAAGACAGACTCTCCCTCTCTTCTTAAATACCTTTTTTCAATCCCTTTCGGCTCTTTTCTTTTATTATTTTCTACTGGTGTGGCGGTTACTCGTAAGCACCAGCCTTTTTACATATAAAATTTCTCTCTCTTTTAGTTTTGAGATAAAGCTGGTCACCTGTCCATAACTTGACTTAGTACAAAAATCCTGGAGGATATGTTATTACTCTTTGGCCCGACAGAAGGCTCTTGTGTCCCTAAGGAATTTTCATTGTGGGAGTTCCCTTTCTTGTGAGATTTTTACAACCTTTTTTATTAATACAGACTCTAGTGACCTGTAGGAATTTTAAAATGGACAAGTTTTCTCTTCAGATCTTGTTAGGGAATGTCGAAAGGAAAGGGAAAAACTGGGGTAGACATTTGTCATCCCTGGCATAAGTTTTAAAGGATGCCATTTTGTTTTTCGCATACTGTGCATTCCTGAAGAAAGTGCCCCCATGCTAACTTTTAGATATTTAAATGAAAGAGCCCATTTAGTCTCTAGGTATTTACATGAAACCAAAGGTATTCGTTATTAAATGCAGTATACTTCATTTCGGGCTGCAAATCTTTTTGGCACCCTCAAAAACTTGGTGCCGGCGCCACGGTGTTCAAAACAGGGAGGTGCTTTATGTTTGAAATAATTTTAAAGCTTTTTTTTTTCTGAAAATGATGATACCGAAGTTTTGAAAATTGCTTCACGCAAACACAAGTTACGAGCAATCAAAATATTGTATTTTAGCAAAGAATTTTTCAACTAATTGCTTACCATTATCAATTTTTGTAAATAAATGTTCGAAATGCTCTTCTTGGATTAGAGATTATTTATGCACCTTAGACTTTTGATTGTAAATATTGAACGTAAAATAAAAGATATAAAACATGTAAATGGAAGATAATGAATTCAAGTATGAACATTGTACACTATGTAAATAAATTACAAACTCACCGGTAAAACATAAATAACTTATGATTGCAATAAGCGTTTGATATAAATTTATGCAAATAATGTACCAACGGTAATTACATACATATACCACTTACAACTCTTAAAAATGGTGAAAAAATTTTTCATAAGAAAAAATCATCATTTACAACCTGTAAAAAAAAAATATAAACTTAACACGCAAATTCACGAACTGCGAGCCTGTTAACTAATTTGCACATGTGTAGTTTTATACACATCATATGATACATGTAGGCTATCATATGGATCCAATGTTGTGATGAAAATTGCGTTTTGTGAGTATGCATTGAGGAAAAGAACTAAATGAAAAGGATGTCAGAAAAATATATTTGCTGCATGGCAAAGGATAGTCAACAAGAGAAATAGCCCATAAAGTAGGACGCTCACAAATTGTTATCCAAAATGTCATCAAAAAGGTTGATGATTATTTAACCAAAAAAAGTCAGGTAGACCACCAAAACTGCTACCCGGGAACCACAGACACATTCAAGCTCTTACTAATCATAAGCAGGTGTCCACTTGTGAAATTTTATGTGTACTATCAACACCTATATCCCACCATGTGTGGAAAAGTTTAAATGTAAATTTGAACGTAAAGTTCAGGAAAATAAAAGCAAACCGAAACTTACTACTAGTCATAAGTAAGTAAAAAAAACCTGTGAAATGGCGTCATGAGTAGAATAAACTAGCGTTTTCTCATGAAAAGCGTTTTTATCTGGATGACCCTGATGGATATTCATTATATTGGCATGATCTACGCACTCAGCCAAAGATAAGGCTGAGTAGATAGCAAGGAGGCGGCAGAGTGATAATGTGGGAAGCATTCGAAGCAGGAGGAAAAGCAGACATCGTATTCCTTCGGGGCACTATGAACTCCAAATATATCAGGAATTAATGTATGATCTCTTAATCCCATCTGGGCCTCTTTCAGACGGTCCGAACTGGAAGTACTAACAGGGCAAACAATGCCAGTGTACATGCATCAATATCCACCAAAGAGTCGTTTGAATAGGAAAAGGTTGATGTCATTCCATGGCCCTCGCGTTCTCCAGACCTGAATCCAGTTGAAAATGTGTGGGGTTTTATGGCAAAGGCTGCATATTGGCGCAACAAGCAATATTATCGTGTGAATGATCTCCAAATAACAACTTCGAATGTCTGGGATAACACAGACTTAGGTGTTTTAAGAAAACTACTTCAAACAATGCCTGACAGAATGATACATATTACTGAAAAGCAAGGAGAACCGACTTGCTATTAATTTCTGATTTCCTGGAATTTTCCAAATTGAGTTTACACTATCTTTACAGGCTGTAAATGATTATTTTGTCTTACAAACAAAATTGTTCACCATTTTCAAAATTTGCAATTCATATATGTATGTAATCACCATTGGTATATTATTTGCATAAATTTATATCAAACAATTATTGCAATCATAAGTCATTTGTATTTTACATATGAGTGTATATTTATTTACGTAGTGTATTACAATCCATAAAAGGATTGAAAATCATGTACACAATTTAGTACTAATTTTCATTACTTACTACGTTCATCATTGTCACAAGTCTTTTTGCATTTGCAACAGGACGTACAACACAAAATAGTTTCATGGCACCACATTGTTTCCTATGACAGCTCTTGCAAGAACAAGTAAAACTCACATGTTTCAGAAACTCATTAATACAAGAATCTGGTGTGAGTGATGAGTCATCAGTACTGGTCGTCCATCCAAAATCTGTTGGGTCTAGTGGATCGTCCTCGTTCAACACGGTAGAGCGTATGTACACCATATAAGATGATCATCGTAAGTGACCTCTGAATGAAGGGCTTCTGCAAGTTTGTGGTTTCACTACTCAAGGACTACAATGGTCATGCTACAGCGGGACCCATTGTTTTCAGAGGAATGTGAACATCTCGAAGTCTAGGGCACCAAACTCCAGACTACAGTGAGAAGTGCAACCTTTATGAGATCATTGAGAAAGCATTCTTTGCACCATTGGGAGTGGAACCTAAGTTAACAGTGCGTAAGGCAAACACATTACCACACTGAGCCACCGCAGGGCTAGATTGGGTCATCAATTCAAATCGAAGTGAATCAAATGTTTTACATACGTGAGCCTGATTTTAGGACCTTCACTAAGTATTCCTTGGCAAGTTTAAAAGGTCCAGTACTTGGAGGAAGGCGCCAACCAAAATTTCACAGATACTTTTCTGATTCTGCCTCAAGCAATGACACTTTGGTGCCTATCTTACTGGTCACATCAGATCCTGTAAAAAAATGGGAAGCAAGGACATCTGGGATAGCACCTATTTTTGTTACAAGAGTATGAATAGGTATTATGTCTGATGCTGACTTTCTCATCCATAGTTCAAACAGTCCATTTTTATTGAAAACTTTGCAGAAGTGAATGAGCACCACAAAGACATCTGTCATTTGCAAGTATGACAACAAGCTTAAGCCCTTGTTTAATGACATGGAAAATATGTGGAATTAGATGTAAATCAGCCTCCTCAAAGGATACTTGAAGAATATCCTTAATTGTTGTAAAAATTCTGTCTTCTATTGCTATCACCATGGTAAGTCCACTTGCAAGCAATACGCTACTAAGGACGGTGCTGTTGTTGATCTGTTCCATCTGAATCCGCATTGGTTATCAGCCAGAATTTCTTCTGCATAAAGTTCCTGACATTTTAAAAGCAATTTTGAAGAAATGTCATAAACAACATTTAGTAATGGGATTCCTCTGTAATTAGCACAGTTACTTTTGTCATTTTTTCTTGTAAATGGGGTGGATGATTGATAAGCTCCATTCTGTCAGCATGTCTTCTTTCTCCCGCACCTCTTTCACCAGCGAATACACTTTGTCACGCAGTTCAACTCCTCCGTATTTGATTAATGCTGCCTGAATGCCATCTTCTCCAGGGCTCTCATTATTCTTTAAAGATTGTATCACTTCATCTACTTCTTCCCTTTCAATATTAATTTCTACTTGCTCATGGTCTTGATTTTATCTCTTGCATTGCTTCTAATAACTCACTCTTCCTTAAAGTTAAACAATTCTTCAAAATATTCTGTGCCCACTATTTAATATTTTATCAACTTCTCCTATCAAGTTTCCTTTATCATTACACAGTGAAGTTTTAGGTTGGAACCCTCTCTTTAATACAACAGCTTTCTTAAACACATTTCTTGTCTCTTTTTTTTTTTGGTAAACTTTTAACTGAAGTAGTCTTTTCTTTTCCCACTCCCTTTTCTGTTTTCTAAGTATGTATTTTGCTTCCCTTTGCAAATTTAGGAAACTTTCATATGTTGATCTTATTTTCCTTTGTGAAGCATTATTTCTCTGACCTTATTCCTTTCTTCTAGCACTTTTTGCAGTCATCATCAAACCATTTAATTCTTTTTTCAGGGTTTTTGTATCTAATGATCTTGGATGCCTGAGTCTTAATTATGTTTTGAAGTGTCATTCATTTTTGCTCCATTTCTTCTTCCTGTAATATATTATTCTGAATAATTAATTTTTCAGAAATAGCTTATTGGAATTTATGTCTTACTAAAAGGTTGTGTTTAAGTGTTTGTACATCAATAAAATATTCTTTTTTTTTTTTAGGGAACAACTTACAGACGTTTGCAATCCTCTATCTATATTGGATTCGTACTATGAAGTGATCATAGTCAATATCAGCTCCCCTACATGTCCTGACATCCATGACATCCAAACCATGGCTACGCTCTATTAAGAAGTGATCTATTTGATTTTTAGTGGTACTGTCCGGTGAGGCCCATGTAGCTTTGTAGAGAACAATGAAGCGAATTTTCAAGACAGTGACATGAACAGTTCATAACTGCTAGCAATGATCTACATTGAGAGTGAAGTTACTCTGGGTACCAATATCCATGTTTCATATCCTTTTGTCCTGATGAAATTCAAGGACTTTTCAAGGACCAAATAATGACTTTCAAGGACCTTACATTGGCAATCGCAATATACATAAAAATTAAAAATGCAAGACATTATAAGCATAATACGGAAATTAGAGCATTTACTTACACTGCTCCTTTTCAACTTGGCACACTGCCAGCAAAAGCTACCCTTTTTGCATCCCTCGTATCAGCCACGCTCAGCGGAGGAGGGAGGAAGGGAGAGTGTCCGAAGCACTTTGACATACACTTTGTTCCAGGAATAAGAAGAAATATCCTTTTTTTCTTCTTTTGCAAAATTTGAAAAAAGGTTTTGAAAAAAATTCAAGGATTTTTCAAGGATCAACCACATTTTTAGCAGTTTTCAAGTACTTTTCAAAAGCCGTAACTTGGCAAAAAAATTCAAGCACTTTTCAAGGACTTTCAAGGACCGTGGGAACCATGATATCGTTTTAGAAGACAGTCTGCCTAAAAACAAAGTATAATTTTCAACAGTCATAGAAAACGGGAAGAAACTGGCTCATCTGTGAAAACAAAGCTATGTTTTACAGTACTCGTCAAGTGTATGACATAATATAGCAGTACCACCAGTCAGCAAGATCACACTCAAGACATAACTCAAGAAAAACACAACTTTAATAATAGAAAAGCATAAAGTATATCTTATGTTCTAAAAGAAAACACACAGTACTTGCTCTCACGCAGATTATAACGTATTGTAAATGTTTCCAGAGCAACTTACTGTACAAGAGCGTTGCCATCATTAAACTAGTAGTAACTTTTTGTCACTTCAGTGTATAGAATCAATATATATCCGCCAAATGGGAATGTGGAAGATTTCTTAAAATTTCTTCAAAGCCTCTTTGATTAAATCAACGAAAATAAATCAAATTTAATCATCATGGGTGATTTTAATATATCCGACATGGGTGATATAATAGCTCCGATTATAATTCCAATTCTACTAAACTCAAAGTTGTTTTCACTTGCAGATTTGAATTTACTATAAAATCCCCTACAAGAATCACAGCTAGTTCTCAAACTCTGATCGATTACTGTATAACACACACCTCATTTTAACTTTCTGGAATACTCACATACCACCTTAGCGATCATCTTTCAATCTATCTTACCATTAATGCCCAAAATCTGCACTATTCAAAGGCTAAAAATGAATTCTTTATTAAGGATCTTTCTGATACTAACTTAACCCTCTTCAAAAATGAATTTTCACTTGTTGACTGGTCACCAGTTCTTACAACGAACAATGCCCAAGACTCCTATATTCTTTTTTTCCCAAATTTTCAATGATTTATACAACACATTCTTCCACAAAAAAAAATAAAAAAAAAATAACAAGATCTAAATGAACTAGAAACCCCTGAATGACCGATCAACTTTTGAGAGAGATCAAATTTAAAAACAATCTATTTTCTAAATTCCTTACAAGCAAGTCTTTAGATCATCTTTCCGCATTTCGTACATATCAAAATAAATTAAATTTAAATTGGCCAAACGTTTGTACTTCAATAAATTTTTCATCAACTCGGATAAAAAAAGATCTGGTCAAAGCTCAACGAACTTTTATTTAAAACTAAAACCACCAATAATTAAATTTCAAATTTACATGATGGTACACAAACCGTCACAAATCAGAAACAAATACTCACAGCATTTGATAATTATTTTATTGACTTTTCCTTCAATCTAATTAAGAATCAAAGTGATGTGTCACTTATAAAGAAAGATTGCTTCAATTACAATGTAAAAGATTCATTATTTCTATCAGCAATCACAATTTATGAACTGTAAGTGATACTCAAAGAAACTAATCCCAAAAAAGGCCCAGGTCACCACCAGATTCACCCCATTGTTGTAAAATACATTTTAGATATCATCGAACTTCCTGTCCTTCATATTTATAATCTTATTTTCTGTACAGGAATCCTACCGCGTGATTTTAAAATTGCTGACGTTATTCCCATATATAAAAAGGGTTCTAGAACTGACATTCCCAACCATAGGCCAATTTCAGTACTGAGAATTTTTGCAAAAATCTTTACGAAATTACTCTTTAAAAGACTTCATACTTACTTTTTGTCCCATAAAATAATTCATCAAAATCAATTTGGATTCATTAAAGGCAAATCCACTGAATAACCCTCCTTTCAGCCACTAATTTTATTTATTCAGATATAGACTCTAAACAATCTGCTGTTGGGGTATTCCTCGATTTGACATTTTTACTATTAATCATAACAGACTGCTTTTCAAACTTGAATTGGCCGGTGTCTGTGGCCTTCCCAACACCCTTCTCAGAAACTACTTGACAAACAATTCGTGTACAGAACAATTTGTGTACATGTGTGGCTGCTGCTCCGCATTACGTTATACACGCTGTGGTGTTCCACGCGGATCGGTCTTGGGGCCTCTACTATTCAACTTCTACATTAATGATACCTTCTATCTACCAACTCCTCACAAACCTATCTGTTTTGCTGATGATACTAGTATCTTCTTTAAATGCACTGAAATCAACACGCTAATCTCTTTGGCAAATACTAATATCAAGAATTTTATTAACTTCTTTGGAAGTAACTACTTAGCACTCAATACCTCAAAGACTAAACGCCTTCTTTTTACCAACAAAAAAATATAAACCCTAAACATTTCAATCTCAGTATAAATAATATAATGATTTCAATCTCACAAAATATAAACTTTCTTTGTGTAACTCTTCAATCCAACCTTAAATAGGTTAAATGTTAACAATATCTGTAAAATAATTAGTAGAAATATTGGATTGATTTCAAACGTTGGCTACTATTTATCCGACTCAATTCTTCTTGAATTTTACTACTCTATGATTTTTTCTTTCCATTACTATTGCCTTCTGATATGGGTAAACACTTCCAAGTCTAATGTCATCAGACTTACCAGACTGCATAAAAAATTCCCCTGCCTACTATATTATCAATCTCATACTTCTAGAACTATTGAACTAGCTTACGATCATCAGATATTATTAATTGTAAATTATTTACGTACAAAACTTCAATCTTCATGTTTAACACTATACGAAATGGCACTCATTCTATTCTCATTTCACTGCACTTTCCTGATCATACCCACGTTACAAGAAATCTTAACGATCTAATACCAGAGTATTCAAGAACGAAACTTGGACTCTCGCTCATCTGTTGCTTTGGCCCTAGGGTGTGGGATCTTCTTCCTAACTCACTTAAATCTATTTATTCCTTTGCTCAATATAAAAAACTCATCCGCAGACATCTATTGGATAGAGAATTATAATATCACTACATCTTTCTCTATTTATACCTTCCATAACTTTACTAAACAACCAAGTCTTTTATCTTATTGTATTTAGTTTATTTATTGTATGTTTAGTTTGTATATTGTATTTATGACTTCCGCTTATTATATCCAATCCTGGGCAGCGGGGGCTTTGTCAGACCCTAAAGTCTTTACCCTTTGCTGTCAAGACGGATTAACCTAGCTGACTAATTATAAATAATTATCACATTATGTAAAAAATAAATGGAATCCGTCTGAATAAAGTTTGATTTGATTTGTAATACTCTAGTGTGATGTATCTATGTGGTCCAGAAGGCTACCTAATTTACTTTAACACTTCCTCTTAAGGTAGCTTTTCTATGAGTCCTAAACTGACATGCAAAGTCTCAAACCTTATTCTGTCCATGGATTTGGTCAGAATATCTGTAAGTTGACTTTTGCTGCCCACATGCTCTAAATGTAGTAGTCCATGAAGGTAGCACTCGTGCACAAAATAGTAACATACTTCAATATGCTTTGACCTTTTGTGGAACTGTGGATTCTTTGCTAGTTTCACAGCACTGGCATTATCAACATACAACACTGGAGTCTCATGAAAATTCGAAGTAATTTCACATAGCAGCCTTTTCAGCAACATCAGTTCTTTAGCACCTTCACTTGCTGCAACAAACTCTGCTTCTGTAATAGAGAGAGCTACTGATCATTGCAGCTGGCTTGACCATGAAATGATACCACCAGAAAAACAGGCCACAACTCCACTAGTTGATCGTCGCCAGCATAGTCTGCATTGCTCAAGCATTTTAAAGTATTATCTCCATGACGAGAGTATAACAGACCACAGTTTACAGTGCTACATAGATACTTAGATGCATTCTACACTGATCCAATCGGCTTCCATAGGATGTTCCATTTTTCGAGCTGCAGAGGACACTGAAAAAGCAATATCAGGACAAATTGAAATCATCACATACATTAGACAGCCGACTGCTTCATGGTATGGAGTCTTGGAATTGAGAGCACCATTGCCGCCTCCACCACTACGATCACAATGTGTTGTTACAGAATTGGCTTCAGTCATGTTAAATCGTTCCAAAATTTTCTTTGTGTAGACCTGTTGACACACAAATATCCCGTCATTACGTTGCTCTATCTGCATTCCAAGAAAGCTATCCCAAGATCCCTTTGTGATCTTGAATCTCTGGTTCAGCTGAAGGAGAAATTCATCGACTTCACCTTTGTCACTTCCAGCAACCAATCCATCATCCACATATATGACAACTGATTTTCCTTTACCACGTTTTCTCATGAACAAACAGGGATCTGCTTTGCTTGTTTCCAATCCCTGTTGCTTCATAAATTCCACAAAGCATTGATTCCAACAACAGGGTACCTGTTTAAGTCCATATAGACTTCTTTTCAGCTTACAAACTCTGCCACTGTTGTCATTGAATCCTTCAGGTTGAGACATATATGCTTCCTCTTCAAGTATACCGTACAGAAATACAGTTCTAACAGCAAACTGTTCTAGATGTAATTCTTCATTAGCAGCCACTGCCAGTACAGCTCCAATAGTATCATATCTAGCAACAAGATTAAGCATTTCATCATAATCAATTTCAGCCCTCTGAGAATAACCCTTTGCCACAAGTCGAGCCCTATACTTCTCTATTGAACCATCAGGCTTGAGTTTCTTCTTCAGTACCCAATGACAGTTAATTATTTTGGCCTTCTTTGGCCTTTCAACAAGATCCCATGTTTCATTTTCAGCAAGAGCAGCCATCTCATCTTCCATGGCAGCAATCCATGACTCCCTTTCACCTGTCGAAATGGTCCCTGTATATGAAGCAGGATTCACAGGAACATTTGCGGTGGCTACATTGGCCAGCATAAACTCACCGGATTGCATTCACATAGGAAGGCTAGAATCATGCTGGAAACGTCCAACTTGTCTTTGTTCTTCCTCCTGATAGGTTTTTGGATCATGCTGGAAAATCGAGCAGCCTTACAAGGTTGAATTGCTTAAAACCTCAACAAAATAACGTTCGCCATTAAATGAATTTACAGACATTGGTCCATTGACATTGGCACTTATCAATTCACCTACTACCTATGATTTATTTGAGTTTCGAAGGGTTTCCTGTGAGCTTTTCCGAGAGCACAGCCATCACAAAACTCATTTGTAATGAACTCACTTGAATATCCTTTCCTTGAAGAATCTAATGGATATGCCATTTGGTTTGGTGACCAAGACATTTGTGCCACAACTGCAAAGCATCTGATGCCATTGCCATGGTAACTTCAGCTGGATACTTTGGAACATTTCCTTGCATTGACATGATATACATTCCCGAAGCCCAACAGCCTGTTACCACTATTTTCTCATGGCGTATAAACTCAACTTTACTTTTGCTCATTTTAACCATAATACCATGTTTAGTTGCTTACTGATGCCTTACTAAAAACAAATGCTTCCTCACATCTGGAACACACCAGACATTTTTCAGATATGCTGCAGACCATTCATTGTTTACACACACATTTCCACGTCAACCCTAAACCATACCACTGCACCATAAGCATATATCTTGCTCATATCAGCAAGGGTAATTTTGATAAGAGCAACAAAGCACTTATACGTTGCAAAATATTGCTTGTTTGCTATCATATGATATGAAGCACCAGAATCAATAACCCAGCTATCTGCCCTAACATTACCTCTAATTGCAGAAAAAACAGAACCTTTGTCAGTCGATGACCACGAACCAGCACTATTCGGAGATTTTTCATACTTTTTCTTAGGACAATTGCTACACAAATGTCCGTTTTTTCTGCTCTTAAAACACTTTTTCTTTGGAATTGTGTTAAACGGTCTAGAACACAAATTTTCACAAGTCATGTCCAGATTTCTTTTCACTTGTAGCGTTCTTTGTTCCATAGGATCTTGACGTTGGTGCCCAGGCTGTAAAAGCACTACAGTCACTTGTAGGATTCATTTTAAACAGTTGTTCAATCGTATACAATTTCTCAATTAGATTATCAGTTGTACGTTTTTCATCATCCAAGGATTCCCACACATTTTGGAATTCCTGATATTCTGGACCGACGATTAGCAAAATTTGTCCATGCAACAACTCAATTGGAATTGTTCCGGATTTACATTGTCTCAGTTCAGTGTTCATATCTGAAAAGATTTTCTCAACTTTTGCCACATGTGTGTGTAGCAACACTAGAATCCACATCACGTTGTACTTAGAAGAACCATGTCATCAGCAAATTCAATCGCTAAACACTGGATTGTTGATAAACACTGAAAAGTTTGTTCCATATTTCTTCAGCTGAGGTGAAAGTTAAAACAAGATCAGCAACTGACGAACTTAATGCACTCGCAATCAAAGCAGTGGCCTTCACGTCATCACGGGCCATGCCACCACTTTTTCCGGTGTGTCTCCCGATGGGTATGAACGTGATCCATCGATGATAGATGTTAGATCATACTGCCTAAAATGCATCTACATTTGTCATTTCCATTTTGACCAATTACTAGGTCCTTCCAGCTTCTCAATTTGAACCTTGAAATCAGCCACCTTTTTCTTAGACACAAAAATACAAACCACTTGAATAATTGCACGTGTTTTCTTTTCAAAAACTATTTCATGATATATTGCAGTCGGAGAGTAATGAGCCCATAACCTAATAAAGCAGTACCACCAGCCAGCAAGATCACACTCAACTCAAGAAAAACACAACTTTAATAATAGAAAAGCATAAAGTATATCTTATGTTCTATAAGAAAACACATAATACTCGCTCTCACGCAAATTCTAACATATTGTAACTGTTTCCAGAGCAACTTATCATACGAGAGCGTTGCCATCATTAAACTAGTAATACTCTAGTGTGATATATCTATGTGGTCTAGAAGGCTACCTTATTTACTTTAACATGTCAAAGAAAAACGTGTTAACACATTTTGAAATGGAGGTTGTTACGCATTAAGAAAACAAATGGCTACTTGCATTTATTTTTCAAGAACGGTGACCTATGGAATAATTTTATATAATTTTCTCAATGTATTATGTATATTCTTTGTATTTTTATTTTTATTACAAACTAATGTCCAATGATTTTGGAAATTTCATTTAGCTTGGGCATGCTTAAATATAATTTCTATACTTACATTTTAACCATTTGATGAGGTTTATTTTCTATTCTGAGTATTCTTAACTAGTATTTAGTGCACCTAAGCCACAAGACTTGGGTGCACTTGTGCACCTGATTTAAAAAGTTAATTTCGACCCATGATCTATGTGTACTCAATGTAACAACAGTTTTAAGATATTACTTCATTTTTCCTCAACATATACATGACAATTACTACTCTTCAATATATATTTATCAACTATTTAAGAAAAGTAAATAAAAAAAATTAATATAATACAAAAGAATAGAACAAATTCACTATAGATAGAAGAAATTGTCATATTAATATCCAAGATACAGTGAAATCTTTCTATAACAATACTAAAGGGACTAAGAAAAGATATCGTTAGAGACAAAGTTGTACATGATACACTCGGTATCTTTCAAGACCAGGGGAAATATCAGCATATACAAATTTCTCACTGTATTACATACATTTATTGTAATGTAGTTTTCTATTTAAAAAAAGCTGCCAAATGAATTTTTATAAAAATGAAAACGTTATACAACAGTTTAAAAATATATTCATAAAAAAAGTATTCAGTACAAAAGAGAAACTTTCATTGCAAAATCAATGTAATCAACTATTAAAATCAATCAATGTAATCAGCTATTAAAACGATTAAAATCAATGCAATCAATTATTAAACTAACCAAGGATAACCAGGCAAGAAAGGGCGTATTTTTCTTAAGGCAGCTGCAGTTTCATAAATGTGTTCCATCGTTTGGTCAGTCGTAGTGCATGAAACTTTATTGGACTCCAAAATGTCAGTGTCCTTAAAATAATATTAATATATAATACACATACATACATACACACGAAAGGTCAGTTGAAAAATTGTCAGCCTGACACATAGATAGTGGCAGTATGACCAAATAACTATGATAGTAATCAAGTATGATCCGTTAGATTATCGGTCACCAGCCGGTGGTCCATGAGAGAATTTTGGTCGTCCGCAGAAAAATCTGGATATTATTTGCATTTTTAATGTTTTATTAATAATAAAACAAATACAGTATTCTAAGCAGAGCAAAGGTTTGTTCACCAATATGTGGTATTTTATCTGACTTAAGCTTCACTATATCTTACTATAAATCAGTTGCTTGATTGATACTGCATATTAAATTCGGCATATGTGCAAGTCCTTGAAATGACTGATCCAGTTGTTGAAAACAATAACAATTTTTTGCACTATCAAACATAATATAAATAAAACTCGTTAGTACACTGAAGTGCCAGAAAAACTGGTACAGGCGTGCGTATGCAAATAACGGAGCTTTGCAACCAATCAGCGTAACGCGATGCGGTCGGCAGCGCCTATATAAGACAAGAGATGTCTGGCAAAGCTGTTAGATCGGTTCTTGCCGCTACAATGGCAGGTTATCAAGATTTAAGTGATTTTGAACGTGGCGTTATAGTCGGCACAAGAGAGATGGGACATAGCATCTCCGAGATAGCGACAAAATTTGGATTTTCGCGTACGACCATTTCACGGGTATACCGTGAATATCAGGAATCCGGTAAAACATCAAATCTCCGACAGCGGTGCGGCCGGAAAAAGACCTTGAAAGAACGGGACCTTCGACGACTGACGAGAATCGTTAAACGAGATAGACGTGCAACACTTCCTCAAATTGCCGCGGATTTCAATGCTGGGGCATCAACAAGTGTCAGCGTGCGAACTGTTCAACGAACCATCATTGATATGGGCTTTCGGAGCCGAAGGTCCACTCGTGTACCATTGTTGACTGCACGGCACAAAGCTTTACGCCTCGTATAGGCTCGCCAACACCGCCATTGGACTGTTGATGACTGGAAACACGTTGCCTGGTCTGACGAGTCTCGTTTCCAATTGCATCAGGCGGATGGACGTGTACGGGTATGGAGACAACCTCATGAATCCATGGACCCTACATGTCAACAGGGGACTGTTCAAGCTGGTGGAGCTTCTGTGATGGTATGGGGCGTGTGCAGTTGGCGTGATATGGGACCCCTGATACGTCTAGAGACAACTCTGACAGGTACGTAAGCATCATGTCCGATCACCTACACCCATTCATGTCCATTGTGCATTCCGACGGACTTGGACAATTTCAGCATGATAATGCGACACCCCACACATCGAGAGTTGCTACCGAGTGGCTCCAGGAACACTCTTCTGACTTTAGACACTTCCATTGGCCACCTAAATCGCCAGACATGAACATTATCGAGCATATCTGGGATGCCTTGCAACGTGCTGTTCAGAAGAGATCTCTACCTCCTTGCACTCCTATGGATTTGTGGACTGCCCTGCAGGATTCCTGGTGTGAATTGTCTCCAGGATACCTTCAGACATTAGTCGAGTCCATGCCACGTCATGTGAGGCACTTCTCTGCAGGCTAAACGATAGATAAGTGTACCAGTTTTTCTGGCACTTCAGTGTATAACGCAATATAATTCTAAACATAACTGAACGATAATAAACGAGGCCTTAAACCTCAACATATGAAGTGCTAGCTACACAGCTAGTTAAAGGAAGGAGAGCGTATGTTTACCCGTACCTTATATTTGGAAGGTAACGTCATGACCACAATACATTTGCATAATTTTATGCTAATCAGCATGCAACAGTACTCCCCCCCACAAGCAACCATGCCACTGATGAGTGGTATGCAAAAATCACTACTGTAGCAAAAATTTAACTTTTCAACCACTTCTGGTAGTGTATTGCGGAACTGCTCTCGCCCTTAACAATTACATTATCTTTAACGCTATTTAACCATTTAACATTACATTTTTCATCATTTGAATTTTCAACAAATATGTAAGCTGGCTTTAATCTATCAATGCAAACAAAAAATATTTTCCCAGTATATTCTATATTGAAAAAATTTTTAAATGCTTTAATTACTTTACATTATCCTATATATAGCTGCTGTAAAAGTTTTCTTACCATGTCTTGCCTTACAAAAACATGAGTAGCTTTAAATAAATCTTTATGAACAAAAATATTTTGTTTTGAAGCTCTCAATGTTGGAACTGGTCGTAACTTTTACATGCTTTCTTTTAATAGCATAACAAACTGTTTTTGCGAAACATGCTCTGTAGTTGACCTAAACATTTCCCCTGGCAAGCATAATGATTGGTCATATACCATTTCTGTCGATGAAGAAGCAAGGCCTTCCCTCATCGCAGCACATATACCCAACAATACTGTTGGCAATAGGTCCATCCATTTATTACTGTCATAACATTTGACGTTTTTAACTGGCGATGAAAACGCTCTACAATTCCATTCGCTGCTGGATGATATGCCGTAGTTCTAATTTTATAGATACCCAAAAATCTAGTTAATGTATTAAATAAATTACTTTCCATTTGGTGCCCCTGGTCAGTTATTAACTGACCAAGAACTCCAAACCTTGAAATCCATCCATTATAAAGCGTCTCTGCTACCTTTTCAGCAGTTTGATCCTTCATCACAAATGCTTCTGGCCACCTAGTAAGGTATACCCTTAATCTATATATGGGTTAATAAGTAATTATACCTTTGTGAACTAGAATGGCCCTACTATATACAGATGAACATGATCAAAACGGCTGGAAGGTAATGGAAATTCACCAAATGGTGATTTAACATGATGATGAACTTTAGATTTTTGACAAGCAATACATGTTTTTACCCAATATACTACATCTTTTTTTAAAGATTTCCACATAAAACGCTTTCATATTAAATCTATTGTAACTTTTACACCAGGATGTGATAAGTCATGAATTACAGAAAAACCTTGCGCCGGAATGATTCCGAAATATATGGTCGAACAGTATCAGTAGACGTATCACATAATACACTAATACCATCAGGTGTTACAATCATAGGTTTCGAAGTAAATGTTGAGTCAGCTGTGTGCCATGCTTTCAACTCTTCATCATTCGCTTGTCCTTGGGTCATAGCTTCATAATCTATTTTACATGACAAGTCTACTGAGGAAATGCATGGTAAAGTATCCGCAACACTATTATTATTTCCTGAAATATATCTTAAGTCAGTTGTATATTGCCCTATGAAATCTAATTGTTTTTGTTGTCTAGGTGAGAATTTATAATTTATTGCCTGATTGACCAAAAACGAAAGTTAACGGTTTGTGAATGGTGTATACTGTAAAATTTCTACCTTCTAACAAGTGTCTAAAGTGACGCACAGCAGCATAAACTACTAACATTTCTTTGTCAAAAGTACTATATTTACATTCAGCCTGGTTTAATTTTCACAAAAAAATTACCAATGGTTGAATTTTTCCCTTTGCTTCTTACTGTAATACTGCTTCAATCACCATATCTGATGCATCAACCATCAACGACCATGTGGCTGAACTGATTGGATGAGCTAACATTACTTTTTTTAGCTATTATTTCTCTACACCTAATAAATACATTTTTACTCTCAACAGACCATTTAATAAAATGTTGTCTTTCTTCTTTTACCACCTACCACACATGCTTGAATTTCAGCAACCTGAAAAATTCCTATGATAGCACTACATAGCTAAAATGACGTAATTCTGTTACAGTTTTATTATGATAATTCAACAAATTTTTACATTGTCTTTTAGGGAAAATATTCCTTCTCCTGTAACCTCACAACCTAAAAATGACAATAGTTCTTGCTCAAAAACACATTTAGTAACGTTTAAAACAAGGCTATATTCATTTATATGTTCAAAATAATTAGATCGTTCTTATGTTTTTTCTAATTTTCAGAAGCAATCAATACGTCGTCAATATAGATGTAGCAATTCATAGTATCCCGAAAAACTTCTTCAACCATACGCTGGAATGTTTGGGCACTGCATCGTAATCCAAAAACCATCCATGTATATTCATACAATTCTATTGGGGTTACTATTGCTGTTTTAACCATATCGTCCTTGGCATTTGGTACTAGGTTATATTATCTCACTTAGATCAAGTTTATTAAATATTTTCTTGCCTGCTAAACACAGAGCAAAATCTTGTGTGTGTGGTATAGGGTACCTATCAGGTTCTGTAACTGCATTTGACTTACGATAGTCTCCACAAATGCGCCAAGTACCATTTTTTAGGCACCATATGGATCGGACTTGACCATTGGCTTTTTGAAGCTTTAATAATATTTTGACTCAATAAGGTTTTAAATTCCTTTTTTAAAAATTCAAATTTGTCAGGAGTCAAACGCCTAGCTTTTTCAAAAACTGAAGGTCCACATGTAGGAATACAGTATACTGTTTTATGATCTAATTTTGTACCAACCAAAGCAGGATTTGTAATATTGAGAAATTTAAGTAAGGATTTATGATATTCAGATTCAGAAAACACAGTTATTAAACGTAACAAAGGAATATTCACAATTTCACCTTTTGTAGTTAATGACGTAGCTTTATCAATCAAACATCTATTTCGTACGTCAATAACAAATTATACATTTCCAGAAAATCCACTCCAATAATTGGACGCGAAATGTCTGCCACAGTAAAAGTCCATTTAAAGATTCTACGTAAACCAAAATCCAGTTCAGAATAAATTGTTCCATACGTATCTATTTTTGAACCATTAGTAGCATATAAACGTAAGTCTTTTTGATAACGCACCCCTTTAATATAACTCCTGAGAAAAACTGAAATGGAAGCACCGCATTCAACTAAGAACTGATTACAAGATTTTCTGTCGCTCAAAAGCAAATGGTTATTTTTCCCCATTACACCTGACACCGTATAATCAGGGGAATTTACTAATTTCCCGTCCAAGTGCAAGGAGGTGTGCATTTGTTTGCTTTACGTTCAAAATTTGCATGATACCAACAATAACCCTTTTCTTTATTATTTCTTACTAACGGCTTTTTTACTATTACTAAAACGTTTGGGTGAAACAGATCGTCTTGAACCGCAACGATCGCGAGAATTCGTGCGGTCTCGTAAAGTTATAAGATCCCTATCTCTTTCGACTAATCAAGACAAACGTTTTGCCTGTTCTGTTAGTTTTACTTCTTCTGTTTGTAAATCTGTTAACGTTGCGTTAATTGATACTTCCTCTATTACTGAATGCATACCTGGTGTTTCATTTATTTTATCAGCCATTTGAGCTAACTGACCAAGGTCACTATTACCCACTGACAATATCTGTTGAGTTTGAATGTGTAAACGACATAACCATAAATTACTCAGTACTGGCTCAGTCCAGCATCTACCAGCTGATAATTCTTTCATTTTGCCTCAACAACTGACTTGGTGTTTTATCACCCAGGGTGGGTTCTTGTAATCAAGTTTGCAAGCGCAAGTTTTCCGACTGTGAGTATTGTTCATTTATACATTTTTTAAGCTCTATATATAGTTCTTTAGGAGGATGCCTTATTATATCGCTGACACATAACAATAAATCATTATCTAAAACTGCAACAACACAATGAAATTTCATCTGTTCAGCGGTTATCCCTGCAATATGAAATTGCGATTCTAGCTGTTAACAAACCAAAGTTCAGTGTTTGTTTACCAAAATGGTGGTGCCTTGAATGTCATTCTTGTCACTTCATCTGTTTCCAGAATTATTAGTAAAAAAATCTATATCATTAATAGACAAAAAAATTTTTTTTTTTTTTACATTACTTTGTGGTAAAAGAACAGCTATTATCATCTGACAAAATAAAATTATATTTTTACCATTTTGTCACTTTATGGCACAAGGACAACCACCCTTTTCTGATTTTTAGAATTTTAACACAATTACTGCACTAATATTCAACTTTAAACAAAATTGGGTGAATATCACTACTCAAGCCCAATTCAAACGGCAAAAATAACTTACCTGCTGGATCTATATCCGCGAACAGTTTTTTTACCTTGCAACAAAAGTCCTTGAATTATCAACATAAAAATAGTAGTTCAAATAATATTTCTGCCAGTTTGTTCACTGAGTGTATAGAGTATTCATTTTTAAGCGAAGTCAAATATAAATACAGGATTTCTTCCATTAATTGTATTGAACATCCACCCGCATTAAGAACCATCAAAAAAATGTTCAAATTAATTCTGTCCAATGAAAAACGTCCAGCAACTCCAATGTGAAGAAATGTTCAACTAGAGGTAATCTTCAAGAAATTCAGCCACAAATACACTCCACGTCACATTAGATGAAACATTCCATTCTTGGCTTTGGAACATCTGCAGATTATATGCTGAAGCAACGTTTTTGAATTTTCATACAGGTTAACCCGGTCAGGGACCCGATTGCACACCGTGTGTGCAATTGATTTCCGAGGCTATAAGACGGCCTGCACACCGTGTGTGCAATAACAGTAATGTGCAATTATCAGTTATTCTGAGTAAACTAGTCGTCGAAATAGGATTTTTCTTGAACTAATGAAATCTGTAAAGTACAGAAAAACAAAATTTGGCATTGGTTTTAATGTGTACCAAAAAATCTAAAAATTATCTGAAGCCTTTCTTATATGTAAATTACATTCTGTTTTCATGGACAATTATTACAGTTCTTTTGGTTTAGTTTCAAAATTGCTACAATACAAAAGTTACTGTACAGGAACATTGAGAAAGACAAGGAAAGGAAACAACTTGGAAGTAATAAAAAAAAAAACTGACGGAAAATGAAGTTATTTCTCGGTTCAAAAACAATGTAATGATAGGTAAATTTAAAGACAAAAGAGACGTGTTATTCATATCAAGTGAATACAAAGCAACGTTAAAAAGAATATGAAAATAAATATAAACGAAATATTCTGCATCCAATTGCGTTGCATTACTACAACAACTATATGAACGGGATAGATCGCAAAGATCAGATGCTGTCTTACTATTCTTGCTCAAGCAGAACATTTAAATGGTACATCAAATTATGGATTCATTTAGTTGAAACTTTGGTTTTTAATTCCTTCAATTTATACAAAACATACTCACCAACAATAAGAAAATTGAGTTTTTACGACTATCGTCTAGAGATTTTAAAAACTTAATTGGAAAACCCCGAGACAGAAGGTCGACAACACCAGAAACAAATGATCACCTACCTGAAATTTTACCAAGAAATAAAAATAGGAAAGTAAACAGAAAGATTTGCCGACAGTGCTGCAAAGAAGGAAAATATAAACGTAGTAATTACTCTTGTCCTGCTTGTGTCGGTAATCCTGGATTATGTTTGGGAGAATGTTTCAAGCGCTACCATCAACCAACTAATGTATAATTACTTTACGATCAGTGTACTATTTCCTAAAAATGTATTTATAAATTATATTTTCTTTTTTATTACTGAGTTACATTACTTTATTATCTTTAGACATTTTTCTAAAAATTTATTTCTCGTTTATGTTATTTTTTTCATTATTCAACTTATTTTTTTTAACTTTTTACTACTTTTTAAAAATTTTCTTTGCATTATATTCTGTTCTTTATTATTGAAAGCAAAATAACGATTTTATATTATCTAACTATTTTTGAAATAAATGTTTATAAATTTTTTAATGATGTATTTTCATTTTACCTTACATTGAACACATGGTGTTCAATCCGCTCCTCGCAATAAAAATTTTCCGAGGAGCGAGCTGCACACCCGGTGTGTAATGATCTTATTTATGTGAATTCACTTACGAATTGGGTGATTTCCATAGTAAACATGTTTTTTTATTAAAAATGAACAATATAAAGAAAAAAAAAATTTCGCTCCTGGGGACCGTGTTCGAAAAAAATCGTCGTCTCGAATGGGTTAAAGGGAATGTTGTTTGTTACTTTTTTGATGCACGAAACGCAATCAGAATTATTTTGCCAATCGTTTGAAGAATTGATTTCTTCTACTGGAACTTCTAAACATCAGCTTTACTTCAAAAATGTCCAAAGGACAGCAGCTTACTGATTAAAATGTTCCAAAAATGGCAGTCGTAACCTAAGTCCACATGTCACTAATATATAGCGAAGCTTTGTTCACCAATATGTGGTATTTTATCTAACTCCATCTTGCCTATATCTTACTTTAAATCGGTTGCTTGATTGATACTGCATATTAAGTTTGGCATATGTACAAGTCCTTGAAATGACTGATCCAGTTGTTGAAAACAATAACAGTTTATTGCACCATTTAAACATAACGTAAGTAAAACTGGTTAGTATAATGCAATATAATTCTAAACATAACTGAACGATAACAAACGAGGCCTTAAGCCTCAGCATACGGAGTGCTAGATACACAGCTAGTTAAGGGAGGGAGAACATACGTTTACCCTTATCTTATATTTGGAAGGTGTGTCATGACCATGATACATTTGCATAATGTTATGCTAATTAGCATGCAACATAAGAAATTCTCATATTCTGAATGACAATTTTCGCCTTTATATTGCACTAAATTCACGAAATATGCGTGATAGGATCCTAAACGTTTAAGTACTAATTTCTAACTTTCTGTTAAAATAATTAATTGTAAATTTTTATATCTATAATGTACTTGAAATAATTATAGGTAATTAGTGAAAAAACCCTCATTTGCCACGGTGTGGTTAAAGGCAAAGCCCTGTATTTATTGTTTAAAAAAAATTATATTAATGGTCCATGGGATTTAAAATTATGAATTTATTAGTCTATGAGCCCCGAAAGGTTGGCGACCGCTACGTTAGATGGTGTGCTACAGAATTGTAGGCATGTGTGTTTAGTTGATTGTTTGTGGTGATCGAATAAAGCAAGTGAGTTTTGATTTTTCAGGAAAATAGATAAAATTGAAATTCGAGCTATTATAAAGTATTTTGTGTTAAAAGGTTTATTCCAGACGGATATAAAGAAAAAGAGATTTCACTCTAAAGAATTCTCCTCTTCAGTTGCAAAGGCAAAAAAGTGGGTTGTTGAATTTAAATATGGTTGTACATCCATTCAAGGTAACGAACGCTTGGGATGCCCAACAACCGCTCCAATCAATGAAATCGTCACAAAAATCCATTGTGTCGTATCAAGCGATCGTCGACTGAAGGTACGTGCGCTTGCCAACATTGCAAACACCTCAATAGAGCGCGTGCACTGCATTTTAAACGATGTTTTGGGTATGAAAAAGCCTTCTGACCGATGGGCACCACGTTTGTTAACAGTCGGTGTAAAATGTATTCGTATGAACACTTCTCAAGCGTGTTTGGACTTACTTAAATGTCCTTCTACTGAGTTCTTTCGACATTTTATAACAGTAGAAGAAACATAGATTCACCATTACATGCCAGAGACGAAGCAGCAGTCCAAACAGAGGATGAGATCAGGTGAAAGTACACCAAAGAAAGCAAAAACGGTCCCATCTGAAGAAAAAGTCATGGCTATGGTTTTTTGGGATTCTCGTGATATGGTGCTCATAGACTACCTGGAAAAGGGTAGAAACATCACAGAGAAGTATTACACTTCACTACTGGACCAATTGCAGGATGCTAATCATACTAAACATCTACGTCTGGCCAAAAAGAAAGTGCTCTTTTATCACAATAATGCCCCAGCATACACGTCGCAGGTTGTTAATGCAAAATTCTATAACCTACACTTCGAAGTGCATCTACATATGCTGTACTCGCTGGATTTGGCTCCCAGTGATTACTTCCTCTTCCCAAACCTGAAAGAATGGCATGCTGAATGAAGATTAACTTCAAATGATGAGCTCCAGGCTGAGACAACCGCTTATTTAAAGGATTTAGATAAATCGCATTTTACCAACAGTATTAAAAAGTTCGAAAGTCGTTATTCTAAATATATTGCATTGCAGGGTGATTATATTGAAAATAAAAAAAAATCCCAAAAATCCTTTGTTTTCTTTGTTAAGCTGAGAACTTTTAAAACGACCTTCATATATAATGAAAAAAAAAAAAGATATATAGTAAGGTTAAATGAAAAATAGAAATATAGAGAAAAAAGTAGTGTATGCAAAAAAAGGAAAAATGTGAGGTATGATTAAATTAAAAGAATATATTAATAGATTAGTAAAAAATACATTGTTTAAAAGATTTAGTACTAGAATTACAGCTTATTCAGAAGCTAATATATGTAAGAAATATGAAAAAGGTATAGAAACTGAAATAATTTTTCAGTTCATATTGAAATACACAAATAATAAAAACAAAGTTGTACAAATGCAGTTTCTATAGACAAAAACACACACTGTCATATAGGTATGCAGCCCTGGAACCGTCATCTGGGACCTTTTCCAAGAATACATGTCTTATATATATATACACACACATACATATTAATACATTTACTACAAATGCTTAAAAAATATATACCAAAATAAGACAAATATCCAAATATTTTTCGCTACAGCATTAAACTTAAAATTCTGCATAATATGGCAATCTCTTTAAACCCCCTATAACGAGCCTGCATTTAACAAGTTTTTTTATTTGTTTGTTTGTGGTTTTATGGCTCAAGGACTACAATAATGATGCTGCACTGTGACCTACTGTTTTCCGAGGAATCCGAACCTCTTAAGGCCTAGAGAACCAAACCCCAGACTACAGTGAGCAGTGCGATCTTTATGAGATCTCTGAGTAAACGTTCTTTGCACCGTTGGGAGTCGAACCCGGGTTAACGGCACACTAGGCGAATGCGTTACCACACTGTACAACCGCAGGGCCATTTAACAAGTTTCCGGATAAGAAAAGAAAATATGGATTTTGTTTGGTATAATGATTAAGCGCAATACAATTTAACTGCTTTTAACAAACAAGTATCTTTGAAATCCAGATTTAATGAGAAAATTGTTTTTGGAGATTACCCATTGTCTGAAGTCACGCTATGCCACTGATGAATATACACTTCCTAGTGAAAAAAATGCCACATCCTAAAGGAAAGCTCATAAACAGACTAAACTGCATACATAGGTAGCCAAACAATTGCAGGACAAATTATTTAATTTTCACACACAGATAAGATCTCAGTGGTCTACAATAGAGTGATCAATAAGAAGTGGCGCCTCCATTTTGGGTGATACATTGCTGAACCTGATGTGGCATGTCAAAAAAAGTTTTACAAACTAATCAAACAAGCCTTAATATGGTATGGGGCTTCCTTTGATTTTGACACAAGTTTTGTATCTTCAATTAGGTGATCCAATACATCAGAGGGCAATAATCGCCATTCCTGTAAAAGGACAGTTTTCAAAACTTGGGAGTAGATGGATAGACCATTCTTCGAAGGGCATATTAGGAGATTTATCCAGAGACCCATTTTATATCGTCTTATAGCAACAACAGCCTCTGATGAACAAAACATCACATTACTGGCCAAACACAATCTCTGAGCAACCACACCATCTCTCCCAGAAATGAATAGTACTGTAGCAGAAAGTCTATATCTGTCATTACTGTAAGCAGAAGGCTTCATGTCAAAAAGGATTCTGTGTCTGGGTATCAAGAATTTGAGTATCTTTGAGCACTGAGGTCAAAAAAGAATAAAGTGGTTTCATTTTTCTCTTACTTTTTCCCCAACTTTTAGAGAAAAATTTCAGATTCTCTGACAGTTTCAAGTTTTTAAGATATGTAGAAACCCTGCACTGAGTGCAGCAATGAATAGACATGTCCATTGGTCCAAAGTGTTTTACATTTTTCTGGACACCCGAGAACTTGCATGAAAACCACGATTCACTTTTACATTTATGCAAATGAAATGAATAAATATTTTAAGAAAAATTAAAAGCATCCACAAAATCTAATGTAATGAGTAAAATTTGTCACTGGTTGGAATGCGAAGGAAAATTGTTGAGAAGTATAGGATTGTTGGGCTTAAAGAACGTCTAGGGATAGAAGTAATATTTTTTGAAAAAGAATATGAGAAAAAATAGGAATAATTATGACAAAAATAGGAAAGACTATCAGAAAAAATGGGAAAGATTATCGAAAAAAAAAGGAAAAATACATCATTAAAAGAAAAAGGAAGTGTACCACAACAAAAAGGAAAAGGTTCGAAAATAAACTATAATGCAAGATTTGGTATAAAATTTGCATTAAATATCATTCCTAGTGAAACACCATATAAGAATACATAACACAGCTAAAGCAATAAATTTCTCAAAAATCTTAAGAAACCAGATAAATAAGGACTTTGTTTAAAAAATGGCAAATGAGGGCCATAAAAAAACAATCAAGAACCTAATAGAGTGACTTATATACATATAAAACTTCCATTAAGTAATTGCTTCTTGAATTTTAAATACGAGCTTTCTGACATCCTTACTCAAAACATTTAAAAGAATATTAGTTGTCTTATAGAGAGCAATTATAAAAAAATTATGTTTTATACTGCATCCTCCCCACCGAAAGAAAGCAGATCTAATAAGCAAGAAGTAGTCAAAAATAAAGTACACGGTGTTAATTTTTCTCAAAACAGAACATAGATAACTGTAATGCAATGTCAATAATTCATTAAACTTAAATGAAAGAAAAATGGAAGAAAATCCAATTCATTAAATTGCAATGCATATTAAAATAAATAAATAGATAGACATGCAGACAGACATTGGGTTGGGTTGGTTAGTTGGTTGTTTTATGGCACAAGGACAGCAATGATCATTCTGTGGCAATCAAGGTGAGATCGTACATACGGTATGATTAAAATAAGGAACAATTCTGTTTATTGGTACAATAGTATTGTTACTAAGGGATATGTACAGAAAAATTATTCCTTCAGTTGTTGAAAAGAGTGGTAGCACTCAGTGGCGTAGGCAGAAAGTTCATAAGGGGGGGTTATAGGCTTAATGGGAGGGGTTACAGAGCTACAACTCATATATTCCTATGTTAAATATACAAAATTTCATTGCGATGGGGGGTTACAACCCCCAAAACCACCCCCTTGGCTATGCCTATGGTAACATTGCAACAATCTAATCACTGTGAAAATCAACCTCAACATTTAAACTTTTTTTTTTTTTAATTTTTGCAAATAAGGGAATTTACTTTACTAAAAAATGAAATAAATAAATAAAAGCAATTTTTTTATTCTCATTATAAGATTCTTTATATATAATAACTTTTAAAAATCACAAAAAGTAGCATTAAATGTACGGCATATCCATTAAAGCAAAGAATTAAAATATAATTTATCGACAAATGTTTTGAAAAATAAAAACTGAAAAATACCAAAATCTTTCCATTTGAATGTATCGATTTATTTAAAAATGTTTCCAATTTTATCACCACACTATATATATATATACAGGGTGGTCCTGAACTCTACTGACAAAATAAGAGGAGTTGTTGTGAACAACAAATAAGGCATGTTTGCCCATATCCCCGTGTCCGCAAAGGGGCCGGTTTGGCTGTAGAGCGTAACTACTGTTTACGTCTATCACGTTGCTACGTAGCCAATTGCATGAATTAAATACAATTTTTGATACATAATTTAAGTAAATGAGCTAATAATACAGTAGAGACAAAGAAATCCGGAATTCCGTTTTCTGATTTTGATCTGTGTTACTGTTTAGTGAAAATAAGCCTAAAACTGCCTTTTTTAACACACTAGAAAAGAGTTGGGAACTGCCAAGTATGTGTAACAGGTGAAGAACATCAAAAGAAACATTTTTTGTTAAGTAAATTTTTTCCAAAAGTTAGTCATTCAGGCACTATAGTGAATTTAGTATTTGCATCCACCACATTCAAGGTTTCCACAAATGGCTATAATGCACCATTTTACGAGTTTTTGAAATTATTTAATGTCAATATGACGTCGGGCTCTCTCCGGCAATTTTTTAAAATCAGTTAAATTCACCGGAATTGTATGTGTAGAATTCATACACTCGCACCTGAAGCGGCGAATTCTACACATACAATTCTGGCGAATTTAACTGATTTTAAAAAATCACCGGAGAGAGCCTCACGTCTGTTGACATTAAATAATTTGAAAAATTTTTAAAATGGTGCATTGTAGCCATTTGTGAAAACCTTGAATGTGGTGGATGCAAACACTAAATTCACTGTAGTGCCCGAATGGCTAATTTTTGGAAAAAAATTCACTGAACAAAAAATGTTTATTTTGATGTGCTTCACCTGTTACACATACTTTATCAGTTCCCAACCCTCTTCTAGTATGTTAAAAAAGGCATTTTTAGGCTTATTTTTACTACACAGTAATACAGATCAAAATCAGGAAACTGAATTCCGGATTTCTTTTTCTCTACTGTATTATTAGCTCATTCACTTAAATTATGCATCAAAAATTGCATTTAATTCATGTAATTGGCTACGTAGCAATGTGACAGACGTAAACAGGAGTTACACTTTACAGCCAGCTGGCCCCTTCGCGGACACGATGATATATGCAAACATGCCTTATTTGGTGTTCCCAACAACCCCCTCTTATTTTGTCGGTGGAGTTCCGGAGCACCCTATATATATATATTCAAAAATCACAATTTAAATATAGCATTTAAATATGTATTAGTGGCGGTGTATCTCTGGGAACTATTGTAGTAATGAGAAATAAATGCAAAATTTGTTTGTTGACACATTAGCCATTATAATGAAGTATAGCAATTGATAAAATAATTGTTCCCCAAAATGATGCAAACAGACTGAATATGGAACAACGGCTGGGTTCAAATTTTTTAAGTACCAACCAACATTGGCTAAAAAAAAGTGGGTGAGTACATTATTATTTCCTTTCTTTGTGTAAGAAAATGGTGTTTCTATTGCATAAATTTTACGTGCAATACGTAAAAAGGGTTGGCCAAAGTACTGAACACTCTAGCCAATTTTCCCATAATGCATTCACGAAGACTTTCACGGCGTCTATTAATATACATTATAGAGCTTTGCGGGATATTCCACCACGTCTGTTTATTAAAAACACTTAATGTTTCACTCCATGCTATGCATGGAGTGAAACATTAAGTGTTTTAAATAAAACATCTCATTGGTTGTTGGATGAAGGTTGTCTCTCATTGACCCAGAGGGTGGCGAGTTTAGATTGGCTGAACGAGACCAGCCTTTTTTTTGTGAATTTTTAGGCAGGAATTCCAAATTGATGGAACATTAGATGTTAAATTACTCATAAAGAAAAGAATGATAGAAGATTAATGGAGCCTTCTCTATTGAAATTATTATGACAATTTTTAATGGCCAAGGCATCCATGTATAAGTGTGGCCACAATGCACCAGTTTCCACCAACAAACTCCGTTATATTTCAATAAATCCAAAACAATCCAGAGATCCCCTTAAAACACCCAGCATATATAAAATTCCTTGTCAGTGCGGTGAAGTTTAGATAGGACAAACTGGTCATTCAATTTGTACTCGACTTAAGGAACATGAACGCCATGTTCACTTGCAACAACCTAATATGTCAGTGTTTGCCCAAGACGCCATTGATCATAAACATCAAGTTCTTTTTCATGACACCTTGATTATCGCAAAAATAATTCAAATATTGCTAATAATTTCAATAGAAAAGACTCAGTTAATGGTCTATCAATCTGGAATTCATGCCTAAAAATTCACATAAAAGTCGGGCCTCGTTCAGCCAATCTAAACTCACCACCCTCTGGGCCAATGAGAGACGATCTTCATCCAACAACCAATGAGAGCACATAATCTGGAAATTATCCAATCAGGGGGTAGCCAGAGAAAGGGCACTATAAAATGTGTCTCATATTTTTAATCATTCATTTTTTGCCGAGCAACCAATCAAAAGTCTTGCATTTTTGCAGAGAAAAACTTGGTAGGCTGTTGCTTCTGAGGATGCTCCGCATAGCACGGAGTGAAACGTTAAGTGTTTTTAATAAACAGACGCGGCGGAATATCCCGCAAAGCTTCCCATAACACTTTGCACAAACCTATATTTGATCAATTAATTCATGAAATTCCATTGTAAAAGTTTTATTAACGCGAGATATTCATGTTAAATCAACTAATTTCCGATCAGAGATTTAAGTTATATGGCACCCAGCACTGTAGCTAGATGATCTTGTGCCCCTGGTAGAACCGTCCAAATTGCACCTCCTAGCCATGGATATATGTGAATTATTTCAGCCGATTTTATGCCCATCCTTGCCTACGCCCCTGATGTGGGACTTCAATCCACCCTCCCTAGCTACGGCCTGATGGTGCCCAGTACAAGCTCAAAATTTGCACCCCCTATTACACGCTAAATATTATTTTCAATTATCCATTTGATTTATTAAAACTTATGCAAGAATAAACACTTTGATGATTAAATTGGATTTGGCCTTGTCTGTACTTTGGAACCTTTAGGCCATTTTGTTGCCCCCCACCCTCAGTGACAGATTTAGAGGATGGTGATCGCCCCCTCTCCTTTTGAATGAAAATTTAACATTGAAAAGATACAAGGTAAAGGTCCAATGAGGTATCATTTCCAAAAATCAAGTCATTAATCGCCCCCTTCCCCTTGAATTACCTCTAAATCTGACCTTGCGATGGCACCAGTGTCACTGCCCTTAATCTGTTACTGTTTCCAATTAAGCATTAGTTAAATATGGGAAAAGGCAAAATGGAGAGGGGAGACTAATACAAATGATATGTGAATGGTATTTTCGTTGTACTTCCAAGAACTGAAGTGGATAACTTTCATCGATACCTTAACAGCATGAATACTTATATTCAGTTTAATCTGGATATAGAAAATGAGGGGTGTTTAGCCTTTTCAGATGTAAAGATTACTAGAGGCGAAGGTGGAAGCTTGTCAACTTCCGCATTATATCGGAAGCCAACGCCCACGTATTGATACTTGGACTTCTTCTTACATCACCCAACTTATCATAAAGATTCTTTCGTGCAAGCTTTAACTCATCAAGCCCTCACTCACAATAGCAGTGCCAGGTTGAAGAATGCTGAGTTAAGAAGAATCAAGGAGGTACTTGTGAAGAACGTTTAACCTAGCAATTTCATCACTTGAAGAAGATCTGATAGTAGAGATGGAGGACCTGTGGAGCAGAGACAGACTAGAGGAACTGCGGTTTTGCCCTATGTGGAACAAATTTTGGAGAAGATTGCACATGTGTTGAGGAGAGTTGACATTAAGTGATTCGTTAGTCAAAGTGAAAGACAGAGTTCCGAAGAAGAATGGAAAAGGAGCTGTTTACCAGATACAGTATAGGGCAGGGGTCTTCAACCTTTTTCAGTCCAAGAGTCAATTTTTTTTAATCTTGTTGGCTTGCAGGCTGCACTACTGTACCGGCAATATTAAGACAGAACAAAGATGGATCTGGGAGGGGGCATAGTGGATGATCCCTGTGGATTCACTTTTGTTGCCTTTTTTTTTTTAATGCTCTATATCTGTTTGCCCCCCTGAGAATATTTTCTGAATCCACCGCTGGAACTGAATATACATATATTACAATGTAACATATGTATGAAAGTAAAAAATATTTATAGCACTTTTAGTTATTAATACATAAAACAAAAACTTTTAGTGAGATTTTCAGCCCTGTTTATTTTAACAACCCTGTCAGATCTTGTTTTTGACAGTGCAACCGTAAGAGTGTTTTTAAGGTGGACGTTGGCTATTCTGGTCCTAATTTTTGATTTTATTAACATCATTCTTGAAAAGAGCTGTTCGAAGGCATAAGTGTTCCGGAATAGTGATCGTTGTCAGGGCATGCAGTTAGATAGTTGGGAAGATGTTGTCATCGATATACAGTAGAGTCTCCATATAACGAACTTCCATTTAACAAAGTTTTCTATTTAACGAAATTTTCGGCGGAACCTTGACTTTGAATGGCACTAACATGTAAATTTGTCTCCATATTACGAAAAACAATTTCTATATAACGAAGTTCTTTTTATAAAGAATTTGATTTTATTTTTAAATTACCTTTTACAATTTTTCAGCGGGCCTGTTAGCTAGAAGGGATAGTTGAGCATTTTAAGCAAAAAGATGGAGGTGAGGTAGCCTTCTGTATTGTGGACATATGGCTTGTTGTGATAAACAAATTTGTTGTTCTAAACTGGAAACTTAAGTTAGAAGCAGCAGAGTTTTAATAAAGTGTGTTATCACTGTGCAGGCATTGCTTAACCACGAAATTCGATTCTCACATACACGTGTTGCATTATTTGAAAATGGGGTTGAACTCAATGAAGTGTGGTGGGGAGCATGTGCGAAATATCTGGAATAAGTTGAAAATTGTGGTTTTGTTCCTATGTTACCAATGCAAAATTTCAAGGGAGTTTGTTTTTGAAAGTAAAGCAAACTGAAAATTCTGTAAAAGACCATTTCTATTCAGTCAGTAGGTAATGTGTGCCACGCACAACTTGCTTGAAATGTGGAAAAGAAAATGTTTGAGTCTTTCAGATAAAGTGGAACTTATAAATGATATTGATCAAGGAATGAAAAAGAAAGACGTGGCCATAAAGTACAGTATATCCACAAGCAGTGTGTCAACTTTAAAAAATAGTTCTGTAATTACCATTCAACAGTAAAATGGTGTAAATGTGAACAGAAAAAGATTTAAACCATGTTTGTATACAGACATTGATGTCGCTGTTTTCAAATGGGTAAGAATAATTCGGGATAAAAATCTGCCACTCTCCGGTCCTGTGATCCAACAAAAAGCCCTGCATTTTGCTAAAGATTTGGGGCACTCGAAAACTTCGAGCAAGCATTGGGTGGCTAGATAAATTTTGTTATTAATGTGGAATCTCGTATAAAATCCTATCAGGAGAAAGCGAAAATGCGTCAGAAGACATATGTGAAAATTGGAAAAAAGATGTTGTAAAACTTTTGAAAGATTATCAGGCAAAGGACATCTTTAACGCAGCTGAAACTGTCAAATTTTTTAAGTGTCTGCCGAATAAAACTTTAACATTCAAAGATGACAAGTGTTTCGGAGGGAAACATGGTAAGCAAGGAATAACTGTGTTACTCAGCGAATATGACTGGTGAAGAAAAATTAAAACCGCTAATTATTGGAAAGTAAAACCCTGAGATGCTTCAAAGGTGCAAAAACTTTAGAGGCAGATTATGAATTCAATAAAAAGTCATGGATAACTTCTGCATTTTTTAATAAGTGGCTATTAAAATGGTATGTCCGATTGAGAAAACGACATAGTAACATGGCGTCGATTATAGACAACTGTCCTGCACATCCCAAAGAATGCAAATTGAAGAATATAAACTAATTTTTCTTCCTCCCAATACAACTTCAGCCATTAGACCAAGGCATAATACAGAATCGAAAACGTATCCTGCAAAAAGTTTTCCTAGACATAGAGAAGAGCCAATGTATAGGACAATCTTATTAATTTGAGAATTTCTATATCGGAGATGATGAAAGCTTGGGAATGTGATGTGATTGCATCGCTATCCACAACTGCTTTGTGAAAGCCAGCTTAAAAGCTGACATCGAAGAAAATGAATCAGAATCTGACATGGGCTTGGAAAATTAGTAAATGAAAAATGGCAAAAGCTGAAAAACAATGGGGTGTTGAAGAACATACAGAGCTCTCTTATTTTTTGAACGTCGTGACCGCTGAATATCCTATGGAGCATGAAATCTTGCAAAGTGTTAAGAAATGTAATGAAGAATTTACAGTAAGAGATGATGAAGATAAAAAGACTATTGAAAAACCTTCACAAGATGAAGTCATAAAAGCATTCGAAATAATCCGACGGGGATTACAGTTTGAAGAAAATGTTACAGATGACGTATTTCGATATTTACAAAAGTGTGAGAATTTCTATAAATAAAACGTTTTTAACAAGATACTTGTACAAAGCAAAATTAGTGATTATTTCTCTGTTTCAAATATGTTGTATGAGGATCATACATATGAAAGGTAAGCCTCGTTCTTTCTTTGCGTTATTAATATTTACGTACTTGTATACAAAAAATATTTAAACTCGTTGGAAAAAGAAGAGTCTACTAAACTTAGTTTTTACTGTCCAAATTTAACCTTTTTCATTTTATCGAAATTAAGTTTTACAATTTATGTTAATTTCTATTTAACGAATTTTCCTTATAACGAAGTTTTTCAGAGGAACGATGGCACTTCGTTAAATAGAGACTCGACTGTATTTAGAATAGAATTCAATGAGTTCTAAGTTGATTTTTTTTTAAATCACTGTTGCACTGCAAATCAATAAAACTACCTTTAATAACCCTATGCGCAAGAAAATTAAAGTAAAACACGATTAAGGGAAGACCGTGTGTTTAGTTTTCTAGTGTTTTAAGGTATTTATTACTAAATGCAAAAATGTGAACAAAATAAAATACATAGACTTAAGATTTACGGGAGTAGTAAGTGCATTTTTGTGTGAAACAATTTGTATTTCTTTAAGAGCCAGTAGGCCGCATGTGGCCTCGGATTGAAGAGCCCTGGTGTAGGGATTGTAAGAAAATGTATACAGGCGTGACGGGAAGGACTGTTTTTAAGAAGAAAAAGGAGCATCTTTGTGCTGTCAAAAAAGGTGAAATATCCTATCTTCTGGCAGAACATGCTTGGGAGAAAGGACATGCTCCTGATTGAAATGCTGCAAAAGTTTTTCATAAAAATAGAACTTCTCGCCCTTGTACTTTTTCTTGAATCTTGGAAAACTTTTTAACTGAGGAATCAGGACATTAACATCTCAAATTCTATGGCTGAATCATACAAGATTTGTGCACGAAGATGTGGAAAACAGAGATAAAAAGTTAAGGGAAAACCTGCAAGCAGAACTGCTCTTGAGAAACCCAAGTGTGGGACTGTTCTCAGAAAACCCAGAACTAGGGGTATAAATACAGGACATTTTTACTTTCTAGACACTTCACTTGATAAAGTAGTTCTCGAAATGTCACGATATTTTTCTTATGCTGCTGGTAAGTTTTACTTATTCTTACTCTTTCTCTATTTCTTTAATTTTTTTTATACTTTTAATTTCCTTAACTTTTTCTAGTTTATCTTCCTCCTTTCGTTACTGTTACTATTTTTATTTCTAATTTTACTTTCTACTTCACTTTCTATTTTCTTTACTTTTCTTTTTTCTTTCGCATTCCGACCAGTAACAAATTTTACTCATTATGGTAAACCCTGGTCAATCGTTGTATTCTTTTGTAAAATCTAATGTAGTTTTAAAAATATTTATTTTATTTTTAAGAAGAAATGAGGAAAAAGACTCATATTTATTTGTACAAAGTGTTTCTTTCATCAAACAATTTGCAAATTAGTAATCCTAACAGGATTGCATTCTTAATTTTAAAATACATGCTTTGGAGACTTCCATGTGCAGTATTTTTGTTGTAGCCAGTTTTATTAAACTGCAATAGCTCATGAAAAAAATTATGTATACATGAAAATGGCTGTAACGCAAATCTGAGATCTGAAAAATCAATTAAACAAATTTCAGATTTAATTAGAAGGCCAAGGTCTACAATTTATAATTTTTAACGCAACAGTGGCCAAGGAAAATCTTAAAGGGAAAACCACACAGATCCAAATAAATTCTCTTCTTGGGATCGATGGAATATTGTAAAGGAAGCAATCAAAAATAGACCATCACATAATGGAGTTTAGATTTGCCCTGTTTAAAAACAGCTGTCTGGCGGTCTCCACATATCACAAAACTGTATTAAATGAAACAAATTTACTGAAAATTAGTTCTTACCAAAACACACAGAAGCATTCATATGCAATAGGCCTGTGATCTCATGAATTGGGTAGACCAATAGATAGAAGTTGTATTTAATGACGAAAAGTTAACATATATGTGTCAGATGATTGTTCTCAATATTGGCAGGATCGGAAGTTAGAATGGAGCATAAAATAAAATATCAGTTATGTGGAGGTTCAGAGAGATGGTATGGGGTGCCTTCAGTCTTAATGGAAGAGCAAATTTAGTTGTAAGATATTATTACCCTTCAAATAATAGTCAACACACAAAACCTTAGGGGCGAGTTTTTATGTTTTTTGCGTGAGGAATTTTATTATGAATAATATTTTTGACACCCATGTCTATGCTCAATCTAAATCTTTCTTTTTTTTTTTTCAGTATAGTAGAAACAGAAATATCGTCCCTGTCCAGATGCTCTAGATTGAGCTTAAACGTGGGTATCAAAATTATTATTCATAAGCAAATTCAGTGTTTATAAATCAAAAATTTAATACAGAGAAGTATCAAAAAGTGATTGAAGAACATCTCTTAGACAATGAACCCAAAATATTAATACAGGACCAACTTGAATTTTTCAACTCTCTCTCCACACTCTGCTTCTTCCGCTAGAAACTGGTTTCAATCTCAAAATATTCAGATAATGACATGGCTATCACATAACCTAGAACTGTACTTTATGAAAAGTTTGTGAACATGGATGACATGATTTTTGTATGCTCAAAATAATAAGTACAGCTCCGTAAAAGACCTAAACACTTCTACTTGAGATGGTTGGCACAAATTCAATCCTATATTGTTGTAAAAACTTGTTGATTTTATACCTAATACAATGTGTGTGTTTGTTGTCATGCATCTGAATGGAACATTTATAGGTCATGAAACTCATAAATTTACTAGAAATAAATACTCTCTAAATAAGTGTGAAATGGAAAATTTATCAAAAAATCAATTTGAGGATTATTTCTATCGGTTACCGACATTTTTGCATTTTCTTTCATGGTTTTTTTTGGTCTGTGTATTGTTTACATTCATGCCAATTTTGTCGTCTATGCAAATAAAATTATACTTTGTGGAGTACCTGAAAAATTATGAAATGCACCTTATTTAAGTAATGTTATATATTATATAAAATAAATTTTTAAGATTTTACCTCATTTTATTATGGTATGTAAATGCACGAATTAATTTTTGTCTATACATAATTATTTTGTATTTTATTTAAAATTAATATAACATAAGATATATAATTACTTCGTATTCTTCAATCTCTGGTAGGTCATCTACAAAATTTTCATTATTTATAGCAGGTTCAGTCTGTTTCTTTTTCTTTGATGTTCTTGTGGACATTTTTCTAAACTTAATTTCTTGAACTGACCAGTCCAAGTCCCATAACCATGGGTCGTTTTTATACCTTACAATAAAATTATAATTGCAATGATAAAATTACAAAAGTATAACAAAAAATTCTGAAAAGTACTAACACAATTCTAAAACATGATTCCATATATACATATTAATTACAATGAAAGAATGTTGATTCAAAACTATTTGGTAATACAAATGTCAGCGAAATTAAAAACGAGTTGCAAGTTCACCTAGAAATTGCAACAGTTCTTACAATGTATTCAACTATAAGCAAGAAGATTTATTTTGATCTTATTAATGTTTATCTCATAACTTTTAAAATTAAATTTAGCTTTAAAAAGCAACTTTTAACTTTTAAAAAAAAAATCTTGCTTTCTAATTAAAAATTTTACTCCCTTGCCCAAATAGAATTAAGGCTCTACTTAGCCAAAGGTACATTATTTGTTGATTGAATATTTTTTGGATCATATGAGCATTATATGGGGGGGGTGAGAAATTAAGATTCGGTCTGGCCAGTTTGAGTTTTCATAAGTTTTGTTTTTTAACAGATGACACATGAAAGAGCAAAATTTGCTAATTTATATAGCACACAAAACTGTTTTTTAAATCAACTAAGTGTGAAGTAAGCACTTAAAGGGTAAAAGAAAAATACCTAAACATATTTTCTCAATTTCTATTATTATACTTATGAATAAATAACTCCATTGACAATATTCTTGTGAAATTTGAAATCAATAAAACAAGAAAATTGAGTTATGTCAGATTTACAAATCCATATGCTTGATTTTTGGAAGGCAGTGTAGTTAACCCACAAACAGTTTTGAGCATGACAGGGTTTCCACAGCTAAACAGTGCTTTCATAGCAGCATTTGGAGCAGTAAAAGACCCATTCTGTAGCAGTTTGAAGTAGAAAAATTCTTATTTTATCAATTTGGAGCAGAAAAATACAATTTTGTGGCAGTTTGGAGCAGGGAAAAAGAAGCTTGCATCCGTTTCCTGAAGTTTCTTTTCAGAATTGCTTCATTTATTACCTTAAGCTTGTCTTATGTACTCAAAAATACATGTTTCAAAATGTAGTATTTAAATGACTGAAATGTAATACTTGAGCTACTTCAAAATTACCCTCCCCCCCCCTACCTTTTTTACAGACAAATTGTTTCTGTACAGCGAGTATCCACTAATGAGGGGCTTCACTGTATTAGTATTTAAATTTGCTGCATTTATTATAAATAGAGCTTTAGCTAACAAGGCTTTATCAGTCAATACTTTTAATTATCAATCAATACTTCCGACATTCCATTCAGTCCTGTAAATTTAACATTTACATCATGTGTTGTTTTGGAAAAACCTTTCAAAACTTCAAATTATTCAAATCTATTTGCACTACTGTGCAAAAATAACCACTTATTTTCTGCATGTCGAAAAAGAACATGTTCCACAAAACCACATTTTATCTTCACCTTGTACAGCCGCTTACTTGAAAAAATAATATAAATCTATAATAACAGTTTCAAACTCACTACAAAACTTAAGACTCATGCATTTTAAATCTATAATTTTAATAAACAGTACTAGCTCTTGTTAGTACTGTTTACTAAATGATTAATACAAAAAAATGTGTGTTACGTAATTTTCTTCAAAAGGGAGGAGGGACTGGCAAATCTAATGTAAAATCACTAAATTTAGCAGATTTCAGTTAGTTTTTGCAATTTTCCTTGCTAAATCCGTTAAATCTGGCGAAGAAAATTGGCAACACTGTCTGGTGACAAAATCAAGTGAATGGAATACATATGTCCAATGTCCAAAAATTGCCATGTTTTGGGCAACTTGAACTTCCCAGACTTTTATAGAAAATACCCAAGTGTGTAACAGTTGTTTATGTTACGATTATAGACACAGATTGCCACCAGATGTCCATGAAACATAACAAGGGGTCGTTCACAAATTAAAATACGAAAATATTCCCAATTTATGTCATTTTGGACATTTTCCATAATTTTAAAATACGATTGTCAATACAGCTTAATGGGAGCTGAAAATCCATAAGGTGAAAATCTGTAAGCTGAAAATCCATTATATTTATCAAAACTAAGACTGGAGTTGCGTGTATAATGATTTCATACAATGTATTTAATACATTTTCATTTATTCGATTTGAAAAATATTGCTTGTTTTCATCCATACTTCACAGTGTGGCCAACAAAAACAAAGCAGAAAATTTTTCGGACGTGGACCGTAAAATTAAATATTAAATAGAAATTTCAAGCATATTTTCCGACATTCCCAAGGTGCTAAAAATTCAAGTACATTTCTGAATTTTCCCGATGGCTGGACACCTTGCATTAACAACATGTGATGTAATATACTATTTAAAAACAATAGAAACATCTAGGAATTAAAATTAGAGGGACAATGCTCCAGCCCTTCGCTAACGATGCTCATAATAAATATTCCAATTTCGTTTAAAAAATATTTAAACAGATTAATCCGCTTGGGAAAAATTTCCTCTCAATCTACTGTCACTGATCACCCTCAGTGCTGCAACTTTAAAACCCTAAATCCAGCATGAAATCTTCTAAGACTGGCAACACTACAGACAATTTATGCCAGCAAAATCGGCGTTAGGCTGTGCATAGGGAGCCGATTCTTCGCTAAATGTAATGCTTTTTTCTCTCCAAATTGGTAACACTGACAGTGGGCTCTTCCCAATTACTTTAGCCAGTATCACATCCTTTTCTTGTGGTTTCTGTAGGTAATGCCATTTTAAGAGAAATAAAAATTTTAATGAAGCGAATTTCACTATGTTTAGCAATTT
>QLNU02015360.1:271083555-271097058 GCA_006491805.2 Dysdera silvatica
AACAGCAGTGATGAATGTTATAATTGAGAATGGCAACATCAAAGGTGATGCTGGCAGGCTAAAAGGATTAGACTAGCAGAGTCAAGGGTAAGTCTGGAAAGCACCAAGGGTGAAATTGGCAAATGGCAAAGATGAGATTGGCAATCAGCAATGATGTGACTGGAAAAGAGAACTGATGAGACTGAAGTGACAATGGCAACATCAAAAACTAAAATGACTATGGTGACATAAAAAAAAAGAGTGTAATGCCATTATCCAGCATGGTAGCACCTAAGATGAGTTGACCGCCTTCTGCAACTCGCAGGAAGAACAAGCGCTCGGTTCTGCAATTCATTAAGTTTTTATACTTGCTATGATGAGATGCCTATTTCCATTAGCTAGTAGCTTTTGTATAGGCTTGATTAGGCACTTTCAATGTCCCGGTTAAGTTGGTTTTTGTTACAGAAAAGCTTCATCAATCTACAGGCAAGTACTTCCTTGCCTATGATAGGCACGTTTCAAAATTTACATATGGTTGAAAGGCTTATGCGCATTACACAGTACTTTGAAAATAAAAGAAATAGATAATTAAAATAAGCTTATAAAATTGTATCTGAAATTTATAAATAAAAAAAACCATACCTTTTTTTTTTGCTTTTTGGTTTTACGGCTCAAAGACTACAGTGGTCATGCTGCGCCGGGACCTACTGTTTTCCGAGGAATCCGAACCTCTTAAGGCCTAGGGAACCAAACCCCGGACTACAGTGAGCAGTGCGATCTTTATGAGATCTCTGAGTAAGCGTTCTTTGCACTGCTGGGAGTCGAACCCGGATTAGCGGCGCACTAGGAGAACGCGTTACAACACTGCGCCACCGCAGGGCCAAAAAATACCATACCACTTGACTTAATATTTCGTTATATAATAGTTACAACAGATGCAAATACTGTAGCATCTACTTACAACATGAAATTAAAAAATCTAAACATCAACAGATAATTAAGCAAATATGTCAATTGCATGTTTTATAAATGATTAGAATTATTTTTATTTTGTGGGTTTGTGAGATCATCAAATTTAATTCTGACAGTTCGAATACCTTGCACTGAACTGGACTTCTGGTGACAAGGTATTTCAACCCTAACTAGCAGTTCCCTGACAAAGCTTTGGTAGGTGATTTCAGAATTCTGTCAGGTGAAAATGCTTTCCCCCCAGCATATGCAGTATGCCTGTTGTTTTGACTCAGTGGGAGGGAATGGGGAAACTCATTGGCAAGGGAACCCTGTTGTGTTTTTTCTCTATTATCCCCTCATTTACTGTTTATTTACTTCAAAACTAGTTACTCCAACCATGGTGCGAAAAAAAAAAATCCTGAAATTTTATGGTATTTTATTTATAAAACACAATGGAATTAAATAAAATAATTTTTATTATATCATAAATAATTATTACTTATATTTGCCTAATAAATCTTAGAGAGGGGTGAGACATAATAATTGAAGAAATGGAAATTAATAAATAATTAACTAATAAATGCCTACCTGTTTACCATGGAGAAGGTATTAAATTAAAATTATTCATAACAAAACAAACTTCTACACTGTTGCCACTTATAAAGAAAAATTATATAATAAAAACTACTAATTATAAGATACGACAATGAAAATACAACAGCATCCAATGTCATTTTTCATGTCGCTATCACACTATACTGTTGCGTTTGCGATACTCACTTCCTATGTAAAATTTGTTCGTATTTGTCTGACAAACAGACCCCTAAAATTTGCCTACAACCTTTTGGGACACCCTCAATTACCACAGTAATTACCATAGTTAAAAAAGTTTTAATATGCTGTTAACAGCTGATATGTGGTTTTTATGAGGGCGGCATATGGTCACTAAAATAGCTATTAACTGCATATTAAAATTTTTTTCATAAGATAATTTGTTGTGATCACTTCTTATGTATAAATAGGCATTTAATATTATAACATACTTACAAATAAGCGCTTAATTTCACAATAAAAACATAAATAAGTATTATAATGTGTATCACACATCACACTTCACTATTTCAAAAACTTATACCAAAAAATTAGAGAAACCGAAATCTTACGTAAACATAAAGGAAGGGGGGAGGTTATGCATTTGCATATTTTTTCTTACAAAGGGGAGGGAGGAGTATAAAATGGCCAGTAATATGATTACGTAATACTTGAATGGCCCCTATCTTCTAATTTGTGTAACATTTTTATTCTTTTGCATTTTAGAAAAATGAACCTGTATAAAATATCAAAGTTAATCTATGGTATGAGTTAAACTTGTAGCCAGACATAAAGCAGTTATGGGCATTAGAAGAAAATAGTGTGCAGAAAAAATTCAATTTATTGTGGTCTTTGTTAACAATCAGCTTTGAGTGTGGGCGAGGGGGGGGGTGAGTGTGAAACGCCCCTCTCCTCCGCCTATTAATATTATTTTTGTAAGTAATGTTCATTGAAATTTATAAAGCAAAATATGGACACTACTATTGAAATAACATGTAAGTGTCCGGTCCAGTATAAATTTATGTACAAACTACATTTTACATACCAAATATATTTCAAACCCAGGAGCGCAATTTACAGAAAGCAGGGTAGGGCAATTCCTCCCTTGAGTAAAATAATTGTAAGAGAAATTCAGAACACATTGTACAAATATTTTAAGCTAAATAGAAAACAGAAGGGGGAAATGCAAGGACTGTATTTTCCTTATCTACAGTGCTCAAGAGGAGCCTTATTTGAAACTGTCTTCTGATTCATTCACAAATGTCATCCATCCTCCCTCTTTGCATACCTAAAGTACACAATGACTTTTGTAAATCTTAGAAAAAAGGCAAAACCCACAGGCGGCCTGGTTTCCTAGGAACCCCTTCATTCACAGTCTTCAACAGAATACAATGAAGTGGGAGAAGCAAAAACCTGTATTGCAAGTGAGTCCACCTCTTGACTGTGGAGGGGCTCGTCATTGTTAGAAATTACCTAGAGTTTAGCAGATGAGATAGCTTGTCAACAGCAAAATTGAACAGGTTAGCCATGGACGAGATATCTCATCATTGTTAAGTTGGAGGTTAAGACTGTGATCAATAAAAAAATAAAAAACATTCTTTTCTTTCGTTTATAAAAAAAAAATCACACAATAAACAGAATATCTGTTTCTGTTTGGTACAAGAGAGCACAGTCAGACATACATATTATAAAAAAATAATAAAATTCCTAATTTGTGCAAATCAAATATATTATTTCATTTAAGTTTTATATTTAACAAATTCTAAACTACATAGTAAAGGTAAGAACACTATATAATAAAGGTTTTATTGTGGATAGCTACACAAAAAATGCCGGGTAGATTCAGCTTTGAGGCAGTTTCTTTACTTTGTTTTGGTTGCTGCATGGACAGAAAATCCAAATTCACACAAATAAATGGTGGCAAATAGGAGACAAATTACTTATACTTCATCGGCCAGAGGTTTAATTTTTTGTTTTTTCAAACTTGACCAAAATTCTGAATGAGACTTACTTTAGAAGGAAATTTTCAAAACAGTATCTAATGCAATGTCTTTGAAGCATTTATAATCAGTTGATATTACAGGCAGGTTGTGTTTTTGAAGTAATGGCAAATGGATTCATCACCAGTCATACTCCTTATTGTTACCTACCGGGCCATTGCAAAATATTTCTCAAAGGAATCACTCAGACATAATAGATGCTTACAAATGTTAACCAAGATGCTTTCTGGTGCTTCAGACTGATACTTAAAATGTAATATTATGATAACAATGTGGTAATCATAATACGATAAAAGTAATTTGCTAAAAATTATAATACATTTATTTTTTATTAGCTAAGTCAACGCAGTTTTATGAAAATGTTCTTTTATTTTCAATGCTTTAGCAGAGCCCTCTGCCAAGCTCCAAGGAGTACAGTTTGAGAACGTTTGGTCTAGTCTTAACAATAGGTGATAAGCTGAAGTATTAATGTCAAGAGAATACTGAGTGGTTAAAGTTCCCATCCAAAAGTATGAATTTTGTCACAAGTCACACTTTCAACATGAGGCCTTGGATTATAAAGGAAACGAATGCAGTTCACTAGTGCTGGCTTTCTTTTTTTTAAAAGTTATTTGTTAACCCATTGTAGTTAAGCACAGTAGACATCCATAGAAATGGTCTGACCACATGGTACCAGTTCACAGAGAACAATTCTAGCTTCAGTTCACCATACACACAAAAGCTTTTACTGATGGATATTGAACTTTGAAGTATGGACAGCCTGCATTCTATGACACCACTGGAAACTGACTCTAATTAATTAAGGTTAATGACATGATGGATGAATATGTTACTATTATGCCACCATAGGGCAGTGGACCTATATTTTCCCATGGAATCCAAACCTCTTAAAGCCTGTAGAACCAACCCCTGAACTACGGTAAGCAGTTAGTAAGCATTTTTTTTCCCCGCCACTTAGAAGTTAAACCCGGATTAATGGGATACTAGGTTTACATATACCACAGGGTCACTGTAGAGCCGTATGTCTTGTTTTCCATGTCACTGATATTGGAATGCCATATACCCGTCCTTTAGCATCATATACATTAAGCTTTGCATAATTCTGGAAAACTGTGTAAAATATTTTGGTTACCTAATATATGAAAAATTGTTTAACAAAAAGATTTAAAACCCTACATTAAATTATTCATCATTGGTCACCATTCCTCCAAAAATGCATGACTGGTGCTTTTCTTTTTTTTTTTTAAACATACCATCACACATACACATCATCATAAACGAAGCATACATCTAACAACAAGACACTCAAAGCTCATACAATATATAACATAATCATAGGTGCCAACTTCTAGAAGTGAAAAATCTGTAGTCAATCATGAGCGGGTGGGCAGGCCACCATTTTTTAATTAAACAAAATCATACATAATTTATGAAAAAAGGGCACAATGAGGAAATTAAGTATTTATTAAATTAATAATAATAGAGGATTAAACTGTATTAAACGCAATATTAATTCTTAGAATTTACAAATGCTGTAGTGCAAGATTTTGCATTTGAGAAATTTTTTGTCAAATACATTCTCGTAACATTTCACATGTTGTCTGCATTTAACTATTAGTAAATTTTCTAATGTGTCATCAGACATGGTTGACCTGAAGTCAGTTCTAATTTTCTTCACTTGACTGAAGACTCTCTCGCATGCTGCATTACTGTGAGGGATCGTAAGTATTGACAGCATAACCTGAGAAAGTCGTTTAAATTTTAATTCACAAGTATCATTTTTTATTTTACCTATGGCTGCCCATTGTGCATCAATGCTACCTTCATTACTCACAGTTTGTGGAACTTCGAAAGCCTGGAACTCACTGAATTCTGTTTGTAAAGCATCAACAGCTTCATCTTCTGTATTATTGAACAAAAGAACAGGAAATTTTTCTGTAAAATATTTTAAGCTGGAAAATGATGCATTTTCAAAATTCGATATTTGTGTAACCTCTGCATGATGTAACACTTCTAACTCAAAAGGAAATTTATTGTGCATGTAGTCACATGCTGCTATGAAATAGCTTCTGACGTTTTCATAAAATTCATTTTTATCATGGATGTTAAAATCTTGGATTACTTTCAGTGTTCCATTTCCAATTAAGATATCAACATCTTTTTGATTACTCCTCTCATGATAGTGGACTTTCAAAATATCACTACATAATTTTGTGACGCTTGGTTTTACAAATTTCACTAGCATTCCCCTCTAAAATTTTAAGAGACAAGATTTTAGCATATGAATATGAGGTTCCGCAGACTGAAATTGAGCATTTGCTTTTTAAAATATAGGCACAGTATAAGATAAAAATAAACAGAAAGCCTTATTGATATCTTCCGACAGAAAATAAAACAACCTTTCTTCACGAGACATGGAGTTTTCAGTTTTTTGTTTCTTAGAAATATCCACATAATTTTGAGCTTTCCTTTTTAATTTCTGTGATGCTTTTTTGCTGTTACGTTCTTTCACTTTATCTGCATTTTCAACCGAAACTTTGATAGAGGGAATAGTAAAGAAAGAAAGTGGGGTGATTTGATTCCTTTTCATGGCCATTTCCTTAAAAAAAAATGATCAAAGGTTGCCACTGCTGGATTATACGCTCTAAGCACTTTCCAACAGACAACCAACGAGTGCTAACGTGTTTTAGTACCTTTTTTATATCAGTCTCATGAAATTCTTGAAGAATTTTCAACCTATCTTTTCTTTTCGAACTCTTTTGTAAGTAATAGTAAATGTCTACCAAAATTTCATCGATTTTAAATGGCAAACATGCAGCACTCTTTTCAGCTGCTAAGTTAATAAGGTGGCAGGAACAGCCCATAATTTCAATATTTTGGTGATGATTCTTTAACACCGCTGCTACACCTGCTTTTTTTCCTATCATAACAGGTGCATTATCACAGCTAAAGGCAACACAATTAGAAATCGCAAGGTTTTTAGATTGTAAAGCACTTACCAGAAGATTTCCAATATTTAACCCAGTAGCATCTTCTTTCAAAGATGGCATAGATAAAAGACAATTCACAATTTTTTCACATAAAGGATCGAAGAAAGTTACCACTATTGGATACAGCTTTGAATCAACATCGTTGCTTCCATCGGTTGCAATTAAAAATGGATAGCACCTTAAAGTTTCAACAAGTGATGAGGATTCCTTTGCGGACATTTCTTTCATAATTGCAGAAGTTTTGGTCTTTGCAGATCCATATTGTTTTGCAATACTGCTGTCAGGAAACGTTTTCCGAAAGAGCATCCACGCATGATCGCTGCAATTCATTGGCAAATTATGTTCGATCAAAAACGATGTAAATAAACATTCAGCGTTAATCATGGAGGTATCGTTAAATGCAAAAAATGAAGGCTTGATACTATGATTAGACTCTACAGCCTTGAACGTCTTCTTATGTTCAACAGTCTCAGAATGCAAAGTAATATCGCGTTTACCACCGTGAGTAATGCTTATGTCTTTACGGCAACACGTGCAGAAAGCATATTTTGGCCCCAGTCTTGATTTTTGAATAAAATTAAACATCTTCATATATTTGGCTTTAAACGTTTGGTAGTACCTTTTATTAACGGTCGACATCGTTAACGTTGTTTTCAAAAACACCTAAAAACAAAACTTTCTTTCCGGAGCAAAGAAATACCAGATATGTCTAACACATGGCTTCCCTACACAAAGTCACGTGCTTGACCAAAACCTTATCGATATAGCGCATTCTTTCTTGCCTTCCCCAACAACTACAAATACAGATGCATGATTTCGTTGTGCAGGGGCATCACTCTACGTCATAGCTGGAGCTAAAATTCCACGTCACGCCATGCATGCGCCGTCAATGGCAGGCAAATTTTTCCGTCTTTTTTACCGATATTTGCATTTATTTATGCATATTTATCATTAAATATGCACATATGCGCAAAAATTTAAATAAACATGCATCAAGAAAAATAGGTATTTAATTTTTTTAAAAAAAATCAGTATTTTAAAAAACACTGGGGGATTTTAGATGAAATCTCTGAAAATCGGACGAAATCGTTTTCCGACCAGAAGATCGATAAAAAATCGGAAGCCTTCCGGGTAAATCGGAAGGATTGGCACGTATGCCTAATGTATGTAATATTCAAAATCAGAGAAAATGAAAGTTAATCAAAACATATTCGAAAATAATATACAGGGTGGTTATAATTGAAGTTTTCTTATTCAGAACTATCTGTATATATAGCTCTAACTAATAAACGGAAAGATACCAAAATGTATATGCTTCTCAAAGGATGTGAAGAAAAATTCTATGTAAAAAATAAGCAGTTCTAAAATAGAGTAAAATATGATGATGTACAGCAGGAAATACATGAAAAAACTAAGACAAACCTAAAATGAAATTTTCACTTTTTGCTTTTACTTGTTGCAAAAACAGAAACTTAAATAAGCTGCCAGAGGAAATAGTTTCATAGCTTCAAACTTATTCATCTTGCAACAGTTTGTTGGGATATCTATGTTTCTGGCCTGGAATGGGGATGACTCAAAGCTGACCACTGATACTTTGGCAATTATTTTTTGTTACAACTAAAAATCTCTCTTCATGCTTCCAAGTAGAGCAAAGATAACCACATAAAATGAGTCTGAAATTTCATTTGTCAGAAATGCTGCCTAGAGCCTGCATTCTATACTATGTATAATTCCAGATTTACTGGCAACATCACTCACTCTGCAGCCTTCTTCCAATTTCCTATATATACTAACTGTTCTCTGTGTGAAATCATGCAGATGATGGCTTTAAGACCTGATAAATTTCACTTTTATAACATTATTCTTCAACATCAAGAACTTTCCTTTAAACACAGTTTGCCTACCATGCCTTTAACCTATTTAAGTGTCAACATGTAACCTCTCTATGAACAATTCGAAAATTTACACATGTACCAGCTTTCAATTGCATGTTCACAATTATATTCCAATTACAACAAAAACTTTCATCTAATTTTATGGATGTAACCTTCATAAATAATGCTGGGCCATAAGTTTTGCATATAACTGTGCATTTTTTTTTATTCTCAATAAATGATTTCAGAAGAGGATTGGCATTAAATAATTTGTGGTTTTAAATCTAAATGGCATGCCTAATATTTAACCAGTGCCTTAATGCAAAATAATAATTGAAGAATAAGTATGAACAAATAAATGGGAAGGAACATGCATGAAATCATATAATTTTGTGGCAGAAAAAAAAAATATGCACCCACATCATACAAACTTTTTGAAATTTTGTACAAATGACTAGTTACATCATTTTTAATAAAAATGTAGAATTATGCAAAATAGTTCAAGAGCAAATTTTTAATAAATTTTCATGTGTAGACAGACCAGCATCCCTTTTAACCCTAATTAAGTTGTATAGAACAATATGTAGACTCAAGAATAAAATAATGAATTTAAGCAAAATATTCAACTTACTTCTAGAAGATATTGCTCTCTAACAAATGTTCTATCAAATCCTACATTGTGTCCGATAATCAGTTTTGGATTTTGATATGATTTTGGTTTTGTTTGATACAATTCGGTTTCTAAAGGAATCAAATCATCTAAACCAATTCCATCAGACCAAGAAAAATGATTTTCTACCAATCGCTCGCTACACCATAAATACCTAAGCAAATAAATATATATAATTAAGTATTTAAAAAAATTGATTGATTACAAATAACAAATGGATGTCACAATAATATTAAAAACAATAATGAATAACAATTATTATCTTGTAACCAATAAAGAGTTAGCCAAGTAACCAAGAATACAGCATATCAGCCAAAACAAATCCACAGAACCATAGTCTCCCGACATCTCATTTTAATAATTTTAAAAAAAACATACGAAGGTAAAATTATTAAAACGAATGACATCCAATTATAATAAAAAAATAAATGTAAAAGTAGAATTATTGGTTAGAACTACTACAGTATGAACCTGCTCTTACTGATTTTCAATATAGGTATTAAAAAAAATTATCCTACCCCCATGAAAACAAACTAGAAAATAAATGCAATTTTATCAACAAAAACAAAATATCAAATATATAAGAATATATAATAGGGGGTCATAACATGTGTCATAACTAGTAATGTAAAATTTCTGAAAATTTTGACGTAACAGAAAAACAAGGGGAGGGGAGTCTTCTTTTTTTTTCCAGAAAAATCGATTTTGTATCAGTTTACCTTATTTTTATATTGACACAACAAATTAAAAATGGCAAATTTAACATCTACACATATTTGTGATGGGTGATGTTTTCTGAAGTTGCAGAACTCTTTAAACAAACAAACAAAATTTTTATTTGTCACAATGGTTGTAGCAACTTTCCATTTCACTTAGAAAATACATATATAAACAATAACACTGCAATTCAATAAACCACAAATAACCACAATCCATCGTGACGAGTCACCAGTAAAAATCATACGATTTAACAGGCTGAGGACCCTAACAATTTAATGGCGCAAAATCACCTCTTAGCAAATAATCTAATATTTTTTTTTCTAAATAGATTAATATTATTTATGTCGTTAAGAGTGTTTGTATTTTATTCCAACTCCTTAAGCCCGAATATTCAATGTCCTTGTTATAAAATTCCGTTCTGATTTTTGGTAGTCTATATTGATCTCTTCTTCTGTAAGCTCGATTGTTTTCATAGTCTATTAATTCAATATTCTCTATATATTTATTTTCTTTTATTCTTTTGAACATTATTTTTAATATACTATAATCATATATCTTATCTATTGGTAGAATACCATATTTGCTAAACAATATAATTTGATTTAAACTTTTAGTTTTTTCAATTATTTTTATAAATTTAATCTGTAGCGATTTAATTAGTCTGGTATTTTTCTTATTTAGATTTTCCCAAATGCTATTACAATAGGTCAAGTGACTGTATATAAATGGATAATATAGACCCAGTAATATATCTCCGGGGACTGTTCGCGACAATTTTCTCAAAATCCCTATTCCCAAACTCACCTCCTTTTCTACTCTTTCTGTCTGCCTATTCCAATTCAAGTCCTTTGCCAATACCACCCCAAAAAATCAATTTCCTTAACAATTTCAATTCTTTCTCATTTAAATAAATTTTTTCTGAATCTTCTATTCTATCAATTTTCTTATTTTTTGTACTAAAAATTAATATTTTTGTTTTAGATTCATTTATTTTCATTTTATTTATTTTAAACCAAAGTTCAAATTTTTTAATTACTTCATGACCAGTTCTAGTTAACTCATATTTGTCTTTACCCTGAATAAACACACTTGTATCATCTGCATATAATGTTAAATGACCCTTGTTAGATATTTGCGCCATATCATTTATATACAATAAAAACAGGAGGGGACCAAGAATGAACCCCTGGGGAACAACATATTTATTTTTAAGTGAAACATATATTATATAATTAATATGTACTATTTGCTGCCTTTCTTGAAGATAGGCATTTAGAATATTGTTAATTTTGCCTCTCATACCATAATGTGATAATGTGTCTAATAATATGTTCATATTAATTACGTCAAACCCCTTGCTTAAATCGAAAAAAATCCCCATACTAATAAAGCCATTTTCAAGAGATTTTTTGTATTTTTGTTATTACATTTATCAAGGCAGTTTATGTGGATCTGCCTTTCAAGAAACCGTGTTGGCTTCTATCCAAAATTCTAAATCTATTTGTGACATCAATTAATCTGTTATTTAATGAACGCTCAAATATTTTAGCAAATACTGATAAAATTGAGATGGGTCTGTAATTTGTTTTAATATTCTTGTCACCTTTTTTATAAATCGGAACAATTTTTGTAATTTTCATTCCATCTGGTATCTTTTCCTGTTCAATAATGTCATTATAAATTATCAATAATGGTTTTAGAAAAATGTTTGCATTTTATTTGACTAGTTTTGGTTTTATTTCATCTACACCTGCTCCCTTATTTATGTTTAAAGCTTGTAAAATTTTCAGTAATTCTGATTCATTTATTTCTCTGACATACATGGTCTGGTTATTTTCTCTTTTTAAATAATGTCTGTAATCAAGTTCGTTAGTTTTATTTTTATCTAATTTAGTATCTATTTCAGTATCAAAAATATGCACATAATATTCATTCGATAAATTCGCCATTTGACGATCGTCCGTTATTAGGATACCCTCATTCGTTAGTCCTTCTAAATTTTCTTTTCTTGCCTTTGATTTTCCTATTAATTTATTTAATATTTTTCATTTATTCTTAGCATCTATATCCCTATAACAGTTTTTGTAGTATTCCTGTTTCCTTGTTAGTATTAACTTATTTATTTTGTTTCTCATTTCTCTATATTTACTCAAATAAACAAGTTTCTTCGTTCTAATAAATCTGGAATATAACCTGCTGCTTCTTTTTATTTCGTTTAACATTTTTTTTTGTGTCCAACCCTTATTGTAACATTTTTCTTTAATTTCTATCCATGGAAATATTTCATTTATTATTTTCTGTATCAATGTTATAAAAATGTAATATTTCTTTTTATCTTTACTTTAATCAATTTTAATTTATTTTTAAATTCGCTCATGTTTCTTGTGCATTAATTTCTAATTCTTATCTTTTTTCATACTTCCTTTCTCTCTTCCCTCTCAAAGTCAACTATTATCATTTTGTGATCACTTAATTGATAGTCATTAACTTCAATAACCACCTCATTAGTATTTGTGAAGCACAAGTCGATTAAAGTTGAAGATTGTGATGCAATACGAGTGTTTTCTTTTACTAAATTTTTCAAACCAATTGATTTCATGTTATTTATTAATAGATTACTATTACTACTCTCTTTTTCTATGTTGATATTGAAATCGCCAATTATAAATATTTTTTAATAGTACTTTCTTCTAGAGCCTTATTTAGCCAATTTAATAGTTCCATTCAAATAACTTTCGGGTGTCTATATACTAAAACTATTGATATTTCATTTTGTTTTTTATTCCTATTATTTCGTAGTTATCACTCATATTGATTACTTCTTCCCATAGCAAATATCCCTCCATTTTATCCCTAATATAAACTGATACACCACCTCCTCTTTTGTTATTCCTGGACCTATAGTAACCATGGAATCCCTCGAAATGATTCAAGTTATGTTCTTTCATCCAAGTTTCCGCCACCATCAGAAAATCCATCTGCAATTCGTCGTCATTTAATAATATTTCTATTTCTTCTATTTTATTATTTATACTCCTTGCATTTAAATATATTATTCTATCTGTAGTAATATTTTTCTTGGTCTAACTATTTTTCATCGAGTATATATAATCTACTTTGTCATTACATTTTCCCCCATTATCGCTTACACCTATTACATCACATAAATCCATATTCGAATTATTACTAATATTATCATACTCATTTCCCAGTATTTCATTATTAACTATGATAAAATCATCTAAATATTCCAATTCAATATGTTTATTAGCTGTCTTATTGCTTTTTACCTTTCGAAATATGTCAACATCAATACTTTCTAAATTAGTATCATTTTTTACATGTAAAATATCATTCATTATTTGAATATTACCACTTTTTATGAAGTCGATATGTTCCTTAAATACACAATTATTTTCATAATGACTATTAATATCATTATTTACACTTTTACTATTTTTTCTTTGTTGATTATTTACATACTTACACTCAGCATCAGCATTATCTATGTTGTCATTTCTTCCAGTTACAAGTTATTGAATCTCTTGTAAGTCGTTTTAATTATTAATTACAATCACTTCACTTCTCTCCTCTTTTCACATCTTAATTCTTGCATTTACGGTCCACAGAAATCGCCGTCCATTTTCTCTTTTCACTCTTAATAATTCATTAAACAATATTTTCCTAAAAGGACATAACTGTTCGTTGATATAAATAACATTATTTCC
>QLNU02015360.1:271097158-271134229 GCA_006491805.2 Dysdera silvatica
AAGGACAACAGTGGCCATTCTGCAGCAAGCAAGGTGAAACTGTACATGGAGTTTTAATACAAAAATAAATTAAAATTATAATGTTAAAACTATATTAAACATACAATAAAACGATGTAATAAAATCAGATGAGATCGAAAAAGCCAAAATCCGATAAAAAATTAAAAATGATTTCATGATTAAAAGAATCACATAAAATGTCATGAAGGGTAAAATTATTTTGGTTAAAAGCTAATGAACGTTGTTGGTTAAAACACGTAACACTTTTAATGGTTCACCACATGTGGCACACATCGGCGCGTTTTCTCCCTTTAACAGACGTTAAAGGAAGAAACATATGTGGCCGATGGAAAGTCTAGCAAGAGTGACCTCTTTTCGATGATCACTCTTACAACTGGACTTCCACATTTCAATTTATGGTTACAAGAGGTGTAGTTTATTAAAAACTTGCTTGTCCCATTCCAACTGCCATTTTTTGTACAGATGGGATAAGACATGAGTGTTAAAATCTCCAAATGGAATGGTTGGATTATCAGGTTCTTTATTTACAGTTTTTGCAGGAATATCCACCTGTTCATTTCCAAAAACACCACCATGACCTGGAACCAGAGATGCCAACTTTTACGGATTTTCCGTAGTTTGTACGGATTTTAACTCCACCTTACTGTATTACGGTCGATACCAAGAGAACTATGGAAAACATCATTCAAGATCCTCATGTGCAATTTTCTCCCGGCACCTCAGAAATTTATATTTTTTATGGTTTTTTGATAGCAAAAAATCCGGACTTAGCTTCCACGTTAGAATGTGATACTTCCAACTTGTACCCTGGTTTCTCTGTTATTTTTACATCTAGCTTTGTATGTGAATATCGCTTTGAATTTGGATTAAAACAACGAAATGAAACGCAGCCGTGATTGTGAAACATCAAAAAAAAAAAAAAAATCGGCAGACAAAATTTATTGGCAAGTGTATAAGGATTGTTATAAAAAGGAATGGCCGTTTTACCATGTTTTGAAAATAGCGTGCAATTTGCACCGAGATTTTAGCGACATAGTCATATTTTGCACCTATGAATTTCTATCCAGAGTACATACGCTTGCAAGTGGGCAATTTTTGTTGACAGAAGTTAATTTACGTATTTTAAAAAAATTTTATCTTCTCAAGAATAAGGAAGGGGTTTCAAAATTACAGAAAAAGAAACAAAGAACTTAATATTTATGAAATTTTACTTTTTCAATGAAGCATGTGACTTTTCATTTTTATTGTGCTCATTCTCATTCATTTGATTAAACTATTTTTTACCTACTACAAAACTTATGCAAAAACTAATTTTCCTGTACAAAATATAAAATTGTGGTTTTTACCTTCTACAAAACTGGTGCAAAAGGTTTTTTTTCTACAAAACTCAAGCAAAAGGTTTTTTTCTACAAAACCAATACCCATTTCTCCTGCTACGAAGCTGATACAAATTGGTAAAAGTGCGATCACTGTATAAGTACATAAACATACATAGTTGAATCACAATATTAGGAATACTTGCATGTTGTTTCAAGGGAGGGGGAAGTACATGTATTGCTCTATAACAATGTAGGTGCTTTACTTATAAAAAAAAAATCTTTTTGCAAGAAATAAGAGTGTGGTTTTATTGAAAACTACTGAAAATTTTTGCTATTTTTATGGAAAACTACAGAAAGTTCTGGATTTTTTTATGGATGACTATTTACTCAGGTTGGCACCTCTGCCTGGAACCCAACAAAATTTCACAATATGATATGCGTTTTTTATATCCACTAGTCGTTTATGAATTCCGTGAATTCCAGAGTGATGTAAAATTTTGAATGACGCCAAGCTCTGTAGTAGAGTGAATCTGTACGGATAACAGTTGAATTTAATAAATTATATACAATGTATTCTAATGCTTATCCTATGGCATGGATTTCTGCCACGAAAATAGAGCAGAATTTTTACAGTTGTTGAGATCTGCATAATAGGGTTGTCTAATCTTTTTGGGCAGTAGGCCACTTAAAAAATTTTCATGGATCAGGGGGCTAGCAGGTTTTAAAAAAAACTCTGTTCGTAGTTTTTAGGGTTTTGTTTCTTTTATAAACAACTATAAATGAAGATTTTGTAACTTTTTACACAGCGTTAAGATTTCATGGAAGTTCTATTAGGCTTGGGGAGATATTTCTCTCAAGCTTCTCGTTTATTCATAGTAAATTAAAAAATTGTTTGTTATAAAACACCAGAAAAACTGACAAGGGTGCCATAGACTCGTTATACATGTAAAATATGTGGAATAGAAGGGAAGGACTTAACATTAGAATAATAATGCTTCTCAGGGATGTACTATTTAGTAAACATGTGTCCATGGGGATGGACATGTTATTCAATACTATTAACATAATAAAAGAAGAGAAATTTTAAACAACTGATGATGTTATCATTGGAAGGGCCACCATTGTCCGAGTCAAAAAATATAATTGACACAGCAAATGACATTTTCTTAAAGACAAATTCTGGTGGTGCAAAGCCATAATATATTCCTATTTAAAATTTAATACTTTAATTTTCCTTAGACTTATTTGCAAATGTAATATAAAACAGTTTTATAGTATTATGCTGGAAAACTTACTAAAATGATTCAATAAGGAAGAAAAATCGTTTTGTTTTTTAAAGACCCACGTTTTTATTTTAATAATAGTGGATCCTTGGGACCCAGGTTTATGAGCACCCAGCAACACCCCTAACTAATCTTTGGTATAGTCTGCTTCATTGAAAAGATAAGCCTGAACTTGAATGTTAGTGAATTTGCTATATATATGTAACCTTTGAATAAATACTATAAACATTGTAACTAAACCTATTTTACTTTAAAATGTATTCCTTTTCTTAATTTGTGGTATTTTGATACATTTTAATGCACAAAATAATTATTTTCCAGGTTTCTGCCAGTTATTACCATTTTCATGGATGAAACTAGTTTCTTCCATGCTGATTTTAACCGATTATAACCAGTGGTTTTAACCGCCTTGGCAAAAACTTGCCAACCCTGTTTAAGATTCATTAATTAAATTATCGCAATGGACCTAATATACTGTAGCAGCAAAGCTTTTCAGGTGACAATGTTTTACTACATACGAAGAGCGATTACTATCCAATTTTAATCACTTGCGTATCTTTTCCTGCTCATTGCTCATGTACCATTTCAACATGATCAAATAAGTTTTTGTTTGTGTTTTTAAGATGAAAGGATGGCAAAAAAGTCCTGCTATGCTAGGACCTACAGTTTCCCAAGGAATCTAATTCACTCTAATTAGATATTACAACTAATATCCAATTTTAAATAGATATTACAATCAATATACTTTATTACAGGTATTAGAATAGCTTTTTCAAAAGGTATACCAAATGCTCTGAAATATACAAACCAATGGTTTTTGGAAACTGCAGCAGCCAACGTAGGGTAATTTCCCTCTTGCATACACACTTCAACATCAAATATGAGTGCACCATCTTCTGGATAACTTACAGAAGTGCTTGATCCATCAGCTTCATAACGTGACCAGCCAGATACAAATTTCCAGGAGTTTGGTACAAGAGGCAATTCATGGTTAATTAATTCAAAAAGCAGAGCTTTATAATCTTTTGATAGTTCATCCCCAATGTTCTGAAAATGCTCACTAATATCCGATCCTTTCAGTTTAGGTAATGGAAATTCGATATTTGGAAGAATACTTGTCTCCTAGAACAATTAAAACTTGTGTGAGAATTTAATTTTAATAGTGAAACTTAAAAACATTGGACACGCACACTAGAGAGTGGAGACAGGAATTAATAATGAGCAAAAAATTTAATATTTCGGGGAGATGGATCAGACCCAGTTACTGAAGAGATCCGGTCTTCGGATTATATTCATTGATAACCTATGGGGTCATCTGCTACATGTGACGTCTGCGACTTTATTTGGCGACTTCTAAATTTCGCCAAGATCGCAGCTTTTATATATCAGGCAATAGCACACCTCCGTATTTGTATCTCCGTTAATATAATATTTTGATTATGAATTAGTACTTTTATAAATAAATCAGTACTTACCTGACTCACAGAGACCGAACTGGGAGGAGACCCCCAGACCCCTCACTCATTGCTTCGCGACTCATGCCGTTTCGATCACATTCGATGTGACCTGCCTGAATCTGTATCTATTGAATCAGTATATGTATAATATTTTGATTATAAACTATTACTTTTGTAAATAAATCAGTACTTATACCTGAATCACAGAGACCAAACTGAGGGCCCCCACCCCTTCTCGCTTCACGACACATGCCGTTCATTCAATGTGTGCTGCCTTAATCAGTATCTGTTAGATCAGTATATGTTGAATTAGTATCTTCATGCACAGTATATTTAAATAAAATCAAAAGCCTCAAATAGCCTCAGCAAAAATGCAACACCATGCTAATATAAGAATACTTGGCAAAATTTTGGCGACATTTTCACCAAAATTACTATCTTAGCAATATATTTCAGACGTCGCTACAATACAGAAGAACCAAACAACGTTACATCAGGGGTCAAAATTAACTTTTTAAATCAGGTGCACAAATGCACCCAAGTCTTACGACTTACGTGCATAAAATACTAGTTATGTGTACAAGTAACGAACGGAATAGAAAGTAAACCTCAACATTAAAAACGGGTAAAATGTAAGTGTAGCAACTATATTTAAGCATGTAAGATAAAGAATGCAACTTTTCAAAATAATTGAACATTCATTTGTAATAAAAAAATTCAAAGCAAATGCAGATACATTGAGAAAATTATATAAAATTATTCCATAGGTCACTGTTCTTGAAAAAAAAAAGTAAGTAGCCATAGTTTGGAATAGTTAGGTGCACTGCATGCACCCAGATTAAAAATTTATGTGCACATATAAAATTGCATGTGCACAGTGCACCCACTAATTTCGAACCCTGTGTTACATTCCAGCCTCTTTTCTACTTATTTTACCCATTTACAATAAACAAAATATAAAAGTAATTACATTAAAATAATAACTTTTCAAAAAATTTGCCCACATTTACCATATTCTGTACTATCGCCGAAGTTAAAAAATACTAGATGAAAATACACATGTATACCCTGCTTGCTTTGTCACCAGGGCATGGCAACCTCCTTCCCGGATTATGTCATCACCTGTTCGGTTCCCTGCCGCCATGTTTTTTACCTGTTACACTGAGTTTACTACCTATTATACCCTTTTAATATTAGTTTAACAAAAAACTTCTGTCTTTAAGCACCTGGTTTGTTATGGCTTTTGGAAACATTTCCTCTACTTCATCTTTGTGATGCTGCCTCCACATATACTCTGCGAAATACAAGTCAAATGGCTTTTCATCGCTGACATTGCAATGCTCCACATTCCCATCATACTTCCTCTCTCCCATACCTCCTCTACCCACTTCCTCTCATATCTCCTCTATCTCAAACATATTTTCAATTCCAATCCGTGAAAAAAAAACTCAAATTCAAACGTTCACTCATCCTATCTCTGCAACTGACAAAATACTTTTAAGAGTTTTAAGAGTATAACATGAGTTTTAGCAACGAGTTGGTGACAATGCAGGGGATACATCTGTACTGTTAGCAAGTACTTTTTGGGCTATACTACACATGTGTCCCCTGCTTAATTTGTCACCAAGGTGTGGCAATCCTGCCGCGGCAACCTCCTTCCCGGATTACGTCATTACATGCTCACTACCTGGCCGCCATGTTTTTTTAAGGAGTAATTACCTGTTATACTGAGTTTACTACCTATTATACTCTTTTCAGATTTTTTTAACAAAAAAAAAAAACTTCTGTCTTTAAGCGTCTGATTTTTTATGGCTTTTGGAATCATTTCCTCCACTTCGTCTTTGTGACGCCGCCTCCACATATACTCTGCGTAGTATGAGTCAAACAGCTTTTCAGCACCGACATTGCAATGCTCCAAGTTCCCCCCATACCTTCTCTGAAGTATAAGTCCAACAGCTAGTCAACGCGGATTTGCGAAGTACGAGTCCAACAGCTTTTCATCGCCGACATTGCGATACTCCACATTTCCCCCTCATCTCCCCCTACCTCCTCTACCTTTTTTCCCTCCATACCTCTTGAAACCTCTTCCTCCTATATCCGCTCTCCATCCCAAACATACCATCAATTCCAATCTGTTACAAAAATAAATACATTTAAACAGTCGCTCATCCTATCCCTACAACTCACAAACCACCACCGTCACAAACCGACGATACGACACTATAGCTACCATGCGTACATTTTTAACGCTTCACAAAACTTTCCCTCCCTTTTAAGAGTATAGCATTAGTTTTGGAGACGAGTTGGCGACAAAACAGGGGATTCATCTGTAGTGTCACCATGTTTTGTGATAGTTGTCAAGGAATAAAAAATATGAGCTTACACGGCCCCAAATATCGTGCGCTTTGAGATGAGATATCACCTTGTCCAAAGTTTTATTGTCTGTCATTTGACGACTTTCATTTAATTCACCAAATACATGCCGATAAATACTTGATGATAGCATCTGAATGTTAATTTGATTAAATCGATATTCAGTATCCATTTTTGTGCTATCAAACTCGGTTGTGTAAAATTTATAAAAAAACGTATTTGACGTTATTGATGGATGAGCTTTGTGTCTTAATATATGAAATAAACTCATATCACATAATGGATACAATCTACGAAACGTCATTGCAAAATAAACAAGTTTTCGATCAATTTGCACTTTTCAAAAGCAGCTAGAGTTTATAAATCGCACCAATTGCTTTTGTTTATACCACTACTTCCGTCTTTAAGGCGATCCCATGTCTTTGAAGACTTCAAGCAACCGAGGACACAGAGAGATAGGGTTGAAAAAAGAAATAAATGTTTCTTTAAAGAACATTCAAATATTCATGATATAACTGTTCGGGGGATAATTTGAGAAATTCAAATGATTCAGCAGTGTTTAAACTTATAGCTCACTAAATAAATTTAATTGCGGTCACATTTGAATCACCTTTTCGGTGATGCTCCATTATACTTAATTTCTGGGCTACCGCTCAAAATGGCTGCATTATGACGAAAAACTAATAAAACAATTACTCACCCAATGGCGAATATGGCATGGCAAACGAAAAGTTACATTTTATAATCAATGAGCGACAGATTTGTGTTTGCGCTATATTAGCACTAAACATCTAGGTCAGGCTATAGGCAACATAGGAGAATATTGCGCAGTCGCATATTTAGCATAGGGAATCAGCAAAATAAGTAGAATATAGAGGTACTGTCTTCCAGTTCTTTCTTCCTATTGGTCGATTTTGACGTACCTTTTGACGTCATCGGTGCGGAGCGAACAGATGCTGTTCGTATACTACATACGTAAAAGGATTGGATTCACGTTTCGAACAGTGTTCTCATCGTTCTGCTTTTTCACTTTTCTTTCAAATAAGAATATTATCTGTTTTTGCATGTATTATAATAAGGGTTCTTACATCTTTTTTAAGCCATGGACCCCTTTTAAATCCAGAATTATCGGCGCGGGCCCCCAAAACACATGAAATCAACTTTATTTAATGATTTTTCTGGAATTGAAAATACCTAAAAAACTATTTAAGCTGCTGAAGCAGGCTCTTAGCCAGACGCTTATTACGGCGAAGCTCAGAAAGTTACAAATAAGCTCGGAAAGCTACAGTGGGGCTTAAAATTCTTTAATATTGGTGATGTATTTATTAATATATTTAATGCTAAATATCTAAGCAGACTAATATATTTAACATTAATGAATAAATTTCCCAATGCATATTTGCATTGAAACGTAAAGAAGTATACTAATATTTACAATTTATCTTATCATCATTATAGAGCAGATGAAGGCCCAACCTCTTTGAATAGGGTCTGAAACGCTTGCCGGACAAGTCACCTGCTCGGGTGGCGAGATTTGAATTTCCATAACACTTTTAGCATTATGACCGATTTAAGCGATCTGATTGGCTGAGCAGGTGATGTGCGGCCTGGTTTCCAGATCGAAATAATCCGCTCAAAAAGAATTGGCGTTATTTTTTTTGGCGAAATTAGGATTGTATGTGAGCCAAAAGAACCGTTGATAATTACAAAAGAAAGTGATGTCATTGTCAAAACCTGGTGCTTCCTGCAGATTCTCAAATATAAGAAATGTAAATTAAACAACAATTTCTAACAACTTTTTTGGCGTAAGGATACCAGCGCTGATATTATGGCGTGGTTAGTTCTAATCACGCCATAACATCGGCGCTGGTATCACTACGCCAATAAACGTTGATTAAAATTGTTGTTTAATTTAATCTGCGTAGTGTTCGATTTATATAAATAAATAAGAAATGTAATTGAGCAAACGTTTTTAAAAGTAATGTATTTTCTAACTATTCAAATCATTTAATGAGTTATTAAATAATGGATTCATATAGACTTAACTTGGATGCAGGGCAAACAGGGTTGGCAAATACCCGGGAAAATTTTGCATGAAATACGAAAGCCCGTTGTATTTTTTTGTTTTTTTTCATGGTTTTTGGGGAATTGCGGTCATCGTGAAAATTGCCGAATATGCATTTTCCATAAATACAAAACAACTCGGAAATAATTTTCAATTACATACAGAAATCTCTCTTTCAACGATCACCTCTATTCTGCGACCATTTCCTTCAACGGCCATCTTTTCTGGAAATGGATTTCCTTCCCCCCTCCATAGACCCAATTCTAAATTTAGCTCCATTCGGAGACCACCTCTCTGAGCGATCTCTTTTTCACGGAACCGACGATGGTCGCCTTAGGGAGATTTTACTGTATTTCGAAAATACTAATTTTCAATTTCAATCAAGGAAAGCAATTCCAGGAATCAAGGGAGATACTTTTTATTTTTTTAAATACGGGATTACCACTCGACATGATTTATTTTTTTCTTTAAAATTTCAGCCGCCATCTACTCAAAAATTGAGGCAGAACATGATTTTTCTATAAAAATATAAGCTACCAGCACAATATTTCAAAAATATTGTTTTGTTTTAAAGATTTCTAACCATTTATTACATTTTAAGTTTAAATCAAAGAAAAAACCAACTCATGGTAATATTAAAAATAAATTGGGAGTATTATTGACGATTGTCGTTCTAAAATTCCCCCGCGATTAAAATCTGATTTACGTAAAGGACGATTACGAACTCTGAAGTGGTTGATCTTTTGGTGCCTGTTACATTGGCGGCCAAAATTGCGTAGCAAACCTATAAGTGATGGCATCGTTAGCCAATCAGATTGTTTAAATCGGTCCTAATGCTAAAAGTGTTATGGAAATTCAAATCTCGCCGCCCATTTAAAAGCTTGACCAATCACGGACTTCCCTTTTAGTCAATGGCGCGTATCAATGTAAGGAATGCTAATATGCGCGTTTTTTACCATGTTTGGCGCAGTATAGCCCAGATGCTCTTGCGCCATAAAAAAGCCAAACAAACAAACAAAATATGCGCAGTGTTAAGACGAGCATGATAGGTATAAACTCGATTTTGACGAGAATGATGTATATGAACTTGATTTGAATGAACATGATCGGTTATAACGAGAATGATCTATATGAGCTCCATTGTAACGAGCATCATGGATGTGAACTCGGTTAAAACGATTATGATGGATGCGAGTTTGATTATAACGAGCATGATGGATATGAGTTCGGTTATAACGAGCATGGTGCATATGAACTCGGTTATAACAAGCATGTTCGATTATAACGAAAGTAATGTATGTGAGCTCAGTTATAACTTATGGATATGAGTTCGGTGTTAACGAACATCATGGATATAAACTCGGTTATAACTAGCAGGAGAGGACGAGCACTCTCGTTATAACCGAACTGATATCCATCATGCTCGTTAGGAAGTGTTCAAGTATTACGTAAGCAATATTTTGGCCATTTTATACCTCCCCCCGGCACGCAAAAATTAACATTGGCTAACGTAGGAAAATAAAACCAACGGCATCCCGAAGGTGCTTGTATAATACTTGAACTTTCCCTTATAACCTAGTTCATATTCATCACGCTTGGTATAACCGAGTTCCGGGCAGGTATAAGGGAGTTTTCAAGTATTACGTAAGAACCTTGTGGGGAGGGGTTGCCGTTGGTCTTATTTTCCTATGTTAGCCAATGTTAATTTTTGCTTTCTGAGGTGGGGGTGAAATGGCCAAAATATTGCTTACGTAATACTTGAACACTTCTTAACCGGGTAGGATACCTGTCGAGCAAACGACCCGCTCCCCTGTAAATAACATAATGTACACAAGATGTACCGTAGAAATATATTTTGAATATAAAATATTGAATAATTTTCATTATCTTGTACAATTTCATACAAAACAAAAATTTTAAAGAAAATTCTACAACAAGTTACTTTGGAAAAAAAAATAATGAAACCAAAAAGTATTTTTAAGCGGAGGGTTGAGCCCCTTTGACCCCAGGCTACTTACAGTTCTATGCTTAAATGAATTAAAAATATAAATTATACCAACAAATAACATGTAAAATAAGCAACAAAAAAAACACTAGCAAATATGAAAATTAAATGAAATTGAAAAACGAAGAAAAGCAAATGGGAACGCATGTTGAGAGGCAAAGCAGAAATAAGCAATCACACCAATGACGTCACATGTTTCCTCCCCTATGAGGCAAAGTGAACTCGCCCACTCCGATTGTCCTACCTGTATATTCTAGTTATCTTGATCTTTAAACTTAAAAAAATGATTATTCAAAACAAACGTTAGTGTAAATATTATTGAAGCCTTCTCAAAATCTGACCACGATGCATTTGTAACGATTACGTCATTAACTACATCCAATGTAATCTCCACTGGAGTATTTAGGATATAAATTCACAACGTCCACACCTGCCATTCTGTGCTTAATGCTCAAGTTTAAATCTTCTAACCTTTGTTTAATTAAAGGGTTTCTATTAATTATTAAACAATTTAGTTCTAAAACATTCTCAGTCTGTCGTAAAAAAATACTGCTGTCCAAAATAACCAGTTCATTTGTTTTGTCCGCTCTCACTATATTAATGGTATTCTTTTCTTTTCATTTCCTCAACGTAGATAATTCTTGCTTCCTTTGGGTTAAGATCCTCCTATGTTCGTACTTCACAATATTCCTAACCGAAGCCCATCACTGCTTCTCTCTTGTCTTGCGGTAAAAAGGATATTCCATGTTCTATCTGTTGAATAATTTTCTTCACATTAGGTTTGGTTGGAGGATATACATATGCCGGACCTTTAGCCAAAGCATTATATTCCAATTCATTCAGCACATATCTTGACATATTCTTTACTTGAAAATTAGCATTACTGCAAGGTATTACACTTCGGCTATGGTTATAAGTCGGATTACACAGTAAAACATCCGCGATCTTCCTTTCCAAGTCCAATCTGTGTTTACTCGCCTCAAATGCCGTACGTGCAGCAGACATTTTTTCAAACCTTTCGAAGTTTCTGCACATCTTCAATAATTTAAATGCAGATAGTATAATTCATTTTCAATTTTGAAAATGTTATATTTAACTTCTTTGATCATATTTCTCAGAAGTGACATCTTGCATCGAAAAAGAAACTTATCCCTCTTTGCAGAATTTTTAAGACTTTCTCTAACTTTGATACATTTAGGAAATACAGATGCGTCTCTACAGGCAATTAAAAACATAAGATTAAGTATTTTAAATGCTTTAGACTTTCTCAGGTACGCGAAACGATTTATCTCCGAACTTGACATTGCGTAGTGTACGTTTTTAGCACTAAACATAATCCCAAAACTACAGTAATGCTAATTTACAAGTAAGGAATATGTCAAGATATGTGCAGAATGAATTGGAATATAATGCTTTGGCTAAAGGTCCGGCATATGTATAGCCGCCTAGCAAACCTAATGTGAGGAAAATCATTCAACAGATAGAGCATGGAATATGCTTTTTACCGCAAGACAAGAAAGAAGTAGCGAGATGGGCTTCTGTTAGGAATATTGTGAAGTATAAACATAGGAGGAGGATCTCAACCCAAGGGAAGCAAGAATTATCTGCGTTGAGGAAATTAAAAGAGAATAATACCATTAATATAGTGAGAGCGGACAAAACAAATGAATTGGTTATTTTGGACAGAAGTACTTTCTTACGACAGATCGAGAATGTTCTTGAAGAACTAAATTGTTTAATAGTTGATAGAAACCTTTTACCAAGCCTCCTTAGGAATTTATCAAATTTAAAAAACTCTGTGCCACCGTTTTTAAAAAAAATGTTTAAAATTTCAATTACGTGAAAGGTTATAAATTGATAGCCAATATAGATAAACATAACTTAATTGCATTCCGTTCTCTTTCACATTATTTTATATTCAAACTATTTATTTTATTCCCTGTTTAATGTATATCAAAATGTTTTATGCTTTTTCTGGTTTGCTTGAAATAAAGTTACTTTACTAAAACCACCTATAGTTTTCGCTATACCTAGATTATTTTTCCAAGCAAAAACTCATAAACAAGGTATTCCGCCACCATTTAGACCGATGATTGCAAAGTATTGTGCTCTGATCTTTAATCTAGAAAGAGCTTTGGATAAGTTTTTAAAAAGTGTTTTGGATTTTAGTTCATTCAGTATAAGTTCGGCTCAACACGCTAAGTAAAAGGTTAGAAGATTTGAACTTAAGCAGTAACCACAGAATTGCATGTGTGGACGTTGTGAATTCATATTCTAATACTTAAGTAGAAATTGCATTGAATATAGTTAATGACTTAATCGTTACAAATGCATCGTGTTCGGATTTTGAGAGGGCTTTAATAATATCTGCACTAAAGCTTGTTTTGAATAATAATTTTTTAAGTTTAATGATATAATTTATAAACAAGTATCCGGTGTTCACACTTGCTCGTCGTTATCAGGCGATATAGCAGAAATAGTTCAAAGAAAACTTGAAAATGCTGTCTTAACCCCGTACATGTATGGCTTAATAGATATAAGGTATGTTGACGATGCTCTGTTTATATATAATGCTGATTTGATTAACATACTAGTAAATGAGCTTAATGAAAATTTTTCCCTTCAATTTTAAATTTACTCTCCAAGAAGAAAATTCACAAAATGTAGTTTAAATTTTCTTGATTTGCATGTTTATAAGATGTACCGATCATTTTGAAATATCTGTTTATCACAAACCAAATGAAATAGCCAGATTTCCGTTACAGTCATCTACACAACCCTGGTCACAGATTGAAGCTTCTATTTTTTTCACATTTACATAGAGCATATTGTTTATATAGTTCTAAACGGCTTAGGAATGTGATTTAATTTGTAATAAAGCAATTATATCTGGCATGCTTGGAGATAGATTGACTGATATTGTTAAAAAGGTTGAAACATGGTATTCTGATCCTAGCAGGAGACAAAAAAAAGAAAGGTAAGAAATATTGGACCTTGTGATTTTTTTTTCCAGCAATTTTTGCACCCGTTAGAAATGAATTGGCTAAAATCGTTTTTTGGCTTTTAAGAAAGGGATCGATATTTGTTCAAGAGTAAAGAATGATAGGAACAGTGTTTCGTTGGAGGACAAAGGTGGGGTATATACTATTCTTATTAATTTTAAAAATGATAAGGTGATTCAGTGTATAGAAAGTACGTATAGGAGATTGAGTGTGAGATTAAAAGAACATAAAGCAGATTTAAGATTTGGAAGAGCGAATACTGCCTTGGCACAATTTATTGAAAACAACGATGGTGTTCCACATTTGAAAAAAAAAAACAGAATATATTTTGCAACAAGTAATGAAAAGTCACATAGATTCAGGGAGTCATTGGAGATTATTGATAAGAAGAATACTGTAAGCAACACTGAATGCCCGGTAAATGTTAGGAATGCATGGTCCTACCTGATTAACAGTACAGATTAAAAGATATTTTTGGATGTATTATTAGTGAAAATCGGTTATAACGACCTTCAAGGGACCGTGCAAATTCGGTCGTTATAACCGATCGTCATTGTCAGCGATATCTTTTTAAAATCACAGTAGCCTATAGTATCATACACTGTAGAGTTTTATAAATTATTTTGATAGTAAAATGTAACAAATCTTTTGGATTCAAAAATGCTTAATTATAATGAATTTAATTTCCGTTTATATTATGTCATAGCTAGCCACACTAAATACGTAGTATTTTCTTAGTTTTTTAAATTGAAAAAAAATGTAGAAAATACTACTAAAGTATATAATGTAGAAAACAAATGTAATGAATAATATTTATTATATTATACTAATGACTTCAGAACAGTGCCGGTTTAAGAGTTTTATGGGCTCTACGCTGAAAAAATAGAATGGACTCCTTAAGAATATGACCCTCGTGATATTCAATTAATAAATCACTTTTTAAGTTCACTATCTTTAATATTTAGGTTTAGCAGTGATAAAAATTTCTCAGACATTTGTAAATAAACAAGATTAGAATAACGCTTAAATTTTGTAACTAACTTTAAATTTTAATAACTAACCTATGTGGTTCTGCTTTATGACTGTCAAGTAGCGTCGTTATATCCGATATAAATTTCCCTATTTAGAATCTATGTAGACTACAAAATCATCATCGTTATAACTGATATATTTAGTTTGGAGTAGAATAGCAAACCAAACTTTTTGTACAAATTTCGTCGTTATAGACGATTTTCACTGTATAATTTTTTCAGCTTTTGCCTTTTAATAGTGTATATAAGTCTTATGAAATATGATGAACTTCAATTTACCACGAGTTTTGTTTTGTTTTTTAATGAAACATTCTATTTCTTATTTTACATTTGATGATGACCAACCTATTAGACTGGTTGAAAACGTCTATTTTAATAAATTTTAAACCACTACAATGATGTTCTGAGTCATAGCTTACGACTGGTGGTGTAGTTTTTGGATTGTATCAAGGCACTTGAACCCTGTTCTGTTCGGGTCTATTTGACCCAAAATCAAATTTAACGTTAAGCTAATTTATTATAAATTGTAATACTGTTTTGCCATTTACTGACTCATTTTATGTAAGATCTTTATTTTCGTAAAGAAGAAATTGATACTCTTTTCAATTTAAAAAAAAAGTTTTACGTATGTAGCATTCAGGTCAATATGACACAAATTTGTTTTGCACATAAAACGTTTTGTGGGTATATGTACATTACCTTATTTCAAGGTTCTAGTAGCTGTAGAGTATTTGTACATATTTTCTGCAAGTTCTTACTTGTTTCATATATTATATATCCATTACAACTCAAGTGTGACATGGCAGGAAAAATCATGTCTGTGCCAACTGATTCTTTTGCTCTGCCTATTGACATCACAAATATAGGTGCACATGTCTTCCTGAACACTCACATACAATATAATGTTGTACAATTTGACGCAAAGGATACAACAGTAGCTAATTATATCCAAAAAAAGAACAGAAACCTAGTTCTTATGAGTATTTTTTAAAATGACAAATCTGTAACTGATAGAGATGACAAAAAGCCTAAACAATACTGTATTATAATTCTACTAAAGGGGCAGTGGATACCCTTGATTAGTTTGTAGCTTCCTTCATTTGTCAGTCAAACTGTTAACCAATGATAGCTTTCCATAATTTACTTGACATTTTGGCTTATAATGCATATGTTCCATTGATACCACTAAATTCCGGGTGGAACGAAAGTAAGTTGACCAATAGCCGTTTGTTCCTGAAAAAACTGGGGAAATCACTTGCAAAGCCACACAGCTTTCTACCAATCTATGCCCAGAACCAAAGAATCGGAAAATATGGCGAATAAGGTATGGGGAATAAGTTCTCCAAGTCCCTCTTGCAATCAACCCTCAGTTTTATCAAGTATAGGGATAATTAGTAAAAAACGTGCTCGGTGCAAATTTTGTTCATCAAAGAATGACAATAAAACAAATACTGTTTGTTGTAAATATCAAGTACATATGTAAGGCCCATGTCACTTGCTATTGCAACCCAAACTTTGTTTTCCAATTTTTCAATCCTAATTCATTGCTTATTGTTTTTTATTTCTTATTTAAATTATTGTTTAAAACCTTGTTCCGTTATAGGTTTGAAATATATGTTGTAAGAAATGAAGTATTTCTGCTTATTTTTTCGTACCATATAAAAAATAGCGAAGATGGATCATACTGACCCGAACATCATAACCGTATAGTAAAACTGAACGGAACAGCAGGGTTAACTGGCTATTCCAACTCATCTCTCATAGCAACTGTGGTTTTACTGAACCAGGTAACAGGACTATGGTGATTTCTGAAATATTTTTGAACTTGTATGAGACACGACCTTCAGGGAGATAATATCTTGGCTAAGTAAATTTAAGCAATGTATTGAACATCCAGAAAGAAACTACTATTGCACCATTTGTCTTTTCGAGTTCCTGACACATTTTTACCATATAATTAGTATTGTTGTTATAAGTTTTGACTTGACAATTGTATTTATTACATGCATCTCTCATAATGTTTTCATTCATGTCAGTGAGATATTCAGCAGTTTTGTGATCACTACTAGTATCGATACTTTTAACAAAATAAAATTTCTCTTCTGCACATAAAGCTGCAATGGTAATGGGCTCATTGTGCATGTTGCTCTATCCATCGACAATTAAGGTTGCTGCTTTACTAGTAAACTTTTTTGATGGTTTCATTCTGCAATTATCCACGAACTTGGTTTAAGATAAGACCAGCAAGTGCTTTCCTGGAAGGTAATTTGTATCCTTGTCTTAGTCTTAATATAAGAGCTTTAAAATGTACATTCATGACAAGTGAAAATGGTAGATTAGAAGAATTCAAGAAAATACACACCAGCTCTTTTAGGTCTTTCGTCTCACAATCAGAGAAATTTTGAGTAATCAATCAAAACTCATTCATCAAACTTCGAGATTTCCCTTTTTTTGGACAAACTTCCCTTGTTCTGAATTTCAGGCACAGTGAATACATTTTGTTTTTCAAATTCAGGCTGAAGTTCTTCAAATTACACCAACACTTCATCACAATTATGCAAGTTATTTTACCCATTTTTTACTTGCATGACTTTATATGACCATGTTATACAAGCTTTTATACTTTACACATACCCACAGGCTTTATATTTGATTTGTGTTTGCTGGTTTTCCCCTTCAAGGATGTCCTACATATGGGTTTTTCTTCCTCCTTTATTCATACTATTATGGTAAAACTATCACAAAGGCATAATTAAAAATAATCAGAAGTATTTTCACTTTTCTGAGAGAAGAAATGAAACAAAGGGATGCAAACCTAACTGAAGCATGACAACTAACTACATACTTGTTAAAATCAGCTAATGCACTTACAGTTTAGTCTGAACTGTAATAATGGTTTGTAACTCTGAATTACTGTATTTAAAAAAAAAAAAACATCAGAGTTACAGAAATTTATTTAGATGGATTTTGGTGTTTTTCAGTTTCTTCCATTGCCCAGGAAGAAACCCAGAGCTGCTCCTGGGTGAAAGCAAATTCAAATTTTCGCGTAAGGTCACTTATTAAAGGACAAATTAAAGAAGAATACAAGACAAAAACTTTAATATCTAAAGTAATTATATCACTACTTATTTTTCAATTGCCCAAAATGACATCCTCAGCCATCATGCAAAAGTCATTTTTTCACAGAAAGCCGGTTGTAACTTTTAGATGGCAGAAGAAATTATTCTCGTGCCAGCTTATTATGGTTACTATAGGCTCTCAGCAAAAAAAACTTCATATAGAGATTGAAAAACATTTTGTTTGCATTTCTTTTTTAGTTTGTCCTCTGACTAGTGACAATTTCAGGACAAATTGAATTAATCATCACCCAGGAGGGGCTGTGCAATTTGATGCATTTATTAAAATTCAACTTGTAATATCACCAGTTTTATTTTTTACCAAATATATTTAATTACCATAGAGAATCCATTCTGATCTTGTTATAACCATAATCAAATAAGCTTTCCTATGATATAAAATACATAGGGTGAAATTTCAAATAAGAACATTTTGTTTTTTAACATTCTCCATGTGTCTATAGAATTCTCAATGGCACGGAAAGACATCACATTCAAAATCTATAAAATTAGACATTAACAAATTTTATCTGTTGGGAATAACCCAAGTAAATAAGGGTGGTACGGTCATTCTGGGATACCTTGTATATAGCATATTGGTAACAATTTCGTCACCCATGCTTAAGCTTAAACTAGAGCTTTATGCATAGGACAAAAAGAGAACTCTTTTTCTCCTATAAGTAGAGCTCTAGTATGAGCTAAAGAGTGGGTGGCGAAATTGTTATCAATAAAATTCCCCATGAAAATTACAAAACGCATGCTCTGGTGGCTTTGTGCGTTGACCACTTGGCAATTGTGCTAATCCAGTGGAGGGAAATACCTTACATAAAAAATATAGAATATTTGATTTTGTAACAAATTATCTATTATTGAAAAAATTTTAATTACAAGGATTTACAAAAAGTTTAAATAAAAGCAAAACAAAATATCTTTATTGCAATTTTAAATGAATTTATAAAAGTGTTTTAGCATTTTATTCAAGCAAAGAATAACTTATTTTAAAATACAGACTGGTAATGTTTAAATTACAAATGCCTAGAAGTTGTCAAGGCACAAATAAAGAAAAAAATAGTATTAATAATTTTGAGAATAAAAAAATTACATCACATGTCACATTCCCACTCATCATACAACTGATTAGAACAATTCAGCATAACATTTGACATTGAATGACGAGGTATAGTTGAAACACTTTTTTTTTTGTGAAAACGAGTTGAACTAAATGATTGTGAATGTCCCTGTAATGATCGCATTACAGCTCCAGAACTTTTAGATGAAAAATCAGAACCTTGGGAATTAAACTGTGGTAGTTTATTTAACATTGGTGAGCTATCACATCTAATTCTCATTTTGACAGATTTACTAGATGGAGAGCAATTTCTTGAATGGTGTTTGGTATGACTTAGGGAAACATCATCACTCAAAGGAGTGCAATAAGTAATTGGTCTTTTATTATTCAATGGAGTACCATTCGAAACTTCGAAAGGTGAACGAGTATCAGAAGACTTTTTATTGTTCAAATTTTCTTTCAAGGTACTTGTGTTAGTAAGTTCTTTAAGAGGAGAACCTCGGTTTTGGAAAAAATCAGTAGATTTGTTGATACACCTTGGAGAGTATTGTAACGTTAATTTATGAGCTTTCCTTTTTTCTACTTTACATGTTTTGGATTCAGAGCATGTTAAGCTGGATTCACAAATTTGCAAATTTTGGATTTTTTTTTTAGAAAATTGTTCGTCATTTTTTTCCGAGTGCTGATCTACCATATTCTCCGAAATTAACAGACTTTCATCTATTAAAGAGCTTGACGATGAATCTGAATTATTACAAGAGGCTGAAATAAGATTAGGAATTTGATCAGATTTATGAGGTGTTGATCCAAAAGAAATACAATTATAATGTTGCACATTTTCTTGAACTTTCCCAGCATTTCTAACCATAAGCTGCATTATACTTTCTCGTTTACAGGCTGCAGGATTATCAATAGGTGTTATTGGTTGAAGATTAGTCTTAAAATATTTTTCAGCATTCATCCATGTATCTTCATTTTCGGCTGTCTGAATAACTACACTTTCTGATTGGTTAACAATGACTTTAACCTTTTCTTTTAAAGGCAAAGGTTTTAAAACAGTATCATCAATAGAGCTGATGTGTTCTTTAGACATATTTTCATCAAATAAGCTTTCACTAGAGTATGTTTCATATAAATTTTTAGGTCCATTATTTATATACAAATTATCAAAAATATTTTTTTGATTAAACTTTTTTTCAATATCTACTGATTGAATTTTATTTGTATTCAAATCCAGAGTTTCAGTTTCTTGAGAAAATGTATCTGTAAAAGATATTGATATATCACACTGCTTGTTTTCTAGAGGTGTTAAATTCAGCCATGTGTTGGTAGATACATTGCAGGGATCATTACATTTTTCGATTTCTTTAACACATGCTTCAATTTCGTTATTTAGACTTTTCTTGATATTTATGTCATCAAATACATTATCTTCAATCAGAGAAAAACCCTCATTGAAGACTGTTTCAGCATTAGCTTTCTGATTACTGAATTTACAATCAGTCAGTTTACCAACTGCATCTGATTTGAAAGTTGAAATAGAATCTACACTATATTTAGGGCATAAATCCGATGGTAATCCAGTTTTTACAGTATTTGGCCTTCCTCTTTTTAAAGAACTTTTATTTGCACCTTTTTTAGAACCATTTTTTGCTTTTGCAGATGGGGAACTTCGTTTTAATTTATTTACTTCAGGCAATTTTTTCACTTTGGAATCAGGCGTTTTAAACTCAAAAAGCATTTCAACATCAGAGTGACATTTCATATTGGAACTAAGTCCTGTTGTATTTTTATGGGATCGTTTTTCTTCATTTTTCAAAGTTTTTTCTGGTAACAAAACTGAATTATTTTCAGATAATGGAAGTTTTCCAGTTGGAATAGATGAAATACAAGCTAATTTAATATTTGAGTCAGAAATATTAATAGAGTTAACTTTTGTTTCATTTGAAATGCGAAACTCATTTGAAGTATTGGTTGTACTATTTTCTCCTTTCACAGAATCTTTTTGAGAGACTTTATGCTTAGAATCATGTTTTCCTCCGGTACTTTTTTTTCGAGAAGACACATGCCTTATTCCACGAGCTGAAGATTTATCGTAGCTATTATACTTTCTGGGTGAGTGATGTTTTGTTGTTAAATTACAATTTAGTCGATTGGATGACAGTCTCTTCTTAGGGAGATCTTCATGTGATGTGGAAATAAACTTGTGAACATTTATTAGTTCACTTTTCGGAGAATTCATAAGACAATCTGATTGACTTCGTTTTATGACTGGGTTTTCAACTCTTAAAAATGGCGACGACTTATATGTTATTATCATTGAAGACATATTGATTACATTTGGAACAGTGATAGTATCCATCATTTTGTGCTTGTTTTGGACCTAAGAAAAGAAAAAATGAAATCATAAATTAGTTTGAGTAATAAGTATAGCTCTATTTCAAAAAAACATGATCACAAATGAAATTCAGAAATTGTCACAACAAAAGTTTCACCAATGGTGATTTTTACATACTCTTTATACATAAATACACTCTGCAGGAAAAAAAAATGTATACTAATAGAATGATTTGATAACTGCAAAAGTTAGGATACAGCTATGAATAGGGCAGATATGAAAATGCATTGCTTGTGGTTTTACAGCTTAATGACTACAATAGTCATGCAGCACCGATACCTACAATTTTCTGAGGAATCTATTTCTTAAGGCTTAGGGAACCAAACCACGGACTACAGTGAGCAGTGCGATCTTTACGAGATCTCTGAGTAAGCGTTCTTTGCACCATTGGGAGTCAAACTCAAGTTAACTGTGCACTAGGCAAACGCATTGCTACACTGTGCCACTGCAGGGCTGATTGCACATGCAGTGGAATCACAATTACTGTAGTGCATAGGTGCCAACTTCTAGAAGTGAAAAATCTGTAGTCAATCACGCACGCGTGGGCAGGCCACCATTTTTTAATTACACAAAATCATACATAATTTATGAAAAAAGGGCACAATGAGGAAATTAAGTATTTATTAAATTAATAATAATAGAGGATTAAACTGTATCAAACGCAATATTAATTTTTGGAATTTACAAATGCTGTAATGCATTCTCGTAACATTTCACATGTTGTCTGCATTTAACTATTAGTAAATTTTCTAATGTGTCATCAGACATGGTTGACCTGAAGTCAGTTCTAATTTTCTTCACTTGACTGAAGACTCTCTCGCATGCTGCATTACTGTGAGGGATCGTAAGTATTGACAGCATAACCTGAGAAAGTCGTTTAAATTTTAATTCACAAGTATCATTTTTTATTTTACCTATGGCTGCCCATTGTGCATCAATGCTACCTTCATTACTCACAGTTTGTGGAACTTCGAAAGCCTGGAACTCACTGAATTCTGTTTGTAAAGCATCAACAGCTTCATCTTCTGTATTATTGAACAAAAGAACAGGAAATTTTTCTGTAAAATATTTTAAGCTGGAAAATGATGCATTTTCAAAATTCGATATTTGTGTAACCTCTGCATGATGTAACACTTCTAACTCAAAAGGAAATTTATTGTGCATGTAGTCACATGCTGCTATGAAATAGCTTCTGACGTTTTCATAAAATTCATTTTTATCATGGATGTTAAAATCTTGGATTACTTTCAGTGTTCCATTTCCAATTAAGATATCAACATCATCTTTTTGATTACTCCTCTCATGATAGTGGACTTTCAAAATATCACTACATAATTTTGTGACGCTTGGTTTTACAAATTTCACTAGCATTCCCCTCTAAAATTTTAAGAGACAAGATTTTAGCATATGAATATGAGGTTCCGCAGACTGAAGTTGAGCATTTGCTTTTTAAAATATAGGCACAGTATAAGATAAAAATAAACAGAAAGCCTTATTGATATCTTCCGACAGAAAATAAAACAACCTTTCTTCACGAGACATGGAGTTTTCAGTTTTTTGTTTCTTAGAAATATCCACATAATTTTGAGCTTTCCTTTTTAATTTCTGTGATGCTTTTTTGCTGTTACGTTCTTTCACTTTATCTGCATTTTCAACCGAAACTTTGATAGAGGGAATAGTAAAGAAAGAAAGTGGGGTGATTTGATTCCTTTTCATGGCCTCTTCCTTAAAAAAACTGATCAAAGGTTGCCACTGCTGGATTATACGCTCTAAGCACTTTCCAACAGACAACCAACGAGTGCTAACGTGTTTTAGTACCTTTTTTATATCAGTCTCATGAAATTCTTGAAGAATTTTCAACCTATCTTTTCTTTTCGAACTCTTTTGTAAGTAATAGTAAATGTCTACCAAAATTTCATCGATTTTAAATGGCAAACATGCAGCACTCTTTTCAGCTGCTAAGTTAATAAGGTGGCAGGAACAGCCCATAATTTCAATATTTTGGTGATGATTCTTTAACACCGCTGCTACACCTGCTTTTTTTCCTATCATAACAGGTGCATTATCACAGCTAAAGGCAACACAATTAGAAATCGCAAGGTTTTTAGATTGTAAAGCACTTACCAGAAGATTTCCAATATTTAACCCAGTAGCATCTTCTTTCAAAGATGGCATAGATAAAAGACAATTCACAATTTTTTCACATAAAAAATCGAAGAAAGTTACCACTATTGGATACAGCTTTGAATCAACATCGTTGCTTCCATCAGTTGCAATTGAAAATGGATAGCACCTTAAATTTTCAACAAGTGATGAGGATTCCTTTGCGGACATTTCTTTCATAATTGCAGAAGTTTTGGTCTTTGCAGATCCATATTGTTTTGCAATACTGCTGTCAGGAAACGTTTTCCGAAAGAGCATCCACGCATGATCGCTGCAATTCATTGGCAAATTATGTTCGATCAAAAACGATGTAAATAAACATTCAGCGTTAATCATGGAGGTATCGTTAAATGCAAAAAATGAAGGCTTGATACTATGATTAGACTCTACAGCCTTGAACGTCTCCTTATGTTTAACAGTCTCAGAATGCAAAGTAATATCGCGTTTACCACCGTGAGTAATGCTTATGTCTTTACCGCAACACGTGCAGAAAGCATATTTTGGCCCCAGTCTTGATTTTTGAATAAAATTAAACATCTTCATATATTCGGCTTTAAACGTTTGGTAGTACCTTTTATTAACAGTCGACATCGTTAACGTTGTTTTCAAAAACACCTAAAAACAAAACTTTCTTTCCAGAGCAAAGAAATACCAGATACGTCTAACGAATTCCTTCCATAAACGAAGTCACGTGCTTGACCAAAACCTTATGGATGTAGCACATTCTTTCTTTCCTACCGAACAACTACAAATCCAGATGCGCGATTTCGTTGTGCAGGGGCATCAGTCTATGTCATAGCTGGAGCTAAAATTCCCCGTCACGCCACGCATGCGCAGTCAACAGAAGACGAATTTTCCTGGCCTTTTTATTGATATTTGCATTTATTATTAAATATGCACATATGCGCAAAAATTTAAATAAACATGCATCAAGAAAAATAGGTATTTAATTTTTTTAAAAAAAATCAGTATTTTAAAAAACACTGGGGATTTTAGATGAAATCTCCGAAAATCAGAAGAAAGTTTTCGACTGGAAGATCGATAAAAAATCGGAAGCCTTCAAGGTAAATCGGAAGGATTGGCACCTATGGTAGTGTATCAGGTTACCAGATAATCACAGTAGGAAATATACATTGTAAGTGTTAGATGGAAAAGCTAAGGTGTAATAAGTATGTACACTGTCATAAGTATGACACTGTATGAAATATTACTATGAACAACTGATGGAGTTTCAAAGATAGGCTGCAGTAATGGGTGTGAAAATTGGTTAATCAGTCTATAAAATCACCAGTCATCTGGGCCATTTTTACTTGATTATGAGGTGTCACAAGTAGTGATGGTAATGAAGTTCAGGGCAGCATATATATATATAGTGGAAAGATGATGCAAAACTCAGACAGACCATCAGAAGAAAATATAATGCAATCATGAAACAAGCACATGAAACCTGTGGGTTATTAGTATAAAATGTAAGGACCTAAATACAATGATATAAAAAAAAAAAATTGATGAATGAAAAATACACCAATAAAATTATCCAAATCTGTTTAATTAAATGTTAACGTTCCACAGCATAAGATTTTTCAATAGTAGGAAAATTTTCACTCTTTGTTGCTAAAAATATAATTTGGTTCATGGCTTGCTTTCTTTTTTTTTTTAATTAAAAAGTTCACTATCTTGCTTTGTAACCCATAAACCTTTCCACACAACTCAATTTTAAAGTTATGGTTGATAATTACATTTTCAACGAACTTTTAATTTCTACATATTCTTCTATTCACTTCCCTAAGTTAGAGGATATAAACTTTATTTCAAATTTTTAACTAATTACAACATATATCTTATATATATTGCCACATAGTTTTATTTAAAATCCATTTATACTTCAAAGTTTTCACAAATGCAAAGTGCAGAAGTTTATTATACAGATTACAAATTCCTTCCCAATTTCATTAAACCTAGTTTATTTATTGCCTTTTCATTTAAAAATAGCACCAGAGTAAGTTAAAATTGTTTTTGTATATTCACCCCTGTTTAATTTAAATATTAAAAAGTAATTATTACGTTTATTGATTGAATTCAGTTACATATCATGTACAAATTTATGTAATTTTCTAGATAAATTTGTATGTTTGGTGTCCCAAGATTGCGCTATGCGTTATCCAAATTGACCCGTAGATGACCTCTGAACTGATACGTTCATACATACACATGTTTATTGAGAGTCAAATGTAGCCCACTTGGCGTACAAAAAGCTACATATATATTTTACACAGTACATATACAAATACATTTTGTTTATGATTATATGTATATAGAAGCTGGTTATAATTAAAGTAAATGTGTTTATAGCTTGGTAGCCATAAATCAATTGGACCAAATGTAATCAAATTTGGAATATATACTCTTGAGACCATGAGGTTGTTTTCTAAAGAAAGAATGAATAGTTCAAAATTTCACCATCAGGGGAAATAACACTGGCAATAAACAACATAAATGTGCATATTCACTCATGAAAACAGTTTATGCAAATTTCTGTAAACTACTATTTTAGTTCAATACATAAAGACAGAAAATGTGTATGTCTGATAAAACTGATATACTAACTTTGCATTTTCATGCTTTGCTGGTAAAACTTTATTATAAAAAACAAACAAACAATGGTAATGTTAATTCTAGACACTGAGAATTCTGGAGGCTAAAGGACTTGGAAGTTCCAATGACCATTACAAGTTTGCAGAAACTGATTTCGCAATCTGAAAATACAGGATCTTTAAAAGTGTGGTGGGAATGCAAATCAATAGAGGCTCAACAAATTGAAACAGTTGTAACTGCCATAGTGGATCAAAATGGTAAATGATGCTCACAAATCCAGTAGTGCTTAAGCAATACTAAGGCAACTGGATATTCTGCATCCAACTGTGTGGAAAATGATGTATAAAGTGCTGAAGTTTTTCCTTACAAAATTAGTCCTACTCAAAACTGTTTTATGTGGATGCAGAAACTCATATGCAGCTTTTCTCAGTTTACGTGAAAGTGAATAATGTATGGCCTTGGAACATCCTGTAGGATGAGGCACTTTTCTCTAAATGAAAATACAGAGAATTGATAAACATCTAGATTTGTGCGAACCTTTATGAATTTCAACGGATTCCTTTGAATTCACCGACAATCAGTATGACACAGCTTTACTGCTCCATTCATCATCCATTTGTACTTTTACAACTAAAATGGATCATCAGGACTAGTTACTTATTCTTTCACTGGCGTGAGGTAACAAAAATGATGTTAAATTTTGTTATTCCATGTCTTTGGCAGCATGGATTCTGCCAAGTTCATTCAAGATAAAGCATCCTCCCCCACCTTGGACTGTCTGTATGGCAAGTGCTACACCAGCCTTTCGCAGAAAATAAATAATTTGCAAAGCATTTCCTAAAAAGAATGGCTAGCTCATTTTCCTCTGACCTTTGGATATGGGGTCATCTAAAAACTTCATGTACCAAGAACATGTGGATAATTCTCAATGTTAAAGAACCAATTAATGCTGCAGGTGAGGCAAATCAAGAGACATTTTGTATTCCGTAACAGAAAACGCTGATCATAGAATGCACTTTTTAAAATAAGTACAAGAAAAACATACTGAACCATACCTGTAAGGTATAATAAAACAAAATTTCTATAAAATGTAACTTTTCTTTTAAGTACTATGCCTAATTTACTCCAAAAATGTTTCAGCACCATTCCCCAGGTGACAAAATTCTGAATTATCCATTTTTTCTTTAGAAATCAAACCCTATGTTCCTACTAGTACACCAAATATGGTTGAGTTTGGCCTAATAAATTTTTGGTTACATCAGGCTCTAAACACATCTACTTGAATTATGACCCGCTTGTATGTACAAAGAATTATATATATATAAAAAAAAGCACAATGGAAATTGGTTATAACGACAGAATTTTTACAAGAAGATTAGTTTCCAATTCTACTTCTTACTAAATATATTAGTTATAACAAAGTTGTATTTAACAATGTAAGGTATTATTACCCTTCTCAGGGATAATACAAATGCCAAATAACAGGCCTCCCAACACATTTTCCTGTTCACAATAGGGGAAAGGGGATCAATAGGGACCTTTTTATTTTAAAAAATGGACTAATTTCCCCAGGAAAGATTTATAATTTACATTATACATATCAGAGATTAAGTAGGATTGTCAATTAACTATACAAGGCATTTACAATGGCGGCCCATATGACCGTGTGGGGTGTGGCAAATTTGGAGAAGAGGGGAAAAATCTCTTGCCTGTAAAACTTAAGCTACAAATATCCCGAATAAGCTAATTTAATGTATTCTTCTGTTTAGCTGCTTCTACTTCTTGAGCCTTTTTCAATTGCTACTGTCAGCACTTTTCCTTTCCTGATCAAGGTACTCATAATTCCTGTGAGCAATATGCGCCAAAGAAAGAAGGTCTTTCATCATGGGAACTAATTCAAGTTTAACGAAACAATACAGTTTCACAAGGAGATTCCATAACAAACAGTTATTTCGACACTGGCATAAGGTTTAAAAAACACGACGTTTCGGGAGCCAACTGCTCCCGAAACGTCGTGTTTTTAAACCTTACGCCAGTGTCGAAATAACTGTTTGTTATGGAATCTCCTGGTGAAACTCTGTATTGTTTCTTTTTGTTTTATATACAAACTTTGTTTTTTTTTTTCCAAACAAGAAATGTAGCATATTTTTTTCATACTTATGGAATTGCTTACTTCACCTGGCTTAAGACAACTAGAATCAGTGGCTTATTTTTTATGGTGTTCAAATATATGGTGTGTAAATATATTGACCTGATGCTACATAATGTTGTTGAATGCTTGATAAAAAGCTTTGCTTCTGTACTTTTGAAAGTGAAGTCACAGTTTTTTGTTTCATCATTTAACTGAATATTTTTTAAACTATGCAAATTTCCTATAATGAAAATCTCACTTTCTTCTGGAGTTTTTCTAAAATTTTTAATTGTTTAATTTTTACATACATGTCCTATGATAATCATGATCAATTCCTTTATCTGTTTGTATAGAATATGCATTAATGGTCCTTTTTGAAAAAGGCCAGTGAATTTAGTAAATAATGAGGAATTGCTACATATAAAATTAAATTCCACTTTAATATTTTTCTGTTGCAGGATAGAAATTATTTTAATAACTTACTATATTCGTTAACCTCCTCTGATTAAATGGGACAAACTTCAAAAAATACTTCAAAACAGCAGTTTTCAGAGTTAACCATTGTGAATCCCCATGCTTTATGAACTGTAAGTTTGGCAACTCAACCATCTTCTGAATTTCACAAAAATCTTCCCAACAGAATGGCCAGTCATGGAAAAAGTTGTAAATCGAAATGATCATATCTGATGCATCACATTCAAACTCCTCTAGGCCTTTTTGAAATGCATTATGTAGTACATAGATGTTACAAAAGCCAATATTGAAATGTCCTTTGTGATGACTAACTGATTTAACATTCTCATCTCAAACACACTTTTGCTGATATTGGGTTCATCACTTCCAAGCATTAAGAGTTTTGAAACTGATAAATCAGCATTTTCAACAGCTAATGATATATTTCGATGGCAATCACTAACAGTGGCGTGGCCCATATAAAAACTGTCCAAATGGTGTGTTATTTGTCTGTTCTGACCAAAATCTAATCACAATTTGTAACTCATTAATACCTGCACTGTTAGTAGTTTCATCATACTGTAAAGCAAAATATGCTACATGAGCTTCAGTCAGGATTCTATTCCTAAAATATGGTGGCAGGGCATCGCTAATGAGGTACCCAACTTTTGTTGGATTAAGTGAAAAATGTTTAGGTACTGTCCCAAGACAGGGAAAAATAGTTAAAAAAGTTTTATCAATGCCATGACAAGATAAGCTGACATGTTAGCTACCACAGTTTTCATGGACCAAATTAATTCAGAGATGTTAGCTGAATCTCCTGCATCGTGCAAACAAACACCTTTTAATACCTTGCTGTTCATTTTATGAAGCACCACCAGTTAAATAAAGTTGATTTGGACCATTTTTCAAGTGTACGGTTTTCTTATACTTTTGAGTCCCAAAATACTGTTTGACAACATAGAACACCTTTTTCAATCAATACAGTTGTTTAACGAACAACACAAAATAATTCATCCCCACACCCAATCAGAAATTTTAAAGCTTTCAGTATCCTTCCTATATATACAGCCACTGGCTCGAAAAATAACATTTCACCACGATGGCTAATATAAACCTGAAAACACATCAAAATTATTGTCTTGAATTTACCTAGCATAGGTTTCGTAAACTGGGGTGCATGAAAAATATGATCCACATTTCAAAAGATTTGGAAAAAATTCCTAAAATTTCAGTAGAATTGGGAATTTTTCGAAATTTCAATAGAATTGGAGATTTTTTAAAATTTCAGTAGATTTGAAAATTTTCCGGAATTTCAGTAGATTTTAAGAATTTTTCCAAAATTTCAGTAGATTTGCCAATACTCCAAAACAATTCAGTTGATTTACAAATTTTTCACATGGAGGAAAAATACAAAGAAAAATATATTAGCAAAAAAATTGGAAAAACTTTCATGGCTGTAATTATTTTTTCTAATTTTGTAAGCCAAAAAATATTTTCAAACTAGATTTTTAAATATTATTCAAAAATTAAAAATTTGTTTCATTTACTGATGTATTCAAAATTTTAAAAAGTACTGGCAATGAAAAAATAATTATTCAAATGTAGGATGGAGAAGGAATGAATTTCCTGAAAATACCCGTGAATGATCGATTATGAGTACCCTTGTTTTTTCATGACCCCATTTATTATTTTGGGACATTCGTGACCTATAGAAATAGAATAAACGGTTGACTGATTAGAGAGCTTACGTTTAAAAAGAAACCTGAAAAGTTAGGTATGAAAAATTATGACTGGGTCCAAAACCTCTATAACTAACTTCACTTTTAGTGTTATAATATGTAGTTGTTTTACTACTGAAGTTTTAATTACGCAGTTATTTCATGCCAAACTTATGCTGACTTATAAATAAAAGAAACTCAATTCTGATACAATAGAAAGAGAAGAAAATTAAAAAAAGGAAACTTAAATTTTTATTTTTTTTTTTTAATTTAAAGAAATTTTAAAATCGCAGGGAACATAACACCAAAAAATCGATTAGAATCGATTTTTTCTTGACTCTGTTCATTTTCCCTTTGAAGAATCCCAAATGTTTAAAATAGGGAAAAAAGGGACCAAAAGTGCAAAAAATGGACCAAGACGTGAAAAACAGACTTTTAGGGAAAAAAGGGACCATTTGAAAAGCCTGCAAGTATGAAACGGAAGTTAGTTATAGAGTTCTACAATCTTTGTGTGTGAGCAATAGCACAAGGACCGCGACTATGGGCCTTAGGCTAGCAGTATGTCCCAGTCTAATTAGCCCATTTGAAGCAACAATTATCATAGGGCGAGAGACATATCCAAAATTTGAAAGTAGTTCGGAAATGCCTGTACTGCACATATGTTGAATGGAGAAAAAGTTCCCAAGAGATGTCACTGGCGCAGATTCTCCACGTTTTTTTCTCTTTCTATTGTCTAAACATATGCCGTTCGTCAAACGGAACATTTGAGGATCATTTTCGTCAAACCATTAAATCTTCGCGAACCTTGTTAGAAAAAATAGTTGCCAGAACGTAAAAAAAAGTTCCCACTTCGACGAAAATAGTAGCTTCAGAGCTGTTTTCAACGAAAATAGTCGCCACAGTTGCAAATAGTTGCTTTTTAGTCACCTGTGGCAACCCTGTCATTGCTATATATGGGTCTTATTGTATATATGTACATATATTTTTTCCTTCCTAACATTTAATTAATCCACTTTACCTCTGGTCCCATTCAGATCAGAGAATCAAAATCCTACTGCATATTTAAAATTATTTCTAATTTATTTACATTTTGGTTTAAGAATGATTAAAAAATTTTATCGTTAAGGACATGTTTACTTGAAAGCACTGTTTTTGAAGGAAAAAAAAACACTATGAAATATAACAGTACTTCTAAAAAAATGCAAAATACAAAACTCACAGTATGTTCGATTGTCCTTTAAATTTGAAAGTCAGAGTGTAGAAAAAAAATTTCATGATGAAAACGAAATGTTTCCTAGCTTTGTTTAAAGCAACAAGGTGGTTCAATATTCCACCATATTTCATTTCCATTAACTAATGACTACAAGTAAAAACATTAATGAAATTACAACCGTTGTAGCATTTTGTGCGCACTGTTAGAAAAAACACAAAGACAGCATACAAAATACAACATAATTTTAATTACAACAATCACTAAAAATATAGACATCCATAACATCAAATTTGTAAAAAAAATATCTTTCCGAGACTAAACATATTATTGTTATTTTAACAGTGAGTCATTTTTAAATTTTCTCCATCTATGCACACACCAGGATTTTCTGATGAAACGGTCTGATTATTTAAAAATGCCACATTTGATGCTTTTAATTTTGAACTGAAACTGGAGTTCACAACAGGACTAATACATGGCGTAGAACAGTGAGAATTTGATAAGTCACACTGATCCAGTAACCTTATCATTTCTTGAGGTGATGGTCCACCAGCTACACTTGATGCTGTAAATATCAATTACATAATTCAAAGTTATAGGACATATGCTATTTACATAAACATTGCAAGGCATTTGTGATAATACATTCTTGTGAAATACTGTACGTTCATAATTAAAGTTCACAAATTAAAAGGCTTTAACTTGGGATATTACTCAGCCGAACGATTTCACATTTAACATACAGACACAGTGTTCTCCCATGCTATCTTTTGAATGGGCGGGCCGCACGGCAGATAAACGTATGGAAAAACGAACGTGGAAAAAAAAAATTAAAATACGTGGGAAATTAATAATTTTTGTTCGTTAGCCAACATAAATGTATGAAACTGTAACCAGTGACTTTAGTAAAACTTCCCCATCCCATTACTCCTATTGGGACTGAACTCGCCAGAGTTAAAAGCGACCTTGATTCAGTTCGGCCATGCTCCTATCCTTCCCCTGCCTATAAAAAAACCGGAAACAAAACAGCGCGATAAGTGAAGCAGCGGGTTATCACTAGCATCTGGCAACAGGAGGAGCTCAGCAATTCCGCGCATGTGCGAGGACTTCGTACATCCACGCACATGCGCAAAACGTGGAGCTCTTCTTGGCTGTTACACTAGTCTGGTTACTGGCACGGCGTGGGTATTTCCGCAGTCTAGTGTATTTATTCGTCTTGCAGCCGTATTTTATTTTGTGTTTTTAAAATGAGTAAAAAGTTAGTCCAGGGAAAGAACCTGTTTAGTTATTTTAATAAAGTCGAGAAGAATGTACACTAAAGTGATACGTCTACAACTGCAATTACCGGTAGTAAATCGTCGATTTCCGAAAGGGACATGCTTGAGGTTGGACCTTCTGACCTTGTTTCTAGTGAATCAATTAGGCCTGGATCTGCTTCAAATGTAAAACACACGTCTAAACACCGTACTTCGGGAATTAACACGGAATGGTTTAAAAAATTTGAATGGTTAGTAAGTAAAGACAATGGAATGCTGTGTTCCACTTGTATGAAATACGGTAAGAGAAGAGTTACCAATAATATTTGGATAACCATCCCATGCACTAGACTGCGATAGGGAAGCTTGGTAGATCATGAAATAGTGTGTTACATAAAGAATCTAGTTCAGATATTCTAGATAAAAAGGCACTTGCAAAAACTGGATTAGGGCAAATTGAAAAATCTATTTCAATTTTACATGGTTTAGAAAGAGAAGCTATTGTTGGTGCCTTAAGATCTATGTATTTTTTAGCTAGAAATGAACTACCACATACTACTTCATATAAAAAACTGCTGAAACACAGTGAAGCTATGGGTTGTACCCATTTAAAACATCTCAATGTTGGGCAAAATGCTAATTACACCTCTGAAAGAATAATGCAAGAGCTGCTTGAAATTTTAGCTGCAGAAGTTAAATCTGAAATTTTGACAGACTTACACTCTGCAGGGTATTTCAGTATTTTATGTGATGAAACTACAGATGTAGCTGTTATAAAGCAACTTATTGCGTATGTAAAATATGTTAGTCAGGTTACAAAGGAGGTTACTGTAAGGTTTATTTCCACTTCAAGTATAATTGATGGCAAAGCTGAAACTATCAGTAACAAAGTAATTGAAATTACTTCTGGCCTAGATTTAAAAGCATGCAATTTGGTAGGTCTAGGATATGATGGAGCAATTGCTATGATTGGTAGATAAAATGGAGTTGCAAAGTTACTGAAAGATAAAACAGATGGTCTCATGTTAAATTGTCATTGTATTAACCATCGATTGGCCCTTGCTGCTGCCCAAGCTGCAGCTGAAGTACCTTACTTAGTTAAATTTAATGACTTTTTAAGGCAACTGTTTTATTTCTTTCAAAACTCTTTTGTTAGAATGGATGGTTTAACTGAAATTCAAAGTATACTAGATTGTCCTCAAATTAAACTAAAAATGGTCAGTGACACTAGATGGTTATCTCATGATAATGCTGTCAGGTCTTTACGAGAATGCCTGGTTAGTGTTGTGGCTGCACTAGAAAGAGAAGCTGTTGAGCGAAATGATGTAACAGCTGAAGGGTTAAGCAAACATATCAGAACATACAAGTTTTTAGGTTCTTTACTAATGCTTTCTGATATTTTACCTCATTTGGCTACTTTATCTAGGGCTTGGCAAAAGCAAAATGTAGACTTAACAGAAATAGAACCAATTTTAGAAGCCACAAAACTGACCATTACAGAATTTAAAGAATCTCCTGGTTGTCATTTTCAAAGCCTCCACCAAAATCTCATTAGCTTGTGGTCTGATTTTCATGTTAAATTTTCAGATGCTAAAGCAGCTAAGTTTAAAATTACAATCTATGATAAATACATCGATGCAGTTGTTGATCACTTGGAAGCAAGATTTCCAGACATGCCTATTATTTCAGCTTTCCCTAGACTTTTTAGTACAAGCACCAGTTGTGACCAAAATGAGGCAATTGATATTCTCTTCGATTATTATTCTAAACAAGGAAATCCACCAATATTAAACTACAAAGCTTCTAAATTAGAGTGGGCAGTTGCCTCCAAAATGATCAAAATGCGATCATATAAAAATCAGAACACAAGCAAATACTTTTGAAAATGGCTACAACACCTAAGCTCAGAGAATCATTTCCCAATTTATCAAAGCTGGCTACTGTTGCACTCTCTATACCTGTTAGTACAGCATAATGTGAAAGAGGATTCTCAGCTCTAAAGCGAATTAAGACCTGTTTACGAAACTGAATGAAAGTCAACTCTCAATCTTCTGGTTATTTCAACAGAGGGGCCAGATCCAGAAGATTTTAATTATAACAAAGCAGCTGATAACTTTGCTTCTCAGAAGAAAAGAAAAATTCATGTGTTAAATTCAAATTAAATTTATTAATGCATATTTCAACTAAAATATACAATGGATACAGTTTAAAAACTAGCCGTTTTTAATTAATATAACCGTAAGTTTCCATTAAATTTAATAGTTTAGTTGTTGATGAATTTTCATTTATCTTTATGTTAAAATCTCCAAGTATTAATATTTTTTTTTCTAAAATATTACCATTTAAAATTTTTTCAAGTTTATCAAAAAATTATTTATATTCGAATTAGGTAGTCCATATAGAGTTATTAATTTCAAGTTATTGAATTTTACAGTTAAAAATTCTAGGTCATCAGTCATTTCAGTTTCTTTACCAAATCTATCTGCATCCAAGTCATTTATTATATAAACTAATATACCTCCACCCTTTTTTGTTGTTCTATTGATAAAAAATTCTTTGTAATTATCAATATTAAATGTTAAATCATTATTCTTCCATGTTTCTACAATTGTAACTATTTCAGGTTCATTATTTTGTTTTATTATATGTTTAATTTGGTCATGTTTGTTTATCATACTATTTGCATTTAAATAAAGTAATGAAGTTTTGTTGTAAGATTTTGTTTTATTTAAATATAAGTCAATTTTTTTGTTTTTAAGTTAATTCTTATTTTTCTTCTGCCAGTATTTTTTGTTAATTTACAATAATTAGTATTTTTTTTACTACTTGATTTATGTAAGTTAAACTTCGTAACTTTATCTCTTTTATTATTATTTGTTACGTCATTGAGTTTCATGAATTAAATAATACATGAGTATTGTTTATATTAATTGTTTGGAAGTTGTTGTCCTTTCTCAGTTTTATTTTTTCTTTATTGGTACAGATGTATTTTTAGTTGCTTTTGGAATATTTTAGCATCTCTGAATATTAATACATTTTTCTCAGATGTTCATTTATGTACAATTTATCCTTAAGCTCCATTTCCCCCGTAACTGTTCTTATTTTATATTTTTTCTTTGTATCCAAAATTCATTTCTTTTAACTTGTTTAGTAAATCTAATATTTTACTTTTTTCCTGGTTATTTGTTTTTAATCTATGAGTGATTTCTATATAATTTTTTATTTAATTCTCCAATTTTTTTAATTATTTCAAAACAGTTTTCGTTATGTGTTAATGGCATTCCCTCCACTATCAAGTCTTCACTCGTGCCATGAGTTTCATTTTTCTCTAATCTTATTTCAATGTTTTGTTGTTCTTGTATGTAATCTAGTTCTTCTCTTTCTATATATAGCCTTTAGCATTATTATTAGATTAAATACAAAGAACTTATATATATGCTTTCAAAACAGTTTACTTATAGCCTAACTGTTGTCACAGGCTTAAATTTTTTGTAGACTAAACTGGGTATAATCTCATTTTCTTATTCATTGCATTCAAATAAAGCATTTAGATGTTAAAATAAAATTGCATGTGTTTTCTACAGTATATTACATAACCTATAATACACACACACACATATATATATATAAAATATTTATTAATTATTATTATTTATATATATAATACTTTATAAATCAAAATACATGGATTTGACCACCTGGGCTGGTAAAATTTGGCAAGGGAGAACTGAGACATTTGTGATAATGGAATTTTTATATATTTGATACAAAATATTAGTTTCAATAATTGTCACTAGGGTGATATATTACTTCAAATACTCATACAAGAAAACTCACGCAGGAAACTAACAAATGCATGCTGTGTGCTTGCACAAGAATGTGTTTAATTATTCATATGGCGGAAAAGTGCTCACAGCCCATTGTCGGCACCATGTAAATGAGATGCCTACAATGACACATACTTCGAAAGAAGCTGTTATAAAAAGCAGGCAGCTATATAATGTGTTAGTTTACAGCTGGTGAGCAGGCAATGTATTAAAGTATATCACCATTACTAAAGGATCAGGCATTTTACGTGAAGTTATTTTACTAAAAAAGACAGCTATGCCTTAACAGCATTGCACAAGTTCAGGACATGATAGAGAATGAAAACAGGTTCAATGACTGCAAATGGTGTATGCAAAGCAATCCAGAAATATTGAAGAGACTGGTTTCTCAGAAGTTAAACCTGACAGAAGCTCTGGCTGTGAAGATATAGCCAAATTAGTGAAACTATCTCCTCTAGACTAGTATTAGATACCATATTCACATTTCAAGTGAAACTTTATGTTCTATGGCTGAGCTTGCGATTTTAGAACATTGCTGACAATGGAGAACAGCATATCAAACATGACCCTGTA
>QLNU02015360.1:271139062-271154000 GCA_006491805.2 Dysdera silvatica
ATGAAATTGCTGAAACTAGTAAAAGTTTATCAATTTATCAGTAAATGTGTTTGCTAGTGGTTTAGAATTGTTTGATATGTAAAATATTTATTGATATCACTATGTATACACTTTTTAATACATTTTATCTAACAAGCCGTTTGCAGTTTTATTTCTTTAGGTAATGAAAAATGACTTTCAAGCATTTCATGCAATTTTCATAGAATCTTTGAGAAGAAATTATTTATTTTATAATTTTCTGTATGGTTTAATAATTGGTGTTGATAATGAAATTTTATCTAAAAGAAGGGGGAGGGGGATCAAATCTGAAATACTCTGTATTTTTACCCTTTTGAAAATGATTCTCAAAGCATTTATAAAAAGCAGGCATTTAATTTGGAAGTTGAACTTCTACATATTGTTTGCCATTTTAACTTTACTCTCTTTTGGTGAAATATCAAAATTACAGATACCAAAGTCATATTTGTTTGTGTTCATAAATAATGTGCATGACAAAAAATATTGAAATTTTACATGTAGTGGGGGGGGAGGGGAGAACCTGTGTATATGGATCTGAGTGCTCTTTTTCGTTATAAGCAGTTCTCCATTATATTTTATGCATAGTGTTTTATTTTTTTTACATACACCACTAAGTAAAATTGCTATAGTAATTTTTATGTGGTCTTAGGCTTGCTGTAATTTATTCTTTGACATTGAGAAATTTTAAATTCAGAGTGAATGTGAATTTGTTCATTGTATAAAAAGGGATTTTATTGCCAGTTGTGTACTCAACTAATCTACATGTGTCTCTAAATCACCATAGCTCCAAATGTTGATATTGCATGTTGATCCTTTCTGAGGAAGTGTATCTGAATGCTAAATTTTTAGCTCCAGAACCTTGCACTTGTTGATGGCATGGGAAGGTAAAATAAAACATCACCATGTATAGCTAAATCATACCACGATAAGTCTGTTAATGTTTGCACTGTATTATGTTCAATGCAAGAAAAAATACCAGCTTCAATTGTATAGGAAATAGACCACATAAATTGTGTATGCCTGATTATTTCAAAATAGTAAGCTTTTTTAAATAGTGCACTTCATTTTATATTAGTAAAAGATTTCTCTAATATCCATTGAATTATTCTTGCATTTTCACCATTATAACGTTTTTGTATAACGCTTTGTAAAAGTTAAAAAATATTATTGCAATTTGTGGCCATGTAATTAAGTCACTCAAATTCATTAGCATATTTGGAAACAAATATTTTAGTACCCTAGATGTACCTGACATATTTAATTAAATATCAAGATTTATATAAAAAAAAATATTCATATGAAGCAATTAATATTTTCCTGACTTTACCAATTAAAGAGACCACAAGCATTAGTCACATTACCTCATAAAAGAGTGAAATAATAAATTTTGGTACCTATAAATTTTTTATATACTGTTTATATCCATCCATAAGATGCAGAAGTATTTTTAACTAAAAATTTGTTTCAAATTCTTATGACTCTGACATTTTTTTGTGCATCCCATAATGAAAAAGTGCAGAACTTCATTAGAGTTGTGCCTACATATACTATTTTAATGCTGCATTGTTTCCTAGCTCTTAGTATTTCTACTTAAGGTGTGTAAATATTTAAAATATGTAATCTCTTCATTTCTTCTGTTGTCTCTTAGTATGTTAAAGATAAATTTGTTTCTTTACTCTCATGATGAAAGCAAATTATTCATTGTCATGATGAAAGCAAATTGACTATATGTATATATTCTTTTTATGGTGGAAACTGCCTTTCGTCTATAAAAAGTGATACAAGTTTATAATAATATGAATTACTTATTAACTTGTATAACACTCTTGTTTCTAACCATAACACCCTGACGACTCAGTGGTTGCAAATACTGTCTTGAGTGCACAAGGTTAAAGAAATATCTACCAGCTTTAGGTTTGCCCGTTTTAAATTCTCTTAGGAAAGTAAAATTTGTATTTTTTTTAACCAAATGCAATATAGAAAAATTAAAATAGGGTATATTGTGCAACTTTTAAATAACATACCAAAAAACCCTCCTTTTTGCGTTTAGGTATTAGTGCATTTTATTTTTAATAATTCGAGAACAAATTGAGAGAAATATCAATAGATTTCGTATACATGAAACATGTAATATATTTCAGTGGCATTAAAAAAAAAATATATATATATATACACAGTGTGGCAAAGAATTTTTAAGGCTGGTGCTAGATGTCAGTGCACAATGGCTCGATCATCATAATCGTGCATGTGTGATAAACCTTGATCGTCTGCTGGCACACTGCCAAAAGTTGGACGGATTTGCTAAACTAACTCAAACGATATGGCCATTTATTACAGAAGTAAAATTCTTTCATGTTGAATTATTGAAATGGAACAAAGGGGTGTAATTATATTTAAGGCAAAACTTGGTAAAAGTGCCTTGGAAACGTACCAATTGATGAAATAAGTTTACGGTGAGTTTCACTTAAGTGGATCAAATGTTTTTCTATGGTACAAACGTTTTTTGGACGGAAGAGATACGCTAGAAGATGATAAGCATACTGGAAGACCAAGTTCATCCAGGACACCTGAAATTATTGAAAAAGTGCATGATTTCATGGTAAGCGATCGCTGTGCGTCACTAAGAATGATGGCAGAGTTTTTAAACATCAACAAAGAAACGATTCGAACCATCCTGCATGAAGGTTTGGCCAAAACAAAAGTATATGCTAAATTTGTTCCACACACTTTAACCAACGAACAAAAAGCAAGGAGAAGTGCACATTGCAGATATCATTTCAGCCGCTGAAAATGATCCAAACTTCTTAAAAACCAATGTTACAGGCGATGAAACATGGTGTTTTCAGTTTGATCCTGAAACAAAACGTCAAAGTGCGGAATGGAAGGCAAAAAATTCACCACTAACCAAAAAAACAATAAAAGTTCCATCAAAAATCAAACCAACGCTCATTACATTCTTCGATGGTCAGGGTATTATCCATAAAGAATTTGTTCCAACTGGACAAACAATTACTAGTGAGTATTACTTAAATGTTTTCAAGCGTTTGATGGCCAGAATTCGTCGCATTCGTCCAGAATATCGAGATGAAGGCAGTTGATGTTTATTGCATGATAATGCACCCAGTCACACCTCACTGATGGTTCGTTGATTTTTGGCAAAAAATAAAAGCTATGTGTTGAATCATCCACCATATTCGCCTGATTTAGCACCCTGCGACTTCTCTTTATTCCCAAAACTTAAAATGAAGTTAAAAGTTTGTTATTTGATGATATTTCAACCATACAAACAGCTTCGATTCTGAGTAATCCGGAGTCGATTCCGCGAAATGAACTGAAACAGGCATTCGATTCATCGTTAAATCGCTGTAACAAGTGTATTGAAGCCAGAGGGGCTTACTTTTAATAAAAAAACAAAACAAATCGTAATTTCTTGTTCCAATTTCATCTTACAGACCCAGTCTTAAAAATTCTTGCTGCACTGTGTGTGTGTGTGTGTATAATAAATTATCAAAGACCTTTAGTTGAAACTAAACAGTAGCAAATATGTAAGAATGCATGAAAATATACTTACTAAAGTTTTTTTATTATTTTGTTTGAAAAATAGAAGTCATACATAAACTTACTTTACGTCAAGTTTAATATGTGTTTGAATATGTATATTGAAAATGCTTTAAAAATACAGTGAAAATCGTTTATAACAACACAGGTTATAACGACCAACCGCATATAACGACGGAATTTTTACAAGAAGTTTGGTTTGCTATTCTACTCCATACTAAATATATCGGTTATAACGACGAAACCTGCTTTAACGACGGCGATTTTGTAGTCTACGTAGATTCTAAGTAGGGAAATTCGTATCGGATATAACGACGTGACTTGACAGTCATAAAGAAGAACAATGTGGGTTAGTTATTAAAATTTATACGTTATTCTAATTTTGTTTATTTACAAATTTAGGAGAAATTTTTATTACTGCTAAACCTGAATATTGAAGATAATAAACCTTAAAAAACACGTGATTTATTAATTGAATATCACGAAGGTCATATTCTTTAGAGGCCTATATTTTTTTCAGCATAAGACCCATAAACCGGCACTGTTCGGAAGTCATTAGTATAATAAAATACTATTTATTACATTTGTTTTCTACATTATATACTTTAGTAGTATTTTCTACAATTTTTTCAATTTAAAAAACTAAGGAAGTACTATGTACTTAGTTTGGCTATAACGTAATATAAACTGAAATCAAATTCATTATAATTAAGTATATTTTTATTTAATTTTGAAACCAAAAAGTTTAGTACTTTCTATTATCAAAATAATGTATAAAACTCTAGAGTACATTGCTATAGGCTACTATGATTTTAAAAAGACATCCTTTATAACGACTATCGGTTATAACGACCGAATTTTCACGGTCCCTTGGAGGTCGTTATAACCGTTTTTCGTTGATGATATATATATATATATCATCATCATCATATTCAACCATTATCTATCCACTGCTGGATGAAGGTCTCTCCAAATGCTTTCCACACAAGTCTATCCTGGGCCATTCGTTTCCACGTCACCCCAACCTCTTTTCTTATTTCATCCACCCATCTAGTTTGAGGACGTTTTCTAGGTCTTCGGTGGTCTCTTGGAATCCAGTTCAGAATTTCTGTTGTCCATCGTTGATCAGTTCTTCTTGCAATATGCCCAGCCCATCGCCATTTCAGCCCTTTTACTTTAACAATGATGTCCTCTACTCTAGTTTGCTCTCTCACCCAAGTGTTCCTTTTCCGATCTCTCCTAGTTATTCCAAGCATGCACCTCTCCATGCTCCTTTGCGTTGTCTGTAACTTTCGTATTGCTCCAACTGTTAGACTCCATGTCTCTGATCCATAAGAGAGGACTGGCAATACACACTGGTTGAAGACTTTTCTTTTTAGACATAAAGGCAATTTCCCCTTCAGGATAAAACTGTTTCTTCCAAATGCACTCCAGCCAAGTTTAATACGTCTGTTGAGTTCTTTCATAATGTTGCCATCCATTGAAATCAGCTGGCCAAGGTAAATATATGAATCAGCAATTTCTAGCTCAGTGTTGTCAACTTGTATTTTTGTTTCCTCTACAAAATTATTGAACATGATCTTAGTTTTTTGTAGGTTCATCTTGAGTCCAACTTCTTTACTTCTAGTTGAGAGCTCCTGTACCATGTCTTGGAGTTCTGATGGGTTCGTTGAAAAAATAACAATGTCATCAGCAAACCGCAGATGATTTAAATATTCACCATTTATTTTTATTCCCTTGTTATTCCAATTTATCAGCTGAAAAATCATCTGTAAAGCAGAAGTAAAAAGTTTTGGAGAAATGGTATCTCCCTGCCTCACCCCTTTGCCAAGTTTGATAGTTTTGGTATCTTTATGTAACCGAAATTTTGCACTTGCATTTTTATACACACGTTTCACCATGTCAATGTACACATCCTCAACGTCTGTTGATCTTAAAGAGTTGATGACTGCTGACATTTTATATATATATTTTTTATTTTTTTTTGACAGAAACCTATACATTTTCCAGAAATTCCATTGCACTCACCAAAAGTAATGGTGTAGTAGGGTTTTGCGGCATCATTCATAATTGGTCAATATTTTTTTAAAGAAAACAGGGATATATTCCAAAATTTCGTTATTTCAACACTTTATGTGCAAAAGATTAAACACTGGTAAAATAGCAATGAAAAAGATCACTCAAGCTTTCGGACGCATCAGCAGCAGTCCTTCATCAGGGGCAATGATGGTGTTATGTTTCTGCCTTTTTTTATACTTGAAATTTCTGGAAAAGCAGTTCATCAAAGCAGTCCCACAGAATGGAAAAACACAGTGGGAACCAATGGGAGGCCTGGAATAGAAATCATGGAAAAACCCAATGGGAACCAATGAGAAACCTATATTGCGGGGCACCTGATGTTGGGGAAGTCCCATACATTTCAGAGTAAGAGTTGTTTGTAAGTTTCTGGAAGTGGTTGTGATGTATTAATGGCTTTCCCATGTAGTTTGTAAGTTTCTCAAGATTCCAAGAAGAGTCTATTATTTTTGTTTGTGATGTGACGGTGTAGTATTTTTTTTGAGTCCCAGTCGGGTTCGTGTCCGTGTTGTAAAGCGTGTTCTGCCAGACGTGAGGCTATGTCTCCTTTCTCGAGTGCTTGTTTGTGTTCTTTTCTTCTTGTTTTGATCATTCTTTTTGTTTGTCCTATGTAATGTTTGTTGCAGTCTTTGCATGGTATTTGGTATATGGCGCCTGTGAGATCTTCTGGTGGAACTGGGTCTTTAACTTTTGTAAGTTGTTTGCGAAGTGTTGTGACAGGGGAATAGAATGTTTGGATATTTGCCTCTTTAAGGATGCGAGAGATTGTTTCGGAAATGCCGTGAATATATGGAATAGATATGCGGGTGTGAGATGTATTGTTTAAAGATGTACTATTGGGTCTACAGTTTCTGAGAATGAATCGTTTAGGGTATCCATTATTTTTAAGTGCCGTGTGTATGTGTTTTGTTTCTGTGTTTGAAAGTGTTTCATTACTGCAGTGAGAATTCGCTCTAAGACTTAATGTTTTAACAACGGAAGCTTTGTGGCATGTTGGATGATGCGATTTAAAATCGAGATATCTGTCTGTATGTGTGGGTTTACGGTAAACTGAGGTGAAGATTGAGTTATCGTGAGATCTGTGTACAAGAACGTCTAGGAAAGGGAGTTTATTGTTCTGTTTCGTATGTGAATTTTATATGTGAGTTTAAGTTATTAAGGTAATGGAAGAAGCTTTGGAGTGTATTAGTTTTAAGTATAACAAACGTGTCGTCGACGTATCTTTTCCAGAATTTAATGTTAAAATTCGGTGAAGACAAGGCAGTTTCCTCAAATGACTCCATAACCAAGTTAGATACAACTCTTGAGGCCATAGAACTATTGGCAGTGCCAAAATCTTGTCTATAGATAGAACCATTTGAGGAGAACACAGCAGAGTCCAGACAAAATTTCAAGAATGTGCAGATGTCGTGAGGTGTTAGTGAAGTGCGTTCATGTAGTGTTGTGTCATTTTGGAGGCGTGTAAGTGCGGTGTCGATTGCAAGTGATGTGGGAATGCAAGTGAAGAGAGAAATTACATCGAATGAGACCATGAGGTTGTCGTTGTTAAGTTGTAGGTTATTTAAAGAGGTGCAGAAGGATTGGCTAGTAGAAACAGTGTAGTCGTTATTACCGATTATAGGAGAGAGTAGACGTGCAATATATTTTGATAGGTTATATGTAGGAGAGCTGCAAAAACTAACTATAGTTTTAAGAGGAATATTTTGTTTATGAATTTTAGGTAATCCGTAGAAGGATGGTAAGCGGCCGGAAGTGCATTTTAAATAGTCGTAGAGCTTAAATGTAAGTTTTTTAGATTTAAATCTAAAGGTCTTCTTATATCTCTTAGGTTTAAATCTAAAAAACTTACATTTAATCTCTACGACTCTTTAAAATGCACTTCCTGCCGCTTACCATTCTTCTATAGATTACCTAAAATTCATAAACAAAATATTCTTCTCAGACCAATAGTTAGTTTCTGCAGCCCTCCTACATATAACCTATTAAAATATCTTGCATGTGTACTCTCTCATTTAATGGATAATAACGACTACATTGTTTCTACTAGTCAATCCCTCTACACCACATCAAATAACCTACAACTTGACGACGACGACCTTATGGTCTCATTCGATGTAATTTCTCTCTTCACTTGCATTCCCACATCACTTGCAATCGACACCGCACTTACACGTCTCCAAAATGGCACAACACTACATGAACGCACTTCACTAACACCTCACGACATCTGCACATTGTTGAAATTTTGTCTGGACTCTGCTGTGTTCTCCTCACATGGTTCTATCCATAGACAAGTTTTTGGCACTGCCATGGGATCTCCGGTCTCAAGTGTTGTAGCTAACTTGGTTATGGAGTCATTTGAGGAAACTGCTTTGTCTTCACTGAATTTTAACATTAAATTCTGGAAAAGGTACGTCGACGACACATTTGTTGTACTTAAAACTAATATACTGCAAAGCTTCTTCCATTATCTTAATAACTTAAACCCACATATAAAATTCACATACGAAACAGAACAGAACAATAAACTTCCTTTCCTAGACGTTCTTTTACACAGATCTCACGATAACTCTATCTTCACCTCAGTTTACCGTAAACTGACACATACATATATCTTTATTTCAAATCACATCATCCAACATACCATAAAGCTTCCATTGTTAAAACAGTAAATCTCAGAGCAAATTCTCATTGCAGTAATAAAGCACCTTTAAACATAGAAACCAAACGTATACACACGGCACTTAAAAATAATGGATACCCTAAACGATACCTCTCACACCCGCATACCCATTCCATATATTCACGGCATTTCCGAAATAATCTCTCTCATCCTTAAGGAGGCAAATATTAAAACATTCTATTCCCCTGTCACAACACTTCGCAAACAACTTACAAAAGTTAAAGATCCAATTCCACCAGAAGATCTCACAGGCGCAATATACCAAATACCATGCAAAGACTGCAACAAACATTACATAGGACAAACAAAAAGAATGATCAAAACAAGAAAAAAAGAACACAAACAAGCACTCGCGAAAGGAGACATAGCCTCACGTCTGGCAGAACACGCTTTACAACACGGACACGAACCCGACTGGGACTCAACAAAAATACTACACCGTCACATCACAAACAAGAATAGTAGACTCTTCTTAGAATCTTGGGAAACTTACAAACTACACGGGAAAGCCATTAATACATCACAACCACTTCCAGAAACTTATAAACAACTCTTACTCTGAAATGTATGAGACATCCCCAAATTAGGTAACCCGCAGTGTGAGGTTTCTCATTGGTCCCTATTGGGGTTCTTCCATGATTCTATTGGAGGCCTCCCATTGGTTCTCATTGGGTTTTCCCATTCTGCGGGACTACTCTGATGAAGGGTTTTCCAGAAATTTCAAGTATAAAAAAGAGACAGAAACATAACATCGTCATTACTCCTGATGAAGGACTGCTGCTGATGCGTCCGAAAGCTTGAGTGATCTTTTTCATTGCTATTTTACCAGTGTTTAACCTTTTTATGTAATTTCCTCCCTGGTACCCTGTATTTTATTTCAATTCCAACAGTTTAGCTGAGAAATTCTCAGAAATCTTAAAAATACTCATTTATCAAGGCAATGTTTTGAACTTTGCTGTCTTAAAAGACAGAATTTCATGACATGTGATACAGTGCAACTCAGGTCAGGTGCATTTTATCATTGAGTGTGTTTCCCAGTTAATGCAGTGTTCAGAACATAGAGATAGGATACATAAAAACATATATATAATTTTATCTTCATTGATGAATTTTACATTAGTAATTTAAATATACTCTGTGGGTTACTGTGTAAGCTTAAAACTACAGATACCACAAATGAGAAGAAAGACGATTTTAAAAGGTTTCGTTCAATCACTCAAAAATTAACAACTGGCAAACACGTTTTCTTTTGTCAGAAAGCGAATATTATCAAAAAATACACAACTTTTCTTTTTAAATTCATGATAATTAAATCAACGTGAAAATGAGATAACATAAAATAAAATATAATCCAGTAAAACTAAAAGTATTGTTATTCTGATATATGATCAGGATGCTGTCACCGCATCTCTGTCCCAAAATGAAACATATAATGCAAGAAGCATAGAGCAAACATTTTTTTTATTAGTGCAAAAAAATGTTATAATACATAAGTCATATGTATGCCTTTAAACACTGCACTTCGCTGTAAAGTTAATGTACAGCCAATTAAAATAAAAGGGAGCTGCTCTTCACATGTCCCGAAATGACTGATAATCATTAGGAAACAAATGCACTTTTAAAAATTAGTATTTGTTTCCCTTACTATTGGGTCTAATAACCTCAAAGATATGATTTGGGGCATTCCAGAAATTAAATTTTGGAAAAATTCTGGTGGTAATTTATACCAACATTAATAAATTCCTTTTTCAGTTTCACAATGCTTGACAATTGCTTTCCTTCTTTACGCTATCCTTGCTAGTGTACCCCAAGTATTCTCAATCAGTTTCAGATCCTGGCTTCTAGACGGCCATTCCATAACTTTAATATTATTGGAAGAAAACCATCATTTTGCAGAATATGCGGAGCAGATAGTGGCATTGTCTTGTTGAAATATGCAGTCTGGTTCACAAGTATGCTGGTCCATAAGTGAATACTGCTGTAATAAATGCTCATAGTCCAGAGTGGTATTTGATTCAGAAATGAATGCCATTTCTGACTTTCCATTGAAGCCAAAGCAAGCCCAAACCTCCACACATCCACCTGTGCTTGTTGTCGACTGAAGAATTGTCTTTGTTTCTTTCATAGATCATGAAAATAATACTTTAGGCCATCGGGTCCATCTAACTTAAATATTTTTTCATCAGAAAAAAAAGCACAGAAATCCATTCATCGCACCGTGACATATGCCATTTTGCCCAATTCAATCAAATTTCTTTTTGCAGTGGTGTTGAAGGGAGGTGTGTTTTTTTTTGGGGCCATGTAAAAAACTCTTGTCCTTATAAGTCTTCTGCAAATAGTCGACTTGAAACTTGAAAACTGTGATGCTGGAATTACAAGCAATTTGCCGGACTGATATTGATTATTCAGTAGCCAATGTCACTGAAGTTCAATCGTCTCTATTCAGTGTGCACTTGGGACAACCTGTGCCTTTTTTTTCCAATTCTGAAACTTTTCTTAACACACTGTACATTACAGAAATAGATCTATTCATCTTTTTCCTAATTTTTGTCACTAATAAGCTTTTTGCCTTCAATAATAATATCTTAAGGGCTTCTGTTTCGTTTATTTATTTTACACGAGCCATCGCAAAGAACAACATACATTTGTGCTGAAAAATTCAAACTTGCTGCACATGTTATATTTCTACAGATATGCAAATGGGAAAAGTAGGTATTTGTAATATAACTTTTATAATTAAACCATTTCATTCCAAAGTTCTTCATCTTTTTGGGACAGTGTGTTACGGCAAATTTGAAACATTTTTTACCAGCTTCTTCAAATTTGCTTTATTTTCAAAAATATGTCACATAAATATGCATATTCCAATGTTGAGTCAATATTATAAGCATCTAGAATTTTAAAATTATTTGCTCACTCTGGTTTTTTATTCTCTTTCCATTATCTATCATTTTGGGACAGAGTGTATTTTGCATATTTAAACTGAAATAAAATTATTGCACTTCCTTTCTTTTCTAATTCCTTTATATATCCAAAATTGATTAGTTAACTTACATAACATGCAAATTAAGGAGAAGGCGGTGCCAAGTTTCACCTTTGTGTCAGAATTATACTTTTTTTCTGTAAATTGAAAGTGCACACTTGGCATGGTATATGTATCAAATTTAGTTGGTGTTTTTCTAAGTTCTTTTTACAGGAATCTCTGAACGCCCTCTCTTTGTGATCACCCTGTATATTAATTCATACAGGTCTGTTAAGGCTATGATAATTAATATAATTTATTAAATAAACAAAGTAATCTATGTTCTTTCATAATTTTTCTGTCGACTTTTAAGCAACTGTTAAATAAATTATCTCGAAAATTAAACGACGAAATTTCATATCTTTAACTTTTCAGGAATTACTTTTTGATGTATTTATTCATCCTGAAGGACCTCGAATACGTGATAAGCTAAGTCATGGGGAAATCTGCTTTTTTGACATTCCTCAATATCTGGTTAAACATCTTTTTTGTATTTCTACAGTTATTTGTATGAAGTTCATGAGAAAGATTGTGGAAACACATGTAAGTTTCAGGTATTTTGACTGTAATGTGTTCATTAAAATTGTAATCTTGCATTCTCTTTCATAAATGATGGAACTTTTAAAAATACTTAAATGCAAAAGAAAAATAAACATTATAATTTTCTAATAATAAACTTTTTCTAAAAGTTTTAAGGTTGGTTTGGCATCAAGTGTATGTAAATTAATTTGCTTTATCATGTTCTCTTCAGTATAATAGAATATTAATTAAATTTACATAACTGCCAACTATTACAAATTGTCCATAATTATTATGGAATATGACCAGTTTTCAGTCATTGCAGAAACCGTATCGAAAGTTACAGAAATGTGCAGATTTTCAGCCATTATTATGTTTATGATATTTTTCACAATTTTTGCATGATCCCTGAACTGTGACTTCACTGCAAGATCTTCTCATCATGGCACACCAGACAACACAGGATCAAGATTTATGGACACCTAGAAAGTTTGGCATATTCTCCCTCCCCACGCCAAATTCTAGGTTTTTAAAAGCTAACAGATCAATCAGGGCTCTTAGTTGGTCCATTTTTTATTTAGAGGTCCATGTTTTCATCTCAAGTCTGTATTGGTCCTTTTTTTTATCATTTGATTACTTTTTCTTTTTTTTTCACATTTAGTGGATGCTTAATCTGAAATTAGTTAATTAACCATAAATAATCTTCAATATTCATACATATGTTTACAAAGGCATTTCCGGAAGCAATCACGGTGCCATAAAATTCACATTGTTGAATGCTTATTAGTCAGAGGTGATGAAGCTTCGGGACAGCCCATCTATATTATGTGATAGGATTACAATTCCAGATAAGGCAGGCAGGGACAGGATTTACAGGTCTGCGGAAAGTTTAGCACATTCTCCCCCTCCTCCCACTCACTTTTCAAAAGGTAATGAATTCATAAGTTTGTTTTTAATATATATCCTTTTCTACACATATGTATAATGCTTCAATTTTTTAAAGAATTGATTCCCCACTTCTAATATAGACACTAGGGTGATTCATTTTGTTAGGTAAAAATTTATAGGGTTTGTCCGGAAAGTAGTAGGACTGAATTTTTTTTAAAAAAATTTATTCACAATTTTGACACATCGACTTAATAGTTTTCAAAATATGCCCCTTCTGCATCAACACAGCGTTTCCAGCGACTCTGCCAATCACTGAAGGCTCCCTGGAACGCAGAAACTGGAATGCTCTTCAGCTCCCTCGTTACGGCATCTTGAATTGCCTGGACCGAGCCGTGATACTGTCCTTTCGTGACCCTTTTCAGTTGGGGGAAGAGGAAGAAGTCTGGGGAAGCGGCATCTGGGCTGTAGGGTGGCTGGGGAAGCTGTGTGATGCCATGTTTGGTCAGGAAGTGCCATGCTAAAGGCGCAGTGGCTCAAGTGCCACTGTCAGATGGAGCCTCCATGATCCCGCGACATGAACTGACGCAGGTGACTCTCAGCTTTCTGAGTCTTCAAATACCTCCACATACAGCCCCACAAAAGTTTAGACACAACACAAATTTGAGTATAACAAAATACTATTAAAACTGAAGAAGTAGGAACTTTAATATTACGAAGTATGAACACATGTAATATGCAAATTAAAAATTTGAGAACAGAAATCACATCAGTAGCGAACTTGCTGCAATATATAACTTAAAATAAGTAAAATATGTGGCACAAAAGTTTAGGCACAAACATAAATTTTAGCACTTGCATAAGGAAATGAACAATTTTAATAATCAATGTAGCCACCATTACTTCGTATTAGATTAAATACGCGGTCGTTCATTGAAAGCACAAGATTTTGAAAGGTTTCTGGTTCAAAATTAAACCACGCTTCTTCTATAGCCTTTTTAAGTTCTAAAACGGACGGATATTGCTTTCCATTGGCATACACAACATTCGTTAGTATGCCCCATACATTTTCGATGGGATTACAGTCAGGACTAAGAGCAGGCCAATCGAGAACTGTAATATTTTTAGCGCTCATCCATTCTTTTGTTGACCTGGATGTGTGGATGGACGCATTATCTTGTTGGAAAACCCAGTTTCGTCCACATAAAAGTTCGCCAAAAGGTAATAGGTGACTTTCAAGAGTTGCCTGGTATGCCTTGGAATCTTGTTTTCCATTCAAAAACGCCAAAGAAGTCTGTCCATTGAAGCTAAAGGCTCCCCAAACCATGACTGAACCTCCTCCTTGACGTCTGCTGAACCGACTTAAGGGGCGTTTTCGAAGATCGTGCCAGTAGTGCGAAAGGCCATCGGGACCATCTAAGTTCCACTTTTTTTCATCACTAAATAACACCTGCAGCCATTCGTCACTGTATGATATGTGCTGCCTTGCCCATTGTAGTCGTGCTTGTTTATGATGTAATTGCAAGCAGGGCTTGCGGCGCATTTTTGCATATCTCAAATGCCTGCATTCTACAATCCTTCTACGTATGGTTTCTCTTGACACTCGCATTGCTAACGTGTTTTTTATTTGATTTGCAGACAGGCTTTCATTTGAAGCCAATCTTCGTATTTGTCTATCATCCCGAATGCTGGTCACTCGAGGCCTCCCAGATCGTGATTTTGGTTGATACTGATCACCCCGGGATAACACTCGATAAATGCCTCGCTTTGAACGGTTCAATGCAACAGAAATTTGAGTAACAGATTTACCTTTAGTTTTCAGCCTCCAAATCTTCAAAATCTCGTCATTCGTAAATTGCTTTGACTTCGGCATCGTTCTAAGCATTCTAAATTATTTCAGGCCTTATATAACAACTCTGGGAAACGCCCCTTCGATCACTTGGGAACTTCGCGCCGTTAATTTGCATAAATCTGACATATGTGCCTAAACATTTGTGGCATGCAGATTCCAATATTACGGTGTTGGGATATTTTGTTTCAGTACTTTTGGTAATCTTTTAAGTTGCACAATTTATTATTGGTTCTAGGATTATTTAGATACAATATCGGCGAAGTTCAATGCAAATTCTCGCTTTTATTTATAATTTGCCTCTGTGTCTAAACTTTTGTGCAGGCCT
>QLNU02015360.1:271154100-271164493 GCA_006491805.2 Dysdera silvatica
AACGATATTAAAAATCAAAGTACATTTAAAAAATAATTCAACGTAATGAACTCTAAGTAATTTGGAGCTTTTTGATCCATAATGGATTGAAAAAGAATGCAAAACTTAAGGTAAAAGATTGGAGACTCTTCATTGGCTCATCACAAAGAAGTTTTAAAGCTGTCCTTCTTTACAACTGCAACAGATATGCCTTTATACCTGTTGGCCATTTAGTTCATCTGGAAGAGAGATATGAGAGTCCGGCTTTGACCCTGACCAAGCTTAATTACAAGGAATATGAATGGATCATCTGTGGATATCTAAAATTGTTCTCCATGATCCTTGGTTAACAGGGTTGTTAGATTAAATATCCCTGTTTCCTTTGCGAATGGGAGAGTCATGCTAAAGCCAAACATTGGACTTGGAAGGTGTGGCCAGGATGCTAAATGTAGGGGGAAAAGAATGTGCACTTCAAATCTTTGGTGGACCTAAAAAACAAGCACCTCTACCTCACATCAAACTTGGCATCATGAAGCAGTTTGAGAAAGCTCTGTCAAAAGATGGTAACACTTTCAAGTACTTGGCAGGTAAGTTTCCAGGGCTGTCAGTTGCGAAGCTGAAAGAAAGGGTTTACGTTAGTCCTGACATTCGAAAACTCATGAAAGATGAAATCTTTGAAACTAAAATGGAAGACATTGAGGGATTGACTTGGAAATCCTTTAAAGAAATTGTAAAGAAGTTTATTGGCAACCAGAAAGACCCTGTCTTTAAGAACATCATAGTAAACATGTGGAGAACTTCAAAGCCTGGGGCTCAATGAGCTAGAAGATTCATTTTTTAATCCCCATCTAAGCTATTTCTCAGAAAATGTAAGAGCTGTAAGTGAAGAGCAAGGAGAGAGATTCCACAAGGACCCAGGACATAAAGGAAATGAAATGGAGGTATCACCATAACAGCAGACTACTGCTGGATGCTGACTAGGAAGGAAATGCAAGCAGCACAGAAGAGAAAAGGTTCTAAACAGAGTTTTGAGGGTAATGAAAAGAGAATTATAATGATTTTTGACTTTGTGGTGGCTATGACAAACATAACAAAGTAATGAAATGTAAAATAATCTTATTTTTAAGCCTTTTCATAAGTAAAGTTTTTTAACCCTGTTAGATCTTCTGTGTGATTTGCGTGGGCCTTCATCCTCACTTTATGGAAAAACCTTAGGCGATAGAAGAAAAAGCTCGGCATTTTTTAACTCAAAGTACCGGAAAACATTAGAAACACATAAAACGGTGCAGAAAAAAATTAAAAAGTATTATTTTGCAGAGCTGTGTTATGCCAAATATCACTTTAATGTCCTTCTTAAGTGGGTTATTAATAAATTATCTTCAAAATTAAGCAAAGGGTCATAAATTTAAGATAGTTATTATAAAAGAATTAAATAAGTAGAATTCAAATAAAGAATACTAGGTATTTCTATTATCTATAACAGTGATTTTTAACCTTTTTCTTTTCACACGGCACACCAAAACCAAGTACTAATTTTCTATGACATACCAAAAAATAATAAAATAGTCGGGAATTGTCTGTTTTAAAAATTTGGCAGCACATTGGTTAAAAACTACTGCTCTAGAAGATGGTTGACATATTGGAAGTGGCATCTATCACTGTTTAAATTAATCATTTTTTCCTCAGAAAAAAAGGCAATTGCAACACTCTCTTAAAAACTACTTTATTCTAGCAATCAGAGTTACAATAATGTTCTATAATAAGTTTAAACATAAGACATATAGACAATCAACTTACCCTTTTGCATATATAACTGTTTAATACAAAAGATAACAAGTAAATATTCATATTGGAAACATTTAGGTTGCTGAACTATTCCAATTCTCTGTTTGAAAATTAGAACTCATTAAATAAAAAAATACTTATAAATAGAACAAATTAAAATATCAAAAGTAACTAAATAAAAAATACCTTTAGTTTAAGAAGTGCTGCTGGATGATATAAAGCTTGATAGTTAACTACTGACTTGTGTAATGTATGCAAATACGTTTGCTAAAAACATAAATCAATAGGATGTAACATACTGAAAATATTTAAAATATGAACCATAAAACAGTATGCACAGCATGAGAAATTTCTGTGAAGTAAACTTCAAGAACTTCATTTTATTTCTATAAGGAAACAATGAAAAGATGAAGTGGAATTTAACATATATAGCAACCTTTCTTTCCATACTTCAAGATACACACTATATTAAACAGTCAACCATTTCGTTTTAATATTTTATTCAACGTTGTGCAAATGCTTTCTGTATTGGTGGTCAATAAGTGGATTGAATATTGAATTACTAACGAACATAATAAAAGTTAAATTTGCTTAAACAATGGTTTGATGATAACAATCTTAGAGTAAATACTGAAAAAACAAATATATAATATTCCATGCTAATAATAAAAAAATAAATAACATAGAAAATCAAATAAAATTTAATGGAAAAACACTGGAAGAATTAAAAACAATGAAATTTCTATGTATTAAATTACACGAAAAACTTTTATGGAATGAACAAATAGATGATATACATAAAAAAAAATTAGAAGAATAAATGAACTATTAGCCAGATTAAAGAGTAAACTAATTTGAAATGCAAAAATTGATATTTATTATTCAATAATTTACAGTATATTATATGGAAATTCAACATGGGAAAACTAACTAAAACAAATAAATTATTACATGACAATAAATAAAATAAAACCATCATATTAATCACTAGTCAATTTTGACAAGAACATCAGCTACTAACATAGAAAATATACACAAAAGTATTTTAATATATATATATATATATGAAAGAATAAATGAAGGAAAACACATAGACATAATAGAAATAATAAAAGAAGACCACAAATATAATACTCGCCATAAAAAAGAAATTAAAACAAAATATATTCGAACTAATTATGGAAAAGATAATATGAATTATTACGGATTAAATATTTGGAATAGCATACCAAACGAAATAAAAAATTTAACACCAATAAAATTTTTTAAAAATACTTAAAACTTATTTTTTATCTAACCAAACATAAATGGCCAAAGTTTTAGGTTGCATGTGCATTACTTTTTTGTTCAGCATGTAATCCATCATGCATGTATGCATATGTAATCTATACACATATGTATGAAAATAAAATTCATTTGTATTGTATAAGTAGAGATTATCCTTTCCTTTTATTCAAAATTTGTATTATCTACTGATACAGTAATTACTTTTCAAGGATATCTAATTTCCCATGACATCTCCAACACATAAGAAAATAATTGGTCCTACCACCTAAATTAACTTCAACACCTTCACACCTTTTTCTGCATGATATCTCACAACCAGAGGTACTAACTTCTGTTCAAATGGTTTGATATGTCGATTAATATTGATATGAAATAAGTTTCTCTTAGCCCCTCATCATTCTACTTCATTGCAAATGATACAAGAAGCATTGGTGATTATTTCTTTGCACTTTGTTTATGAACATCTGAATTTATCGTTCCATGAAAGGTTTTCAGAAAGACTGTTGTGCAGTTTCATGGATTTAAAACTGTGGCCATGCACTGCCATATGATAAGTGAGGGTTATTCTATGTTGCCAGTGATAACAATTTTTTTATTGCACTTTGGATTTTCGCATTTAAAAAATTACTTATCCTGCTGTTGTGGATGCCTTACTTTTAAGAGTACCTTTATGGTTTCTTATTTTCAAGTGGTTGACTATGTCTGACTAACCACTATATGAAATGCAAAATTTAGGGCTGCATAAAGTGCATTTCACATTTTCATCTATCCTTTAATGAAAAAAGAGGGGAAATTCTCTCTCTCTTCTAATATCATTCATACTGAACATACATTTTTGCATTTTGTGTATGAAAATTAGAACATTCAACAAATGCTGGCAACTACTGTGACATGCATGTAGTATTCAGAAATTGATGATGTATTACACTGCCTGCAGAAGCATGGAAGAGGAAAAAAGTATAGCACAACTATTGCTAAGGTCATAATAGAAATTTGTCAACAATGCTTCATGGATTAGCTACCAAGAGTGCTACATAATTATACCAAAAGCGAAATAAAATCCATTACTTAAAGTTTTTTCCAGGAAGGACACTTAAAAAAAAAGTCTGACATTTGGAATAAGGTCGGGAAATCAGGACATTCTATCAAAAATTAAATTGTCCTGAGAAAAATGGGAATCCAACTCTATGCCCCTGTAGGGCTCTACTGAATTAAGTAAGATACTCTCAAAACTGATGATATCTCACGGAACTTCAACAACTTTAAAATTTAAGCATATGACTTGAATTGTCAGAAAAAATCCTGCATTTGTGATGGCATGATCATTTAATTATTACCACAAGCAATCATACCCTTACTTGCAATTAACCAGTAATGTAAACAGGTTATTCCTGTCCACCATGCTATTTCTGGAATATTGTGGCGTGGCGCTCACGTTGAACATAGAAGATAAATGGTTCTGGTTCATGAGAAGAACAAGAATATGCGAGAATTCTTCAGGCAGTCCGTGACGAGTTAAGAGGTCAGTAGTTAGCCGCAAACAACGAGACAAGTATCAGCACATTGTCTTTCTCTCTCCCCCCCCCTATCGTGCATGATTCTTAGTTCTGGTAGTAGCCACTCTTACATTTATTCTGAACAAATTCACGACATACGGTTGAGCCGTCTGATCTGCCATCCTGTGATGATTTATGACCTATGTTAATACTGTATTCCTCTGTTTGTGAAATCGTGAATAAGTATATTATAGCGGATCCCGTTTCTGGGAGTTTGGGGTCCTCCTGTGAAACTTCGCCACATCCACTATCTTATCCATAAACGATTTTTAATGTAAGTTCTTGCATTGATTAATAGAGACCTTTGAATCAGCACACTAAACGAATTTTGATTCATATTAAATGCAATTTAGTGAGAGTTTATAATTTCTACTAAGTTTCCATAGTGTCCAAACTTCTGTGGTTCATAAAATTTCTATGTGTCCAAATGGTTATGACTATTGTTTTCAGGCTTGTTGGGCTGGGTTTAACTTCCAATAAACTTAGTTATATATAATATATATCCAATAATTATATATATACATATATAATATATATATCAACGGTATATCAACAATTATATATAATATATCCAATAATTATGTATAATATATATCAACAATTATATATAATATATATCCAATAATTATATATAATATATATATCCAATAATTGATATATAATATATATCCAGTGTATTAATATTATGTATGTGCTCAATATGTATAGTATAATAAGAACAGTAATTAATCAGTATTCAGAATTATATGGTTTTAGGACTGAGGGAGAAGGCAAAGGAGCCAATGGCCAGCACAAAATTTTCAAATTTGTTCTGGCATATCCCAGATACAGTGTTTAAGTGTGACCTTGAGTTGCTGGCCTTCATCAGATTTGAAAATAAATGTCTTGGTTCTATTCATTTAAGTCAGCGGTACTTCAACTGTGGTCTGCGGAGCATATCAGGAGGTCCATGAGATCTTCCCAGTGTTCCACAGATGTTCGGAAAAATACAAAGCAAATAGCATTTACTCTTTAATGCTAAGAATAAATTATGAGGGGACGAAAAATTCCTTCCTTAAATAGTGAAAATTAGTGATGAAACACTAGAAATAAATATGTATGATGCAAATTCTGGGCTTTAAACTTTGAGTTAATTCTTGGGGGTCCGCGAGGGCGAGTGATCTCTGAAGGGGGTCCGCTGTCTAGGAAAGTTAAAGAACCGCTGATCTAAGTGATTTGTGTGTCAAATTTCAGACCAACTGAATAATATATAGGGGTTGCACACTTTTGTAGGGTTCAACTGTTTTTGCAAGAGAGATGTAACATGTTTGCACTCCACTTCTTTCGGAAATTGTAGTGTACTAAATCTTTTCTCTTTTTCAGGTTGTTAAAATGAATAACAGAAAGGGAATTTGGAAAGATGCCAGATACTTGAAATGCCAAGTGGTGAATTTCTGAGGGCTTGGCTCCCCTCTAGAGAACAAGTGTTAGTAGTCTTCATCTACCATCACAAAGAGATGAAGGAAACGCTTCCTGATGCTGCAAAGTCCACAAGTATCAAACTTCAGGAAAAAAGCAAACATCCCTGTAATGACAGAGGAGACTATTAGAGCTTGTATCCAGAAGTTTTACGAGGAATATCACATCTGAATAAAGAGAAATCAAGAAACATAGAAACAGCGAATATGCAGCAGCAGATTTGGAAAGTTGATCTTGCAGAACTATTTGATATCACTCGGCAAGATGTGATGACAATGAACAATATATTGCAAGAAGATATTCCTTTCATAATGAGAGGACAGAATGAGTTCATCAATGCATGGTCTGGATCAGTGGCAATTACCCAAAGTGCGGATTGTGCAGCCACACAGGGCCTTGGAAACCAGTGGCCTGCAAATGGCTGGAATATGTCACTCCCAATTAGTTATCCAAAAAAAAGAAAAAGAAGACATATTTGTAAATAAAACACATTAGGGTCATTCCACGTCAAGTGGTACAATGACTTTTAACTTACTATTTTCTATTGCCTTCATTTTTAGTATACTAAAAACTAGCGAAAGAAAAAGTCCCAGCTCTCATTTTTTTATCTTATCTCATTTTCCAGTTATGGTTTGAAATTGCCAAAAATAGGGAATTTTGGCTTTACTTGACTGCATTTAAACCTAAAAATCTCATCCTAAAATTAAGATATTAAAAAAAAAAAAAAACATTCTCTTCAGCATTTCATGGACTTTTATATGAGACATGATTGGTTATTTTTGAATTCTCAAATTAATTTAAAAACTAAAACTGTGATAAAAGAATGAATATGAAAAAAAATTTCAAAAAAATTATTTTATAATTTTTTTCCTAAACAAAAGCTCTAGCTTGAGCTACTTATATGTGTGCCGAAAATTATTGTATAATAAATTCAAATGAAAACTAACAAAAAACTCACCCCAGGGCTTTGTTTGTTGATAAGATTTGGCAATTATCCATGAGAAGGGTAATAATATCTCACATCCTAATATAACTATTTCTTGGTACGAAAAAAAGGAAAGGCAATGCCTCATATCGTATCAACCATATGTGATAAATGCATTCATCTAATGGCAGATAAAGCGCAAGAAAGCATAGCAACGAAAGTACAAAAAGCTAAACATTTCTCCCTCGGTATTGATCCATGTTTAGATGTACCTCACTATGATCAATTTTCTTTTATGTTGGGGTATGTAAATGCCAACGACAATACAGAAGAACATTTCCTAGAATTCCTTTATATTTATTCCCATACTAGTGAATATTTAAAAAATGCAGCATTTAAAGTGCTTGAAAAGAAGTATAGAATAAATATGGCTCTCATGGACAAATGTACGATAATGCCCCAAATATGTCGGGAAGATACAACAGTGTGCAGGCTAGAATACTACAGTGCAATGAATTTGCAGATTACATAACTTGTTCTGTCCACTCACTACGCCTTATAGGGAGATAAGCCACCGATTCATGCAGAGTAGCTGCAGATTTTTTTTAGATTAGTGCATCCCTTTATATGATTTTTTCTCTCCTTCCACACATTGATGGGAAAATTTGCTAAATTGCTTGTCATTAAATAAACATGGAAGGAAGTTAAGTGTGAAAAAATTATGCGAAACTAGATCATGTTGTCAAGGTAAAGCAATATTGGTGCTGAATTTAAGTTATGATGCAATTATAGAATGTTTAAAATCTCAACTAATACCTAAGAAAGAAACAAAACGTGCATGCAGGCGAGGCAATTGTACAAAACACTCTGTGTACCAGAAAAACGGCTCATTTGCAACATGATTTTTGAACATTTCAACGCAACAACACGATACTTACAATTAGTCTCAATGGAGCTGAACACGGCAGTTGATCTTCTTCAATCACTACATACGTTTACGTCAAATCTAAGAGAACAATCCAATGAGACAGAAGGCAGAGAGTGAAAGGAAAAAGATCTGCAAGCCTTTCCCAGATGAAACAAAGAGCATTGATGAAGATACACAGTTGCTATTACAAGGAAGCACCTGCTTTAGAGTTGGAACATTTAACATTATAATTGACTTGTTAACAGCAGCCTTACAGAAACAAACTGCCCAGTACATAGTTCTCCAGAAGAGGTTTGGCTTCTTAATGAAAATATACAATTCCAATTTGAATGATATCAGAAATAGTGCAAAGAAATTTTCATGTTACTATAACGAGGATATTGACGATACTTTTCCAGAAGAATTCATATATGTGATAAAAGAGAAAATAGGCAATCCTACTGTTGCAAATTTATACCAGCTACTAAAGAACAATGACTTTGTTTCCACATTCCTGAATGTGGGCATTGCACTTAGGATATACCCGAGATTAAATACAACCAGATAGGAAATCATTCAAGTGCAGGTGCTGCCCCTAGGGAGGATTTTGGCAGATTTTCAGCCCAATTTGGGTACTGTTGCATGATAATGTTTGCAATTTGTTATCTTGGTGTATTTCAATGAAATAAAATGTGTTTATCACATATTTACGAAATTAAACAACATCAGCAAAACCGCACACATAGGAGTGCTATGATCAATCGCAGTATACCATAGAACCAATGTAGCTTTCCTATCTGGTTGTGTTTAATCTGTGGGATATACCTAACACTTCAAGTGTCAAATGCAGAAGGGGAAACATCGTTTTCCAAAATGGAACGCATCAAGAGTGAAGCATGTTCAAAAATCACAAACAAAAAGTTAAATTCTTTTTCCCTGCTTTCTAAAGAAGAAAGTTTTTCTGCTTGCTTTCTTTGAAAGCAATTTGACAAGAGAGTTGGATTTCAATAACACAATAGAGGAGTTTGAGGTTTCAAAATCACGAAAAATTTCAATTTAGTGAAGTTTTCATTTGAAAATAATATACTTGTGAATACCTCCCCATTCTGCACAGAGGATTTATATGAATTATAAATAAAAATAAATGATTTTCCTTATAAATTGTGTTTTATATACAACTAGAAGTTAAGGCATCACAACAGCACAAAGCAAAGCTGTGACGTGGAACCACACACATACCCTGGTTTCCACCCCATCGCTTAGAATACATAGCTGTGCATCTGGCTTTGCTTCTTTTGCTGGTTTCGGCCATACATGAGTTACAAGCGTAACTATTCACGTCATCCTTATGCACTTTTAAGTTTCTGGATAAATTCGACAGTTTCAGACATGTTCTATTAGTTTCTACATTTGTCGCAACAGCATTTACGTCCTCATTGTAAATATTCATCCTTTACCATGTTCAACGACTTGCTGACAACGAAAATAAAAATGCTCATCTAACTGTGTGTCTCGATTCCTTGCATCATAATTTCTTAGAGGCAGATGTACATAGTTCGTAGCGGTGGTGGAAGTTGTGAGTTCATACAATTTAGTAGTCATAGTACCATAGTCTGTCATGTTAAGCTAGTACTACTTACCAGTTTAAGCTACATTATTACTCTCACCAAATCGGCGACAAAGTACAAAATCTACTCCCCTGCACATGAGTGCTTAAGCTAATTATGTTAATATTTTTCGGGCTATTCTGTGATGCTATCGATTTCAAAATATATGGCCAGGGAGAGAGGGAGCTTCCCCCTCAAAATCTAGAATTTGAACAGGGCCACAAAATTCCTTAATTTGCCACTGGTCTGGATAAGGTTCATACCACAACTCTGAAATGAAAAGAGAGCAAAGTTTGAAGCTAAAAAAACAATCAGAGCAAATGATCGAAATAAACAAGACAGTGGTTCTGGAAGCCTTTTTTTCCATATCTAATTCAAATGATGAACAAACTGAAATTGCTGTGCCATATCTACCACAAAAAGTGCCATGTTGCTTAAAACCTCTTTATTTTACACTCACAGCTACATGGGATCAAGAGCAACTCTCTGTTCGATAGGCAAGTAGTCATTCATTGCAACTGCAAAGAACCTTGGTCGTAATGTTTCACAGCTTGCCATATCTCCATATACTGTTCACTAAGCTCAGGCAAAGAACAGGACTCAAATGGCAAAATACATCGAAGAGTCAGCCTTCAAAAATCCTCATTTGGTATTACACTGGGACTGCAAATTGTTGCCAACAGCTGCCACTGGAAATGTCAAAACTCTGGAAGACAGAGTTGCTATTGTTGTAACTGGAAAAGATTTTAGACATCTGCTTGGAGTGCCTATTGCCAAGAACGGAAGTAGAAAGCAAATGGTTTGAGTCATCATTCAAGAGTTGGACAGATTTGGTTTACATGAACATATTATTGGTCTCTTATTTGACACTACAGTATCAAATACAGGA
>QLNU02015360.1:271164593-271204593 GCA_006491805.2 Dysdera silvatica
GGATTTGAAAAATTACCGACCAATTAGCTTGTTACCTGCTATTTATAAAATCTTCACAAAAGTGCTAACACATCGCCTGCAGAAAAAATTAGATGCAGCTCAACCAAGAGAACAAGCTGGATTTCGAAGTGGATTCAGTACAGTGGACCATATTCAAGTATTAAGAGAATTAATTGAAAGAACACATGAATATGAACTTCCATTGTGTGTTGCATTTATTGACTATGAGAAGGCCTTTGACTCTATTAAAACATCAGCAGTCATCAACTCTTTAAGATCAACAGACATTGAGGATGTGTACATTGACATGGTGAAACGTGTGTATAAAAATGCAAGTGCAAAATTTCGGTTACATAAAGATACCAAAACTATTAAAATTGGTAAAGGTGTGAGGCAGGGAGATACCATTTCTCCAAAACTTTTTACTTCAGCTTTACAGATGATTTTTCATCAAATAAATTGGAATAACAGGGGAATAAAAATAAATGGTGAATATTTAAATCATTTGCGGTTTGCTGATGACATTGTTATTTTTTCAACGAACCCATCAGAACTCCAAGACATGGTACAGGAGCTCTCAACTAGAAGTAAAGAAGTTGGACTGAAGATGAACCTACAAAAAACTAAGATCATGTTCAATAATTTCGTAGAGGAAACAAAAATACAAGTTGACAACATTGAGCTAGAAATTGCTGATTCATATATTTACCTTGGCCAGCTGATTTCAATGGATGGCAACATTATGAAAGAACTCAACAGACGTATTAAACTTGGCTGGAGTGCATTTGGAAGAAACAGTTTTATCCTGAAGGGGAAATTGCCTTTGTGTCTAAAAAGAAAGGTCTTCAACCAGTGTGTATTGCCAGTCCTCTCTTATGGATCAGAGACATGGAGTCTAACAGTTGGAGCAATACGAAAGTTACAGACAACGCAAAGGAGCATGGAGAGGTGCATGCTTGGAATAACTAGGAGAGATCGAAAAAGAAACACTTGGGTGAGAGAGCAAACTAGAGTAGAGGACATCATTGTTAAAGTAAAAGGACTGAAATGGCGATGGGCTGGGCATATTGCAAGAAGAACTGATCAACGATGGACAACAGAAATTCTGAACTGGATTCCAAGAGACCACCGAAGACCTAGAAAACGTCCTCAAACTAGATGGGTGGATGAAATAAGAAAACAGGTTGGGGTGACGTGGAAGCGAATTGCTCAGGATAGACTTGTGTGGAAAGCATTTGGAGAGACCTTCATCCAGCAGTGGATAGATAATGGTTGAATATGATGATGATATATATATATATATATATATATATGGCCTGCAAAAGGGTTGCTGGTATCTAACTGGAAGGAGACCCACACGCTGAACGTATGTGACGATGTGTGGAACCGGCCAGGCCAGTAACCTAGTGTCCTACCCCGCCTTCAAGTGGTGCAGGCTGAGCTTTCTATTTATGTGGCAAATTAATATTTGCTACACGGATAGAAAGGCGGAAGGGGAGGGCTAATTCACCAACCCGTCTAGCCAGCGTGGTGAAATTATGGCTAATTCCTCCATTATGTTGACACACCAGAAACCATGGCCCCTAGTCTCCAGGTGCTGGAGTGCTCCTGATCAAGGCAGCGGTCAGTGTGGCATGAAAGCAGGGGGTGCTAAGAATCACTGGAATGGCCCAGGCTGCCGTTTGTTATTGACCTTGGCTACGTTTAATGGACGATCCCTTGCTTCTGAAGCAAAACTTCAGGAATTGGAAGAAGAACTTGACAAGATCAAATGGGACATTGTAGGACTCAGTGAAGTTAGAAGAAAAGGTGAAGAGTTGGTGGAACTTAAAAGTGGACATTTGTTTTATTATAGAGGAACGGAAACTGGAAGAACAAGTGGTGTTGGCTTCTTAATCAACAAAAGAATTAAAGACTACCTTCTTGAAGTCGAAAGCACGTCAGATCGAGCAGCGAGGCTCGTTGTTCAACTAACCCAGCGATACCAACTTCAAATAGTACAGGTATATGCACCAACATCAAGCCATACCGACGAAGAGGTTGAAGAATTTTATGAAGAAATCAAACAGTTACACACCAAAGGGAAACATATCAAGCCAAAATAAAAAATATGAAGAAAGGAAGAGCCCCTGGCGATGATGGTATTACATTAGATATCCTAAAAGAAGCTGGAGAATATGTAGAAGACATACTTGCAAAATTCTTTACCAAATGTCTTAACAGCGGTAACATACCAAACCAATGGGATTCTGCAACAGTAATTCTTTTGCATAAAAAAGGTGATAAAGAGGATTTGAAAAATTACCGACCAATTAGCTTGTTACCTGCTATTTATAAAATCTTCACAAAAGTGCTAACACATCGCCTGCAGAAAAAATTAGATGCAGCTCAACCAAGAGAACAAGCTGGATTTCGAAGTGGATTCAGTACAGTGGACCATATTCAAGTATTAAGAGAATTAATTGAAAGAACACATGAATATGAACTTCCATTGTGTGTGGCATTTATTGACTATGAGAAGGCCTTTGACTCTATTAAAACATCAGCAGTCATCAACTCTTTAAGATCAACAGACATTGAGGATGTGTACATTGACATGGTGAAACGTGTGTATAAAAATGCAAGTGCAAAATTTCGGTTACATAAAGATACCGAAGCTATCAAAATTGGTAAAGGTGTGAGGCAGGGAGATACCATTTCTCCAAAACTTTTTACTTCAGCTTTACAGATGATTTTTCAGCAGATAAATTGGAATAACAAGGGAATAAAAATAAATGGTGAATATTTAAATCATCTGCGGTTTGCTGATGACATTGTTATTTTTTCAACGGACCCATTAGAACTCCAAGACATGGTACAAGAGCTCTCAACTAGAAGTGAAGAAGTTGGACTCAAGATGAACCTACAAAAAACTAAGATCATGTTCAATAATTTCGTAGAGGAAACAAAAATACAAGTTGACAACATTGAGCTAGAAATTGCTGATTCATATATTTACCTTGGCCAGCTGATTTCAATGGATGGCAACATTATGAAAGAACTCAACAGACGTATTAAACTTGGCTGGAGTGCATTTGGAAGAAACAGTTTTATCCTGAAGGGGAAATTGCCTTTGTGTCTAAAAAGAAAGGTCTTCAACCAGTGTGTATTGCCAGTCCTCTCTTATGGATCAGAGACATGGAGTCTAACAGTTGGAGCAATACGAAAGTTACAGACAACGCAAAGGAGCATGGAGAGGTGCATGCTTGGAATAACTAGGAGAGATCGAAAAAGAAACACTTGGGTGAGAGAGCAAACTAGAGTAGAGGACATCATTGTTAAAGTAAAAGGGCTGAAATGGCGATGGGCTGGGCATATTGCAAGAAGAACTGATCAACGATGGACAACAGAAATTCTGAACTGGATTCCAAGAGACCACCGAAGACCTAGAAAACGTCCTCAAACTAGATGGGTGGATGAAATAAGAAAACAGGTTGGGGTGACGTGGAAGCGAATTGCTCAGGATAGACTTGTGTGGAAAGCATTTGGAGAGACCTTCATCCAGCAGTGGAAAGATAACGGTTGAATATGATGATGATGATATAGAATTTATATTTATAGACACACCAAATACTTAAACGTTTCCTTAAGTTAAAGAAATTGAAGAAAACACTGAAGTATATAATGCAAAAATAAATGTGATCTTTAATATTCATAATATTAATGATTTACAAACTGCACCGGTTTAAGGATTTTATGGACCTTAGACTAGAACAGTGATTCCCAACTGGTGGTCCGCCAAAGAGTCCCAAGTGGTCCGCGAGACGGGTCATTATTTAAAAAAAAAATTGAAAAAATAAAATACTTACAAAAATTATCATTAAATATGAATTTGATGGTATATTTATAGTATTCTGCAATCTGACTGAACTTCAGAAAACGGTTCGTATTAAAAGTAATTCGTCTTAAGCTTGTTCATCTTAATAAGGTTCGACTGTATTATCAATAAATTCTTTTTCTGTTTATTATTTCTTTTTTTTTCCAAAGGAAGATTTTACAAACACATTTCCCCCAAAAAAGATTTGGCTCCCTTTTATATTAAGGTCTAGTTGTCAACTCGTGAGAATTTTTCAAAGTGGTCTGCGGGTACAATTGAAGTGGAAAAGTGGTCCGCGGCTTAAATTGAGTTGGGAACCACTGGACTAGAAGAATGGAATGGGCCTCTAAAGCAGATGCCTTCAACCTTTTTCAGTCCAAGGTCCAAGTTTTCCTCATTTTGTTGGTTTGCGGGCCACACTACTATATCGGGAATATTAAGATTGAAAAGGGTGGATCAGGGTGGAGGGGGTGCAGTGTGTGCCCCCCCGGATTTATCACTGTTGCTGTTTTTTCTTAGATTCCTATATTGGTTTTGTGCTCCATGAAAATATTTTCTGGATCTGCCCATGGGACAACATATATATTACAAAATACATATGGAAATAAAAAATACATTTACAATATTTTTAGTTATTAATATAAGAAGTGAAATCAAACTTTTTGGTGAGATTTTTGGCACCACTTACTTTTAACAAGCCTGTCAATATCAGGTTTTATTTCTGATGTTTCAACCCTAGGAATGTTTTTAAGGCAAACGCCAGTTATTCTGGCCTTAGCTTTTGATTTTACAAACTTTGTTCTCAAAAAGAGTTATTCACAGACGTAAGTGCTCCTGAATAGTGACATAATATTCAGAGCATGCAGTCGGATGGTTGTGAAAATGTTCTTATCGACATATTTAGAATCGAATTTAACAAGTCCTAGGTTGATTTTTTTTTTAAATCACTGTTGCGTTGCAAATCCACAAAACTACCTTTAATGCCCATATATGCAAGACAATTGAAGTAAAACATGACTGAGGAAGGACTGCATGTTACTTTTGTTTTCTAGCATTTTAAGATATTTATTACAAAATAGGAAAATGGGTACAAAATAAAATACATCGATTTAACATTTAGAAGGAGCAAGAGGTGTTATTTTTGTGTGAAACAATTTGTATTTTTTCATGAGCTAGCGGGCTGCAGGTTGAAGACCTCTGACCAAAAGAATGTGGCTACCAGGATATTCAATCAATAAATCTTGAGTGTTTTTTTTTTAAAAATTCTTTTCTTCGATATTCAGGTTTATCAGTAATGAAACTTTCTCAGACATTTATAAATAAACAAGATAAAAATAACACTAAACTTTTAATAACACAAAGTCCCTGTGGGTCTGAAACCACTTGGTCCATATGTAAATCTGGCACTGATTGCAAAAAAATCACTAATCAACATTTTGTGATGAAATTTTGCTATAAGGTTGATAACGCTTCTCAGTTACTAGTTAGTGATTAAATAGTGATTAGTTCTAAGTCACACAGAATCCTTATTGTTCTTGTGTGATAAAAATTAAACTAACCAACCATTGTACACTAGCTTATATATAAACGTCATCCAAAGTAAACTGCTAAAAAAAATTAAAGAATATTGTCAGTTTTTGGTTAAAAAATGGTATAATCAGAATTTTTTTAGCAAAATCAAAACATATTGTTAAAAATGCAAATTTTCAAACGTCAGAAGATGTGGATATGTGCAAATTTTATCTGTGACGTCGAAAATCATGTGTGAGTGACAGCGAATGAAAATAGGCTGTCAGCGTACTTACTGGAAAAGGTGAAAAGAAATGATAGTCTTGCTTTGAGCGCTTTATATCGGTGAGGGCGATGTGTGAACGAAATCATTTACCAGAATCTGAAGTCTGGAGGATTATTGGTCGCTTAGAAGTGGGCCAAACACAAGCCGTAGTTGTTGATTTCATGGGAGTATCGCAAAGTGTAATTTCCAGGATCTGGGATCGTTTTTTGGAGACTGGAAATGCATGTCAAAGACCAGGCCAAGGTCGTAGACGAGCAACAATGCCAAATAAGGACAGATATTTAAGGCTGACGGTGACTAGACACCGAACGATGAATGCCACTCTCCTCCAACAACACCTTCGCTTGGCTACTGGCACCACAGTATCAAGTCCAATCATCCAAAACCGAATCCACGCTGTAGATCTGTATGCTCGTACACTTATGGTATGTGTTCAATTAACAGCACGTCACCATACTGCCCGCAGACAGTGGGCAGGAGAGCATGTCAATTGGAGAAGGCATGAATGTTCTCTTCTGCGACAAGTCCCGTTTTGCAATTCATCCTGATAATAGGTGCATTTTCATCTGGAGGGAATGTGGGACTCGAAACAATCCTGCATTCGTGCAAGAAAGTGTCAGATTTGGAGGAGGTGGAGTGATGGTCTGGGGTGGTATCTCCATTAATGGTCACACCGACCTTCATTTCATTAAAAATGGAACTCTTATGGTGCAGCGGTACAGAGATGAGATTCTTACACCTTTTGTAGTCCCTTACGCTGAAGCAATCAGAGATAATTTCATGCTAGTGAACGATAATTGCAGGCCACATCGTGCTGTGTTGGTGGACAATTTCCTTTATGATGAAGGAATTATATGATTGGTTTGGCCAGCATGTTCTTCCGACATGAATCCAATAGAACATGTTTGGGACACGCTAGGAGGATGAGTTGCTGCCCGCCTATGTCTCCCACAAACAGTTCCACAGCTGGAAAGAGCTTTTCAGGAGGAGTGGGACAGAATACCCCAGTACCTCATTGATAATCTGATAGACTCCATGCCTAAGAGATGTTCAATGTTGCTGTTAATCAAGGGAAGCCACACCCCTTATTAAAATGAATTTTCTACAAAAAAAAAATCATATTTTTGGTTGTTTTTCTCAATTACATACATTGTGCATTTTCTACCAAAAAGCCTCAATAAAATGCATTTTTCTTTCATATGTGACGTCATTTCTTATGGCACACTATGTCTGTAGATAATATATCATCAGCCACCAAAACTCGTAATATATTTGCAATATCTATCAAAAACTTCAATATCCTTTAATTTTTTTGAACAGTGTACATGGGGATCTAAATTGTCACAATATTTATAAGAATATTTCTCTCAAGCTTTTAATTTATTTATAATAAATTAGGAAATTTTTTGAATTAGGAAATAGCAGGAAAACTGATCTTTTGCTATAGACTGCTTCATCGAAAAGATCAGCCTGAACTTAAATGTTAGTGAATTTGCTATGATGTAACCTTTGAATAAATACTATACACATTGTAACTAAACTTATTTTACTTTAAAATACATTTCTTTTTTGCGATTTGTAGCATTTTGGTTAAGTTTTAATACAAAAGAAAAAAATCTGGAGTTCTGCCAGTTATTTTCACTTTTATGGCAGAATTAATTTCAACCGGTTATAACCAGTGCTTTTAACCACCTTGGCAGAACCTTGCCAACTCTGATTAATTCCAGAAACTAATCTTTGACTGTGGAATATTTTGTAAGAGGAAAATTAAAGTTTTTTTCAATGAAACTTTCCATACTGGTTTGCAAAGCATGTCCAACTGCACTACTGCTATCTTGAAAAATTTTCATTTGGTCTTTTTGTTGATGTTGCAACTTTCTCTATTTTCAGAGGTTTAATGAGTTTGCGAAGCTGCTTGGAACTGGTTTCACAATGAAAGTCCCAATTTCCCTAAAAGGCAAAATCGTTTTCTCCAATTTAGTAATGGTTCAAAGACCACTTTGTAAGTCCTTAAAGCCAAAATTTCGTAAGTACAGCATTTGTATTGCTACTTCATTGATAGAAGAGTTTAACGAGAGTAACGTATGTAACATTTAACGAGTATGTAATGTTTAACGAGAGTAAAGCAATTTTAAACCTTTTGTAGATTTGTAAAAAAAAGTTTTGTACCTCCTTTACATACCCTCATTTTTATAACTCAAAAATATTCTTACCAGTTCATTTGTTGAAAATACAGTTGAGAAAAGATTTGCTGAGCCATCTTCTAGGTACTCAGAAAATATCTAAAACACGACAACAGTATAAAGACAAATTATTAGGCACATCGAAGCCATAAATGAATACAAAATTTTATTACAGCATATAAGAATCTGGAAAAAAAAATGACAGTTGGAATGAAGATCCACACATATTGCATAACATTCACGCCAAAGTAAAAATGCAAAGGCAGCTGGTGTCTTATGATGCAAGGATTTTCCTTCTAACAGATACATTAATTCAATTTCAAATTTCATTTTTTATGTATTTAACTACTTAAAAGCATTTTATTACACTATTTTAGTTATAGAAAAGCAATATATGACAAAATTTATATACATATGATACAAATAAGAAACAATTATTAAAAAGGAATAAAACAAAATTAGATTAATGCAAGTGGAAATTATTCAAATGAGGTTAAACTTCAATGTTCATGTTCTTCACACTTTGAAGCAATTTCAGTTACCTCCAGAAATATGTATGACATACTTTAGGAAGTAATGATTTAAAGAATTAGGTTCTGAGAGAAACAAAATTAATATTTATGAATGACAAGCAAATTCTGCCTCTCAGAAATTTTAGAAGCAAATAGTAAAAATTAAGTGCTTACTACTGTTATGTTAGTTACAGTTACTATTGTAATTTATGTTTAGATAATTTATGATAAAACTTTGAATTCATTGAAAATATTAGAGCTTGGTTAACAATGCTATGGAGTTAAGTTTTAAATGTTGGGTAGAGTGCATTGACATGTTTTAGGATGTTACCATCCTTTGTAAAGAGTTGATTAGATTTAACTCCAAGCAAACATGGAGTGTTATGCTATTGTTGATTGTCTGGCAGCAGTGCTATCTACCAGTGAAAAATATTTCAAAAGTTGAGAAATGAAGAGAAAAATTAAAAATGGGGTGTTCATTAGTGAGTAAAGTTGAATAAGGTCTTCCACACAGATCACTAAAGAAAGGAGCAGGACTGTGCCAAGGATGAGGCAAATGATCCGCTTATTTGTGGGTTTATAGCTCAAGGACTATAATGGTCATGCTGCACCAGGACCTATTGTTTTCCGAGGAATCTGAATTACTTTAGGCCTGGGGAACCAAACCCCAGACTACAGTGAGCAGTGCAATCTTTATGAGATCTCTGACTAAGCATTCTTTGCACTGTTGGGAGTTGAACCCGAGTTAATGGTGCAATAGGCAAACACGTTACCACACTGTGCCACTGAAGGGCCTGTGGCAAATGAAGCAGTTGCCTTAGGTTAAAAGCTTAAAGCGATGCCAAATGGGGTAATGTGGAAGTTTATTGTTCCAGGTAGGCGTTCATGTATTAGAATTAAAAATATACATATAATTAATAATTCAAAATAGTAAGTGTTAAAAACTATGTTTTTATTTGGGGCGGGAGCACCATTTCTTAGCATGGCACTGACAAGGAGTAAATTTATGGTCACCAATGAGATAGTTTACTCACAAATATGGAAAACTTCCAGAAATCAGTTGCTTGTATTTCTATAGTTCAAGGACAGCAAGGATCATTCTGCACCAAGCTTCCACAAAGTCTAACTCCAAAAGGGATATACATTAACAAATAATTGAATGTTTTCATGAATTTAAAGTTATGATTACTCCTTCAACAATAAACTATGCTGGTAGGTTTATGTAATTAAACATTTCTAACACGTTTGTTGTTTCTTCTAGCTGGAATTTAAGGAATTGTTTAATCTATGACAGATGTTTTCAAACTTTTTTAACCTACTGTTCCTTTCAACTCCCATAAATATTTGACAGCTTCCAAATATACAAAAACGTACAAATCACATGTTATGAACATTTTCATATAATATGTTATATAAAAGTTGGTTAATATCATGACACCCTTTGACTTGAGGTTTATTGGTTGTTGCCTACACCGCACATCAGGTAGTCTATGGTTATTGTAGTAGATAAGAGAGAAACCTGATTGCAGACGATTCCATCAGAAGGTTGCTGAAGGGGATGAAGAGTCTTAGATAGACACAACGAAGAAAGCATTTATTAAAAAGTATGAAACAGACACATTACAGGACATCGATTAATATTTAGCATACATGTAGATAACACTGGTTAGTTGCTGGGAGATGATGTATACATTGTAGGATGCATAGATGCAACATTAAGAGAAAGAAAAGTATGTGTTACATCTCCAAAGGATGAAGAGCTAAGAGGATGTTATCTGGTTGAAAATATTTCTTGACTGAATTTTAGGGTTCATGCCTGAATTTGCTATTGGTGTACAAAAGTCATGTGGTTACATATTGGGCCAGAATTGGATAAGTTTTTACATTTGGTATTTGAGTAATATGTGTTAACTGTTGTAAGTAGAAGTCATAGTGTTACAGAACAAAACACATTTGTATATACTAAAACTGTCTTTTGGTTTAACCTTTTACATTCAGAGAAAAAACATGCTTTACAAGGAATTTTCACATGACCTTGAATTTTCATATTGGGGTTATACTAGAAGGGATTTTAGGTTAAATTTAAGATGGCCATAGACCAAAACAAGCGATACCCCAAGAAGAGGCGATGCAGTTTGAAAACCCTGGTCTATGATTAGATGACACGATAGATTACATTTACAAAAAATGTACTATACTCACAGAATTGAAGAATAGGAATATGGTCTTTGATCTCCAATGAATGAATTTTATTGAAAGGAAAAAGTAATATTAAAGTTTGTTACTTTTTATTTTTGAAATTGTTTGGAATTACAATACAAATTTTAGAAAAATATTGGAAGACAAATAAACTGAAAAACTCCAAATCAAAATGATTAGAAGTTATATAAGCAGGAAATTTAGACAATTTTGTGATTGCAACATATTACAAAAAGGTCAAAATCCATACTCCGAGCAATAAATTTAAAAATAGAAATCTCAATGAATTAAAAATAGCTATATTTTTGGTTTATGGTGTTAGAGGATTGAACGTCCTGTATGACAACACATAATATGGAGATATATTTATTCTAAAATGTCTAAGGATGTCACCAGTGAAGGAAATTTGGTGCTCCAAAGAGACCACCTAGGTCAGCAATTGGTGGTTGAAAAAACAAACCTGGTAGACACAAGTTACAAATTTTTGTATTTATACTTCTACTATACACATTACTGATTATTATTCCATGTATGTATGCCTTCATACAAAAACAGCACAACACACACTAAGTTATTCACATTTTAAATTGTCAGATGTTCAAAACAGTATTTACACAATTTTAATAAAAAAATAATTATAGTAATTATCAAAATTAAACGTCTTTACATTTTATGTGTGCTGATTTGCTTTTGCATAAAGTTTAACGTTATTAAATTATTCAAGACACTTTTTCTCAGTTAAAATCGATTTTATTTTAATTTGTTTTTGAATAAATGCCGGCCCTTTTCATTCTTCCATTACAATGCCGCTTTCTTGAAGCAAAGATTGAAAGTTTCAGTCCTTCAGCACAAATTCCGATAAGGTTATCAACATTTACAATCTTATTTCTAAGCTTGGTTTTAATACTTTTTTAAACTACACATTTTTTTTGCATGAAACACTTTAACAATTAGAACGGAAGTAAAATAATTTAATAATTGCTTAAATTTGAAAATAAAAATAAAAATTAAAATCCACAATTCATTAAATTATGATACTTTTAAAATGTATGGGACAATTTTGTTAACAGATACAATAGCATTGTTAATAAGGGACTTGTATTGAAGAGTTATTCATTCAGAGGTTGAGGAAAGGTTGATAATGCTGAAACAATCAAATTGCTGCAAAAGTTGATCTTGATATTCTAAATTAAAAAAAAAAAAGTTTTAAAAATAAATGAATTTTATTTTACCGTAAAGCATAAAATAAGAAACTGAAAAAACTTTTCATTCCTATTCCAAAATTCTTATATCATTCTTGATAACTTTAAAAAATGTGCATCAATAAAATTATGCACGGCATTATGTTATCTCCAGTAAAACCAAAAAATTCGAATACCATTTATTCACTAATATTTATTTTGGAAAATAAATGCTAAAACATTAAAAATGTTCAATTTTAATATACCAATTTATTTTAAAAATTCTTTCAACCGTACCTCACTCCCACACCCCAAAATTAAAACATATCTGTTAAGCATGCATCAGATGTGACTAACTTGATGAAATTATCGTAATGTTGAGAAATAAATAGAAAATTTGTTTACTGCTACACAGGCCATTATAACGAAATAAAGTCAATGAAAAAATAACCATTTATGAAAAGGATGCAAACAGATTGAACATGGAATTATGGCTGGGTTTCCAATTTTGCCGCAAATTTATTGTCAGAAAAAGTTTAAAAAAATAACCGGATAATTGCAAATGAACATTTTTTTCCTGATTAAGAGAAATTCCTAAAATAAATGCGAAAATTTAACACGGCAATAAAATACTTTGTATCGTACCTGCCACGAGGCAAAACTGGTGCACATTGAAGAGAACGAACGTATTACATAAGGCCGTTTTTTACTACAGAATTTATAAACTCTAAAGTATGGATGTTGAATTGATACACTACATCTTGAAGTATGGCTTCAAATAAATAAGAACATGGAAGCCAATGCTGTTGACTCTGGAATTATGGTTTTGGGGCCTCGGTCAGGGTGAGGACAAAAGGAGAAAAGACCCAGAGGTCTGGGCAATTTTCTTTTATAATTGTCATTAAACACATCTAAAAAAAACAAAAAATGTCCCAAGAGTTTCTATATCAGAAGGAAATATTTTAAAAAATCCAATAAGAAACCCTGAAGTTCTATATATATGGAAACCTTGGAGTTCCGTGTATGTAAAAGGAGAATAAAAAAAAAAAAACCCTCAACAATCCGTTAACTTTTGAAAACTCTGAATGAATAGAGGGGAGCGAGAGAATATGCCAAACTTTCTAGGGAGCCGTAAATCCGGTCCCTGCCTTGTCTGAGGTCCTATGATGAGAAGATGTTGCAATGAAGTTACAGTTCAGAGACTATGCAAAATTGTGTAAAAAATAATAATGGCTGAAAATTTGCACGTTTTCCATAACTTTCGACATAGTTTCTGTAATAATTACAGACAATCAGTATTACACTGCCAGAAAATGAAAAAAAGAACACCAAGAAGGAATTGCTGGATGGTTATGAAATTTGCATATGTTAATGAGGTGGAGCACAAGTGGACGTAATCTTAATTTCAGGATCAACCAATTATCGCTGACGCCAAACATGCTATAATATGCAAATTATAGTCGGTGGTATTTAAGGAAAAGGGCGAAGTTGGTGTAATCAGTAGTCGAATTATAGACACTTGCGAAGACTCTGAAGAAGATAGAATGCCTGGACATGGATAATGCGTACAATTTCAACAGTTATCAAACTTTGAGAGAGGTCATCTAGTGGGACTCCGTAAGGTCGGTTGGTCATATTGTTACATTGCAGAACGAACTGGACAGGAAGTATTGGTGGTGGTACGATGGTAGCGTAGATGGTTCAAAGAACATTCCCACACAAAAAGACATGGAACCAGGACTCACAGACGGATTGCTGAGAGGACAGATTGACGCATAAGAAGAGCGGCGTTGTCAAGCAAAACATCCATTGCGTTGCAAATTCGAGCTGCCGTTGCACCTGAGGTGACCCTGCAAACAATCCTAACCATCTGCTGGAAGTAGGACTACATGCAAGTGTGCTTCTGGCATGTGTGCCTCTGACTCCAACCCACTGTCGGGAAAGCCGCAGTGGTGCCGCCAAAGTCTGCACTGGAGGGCGCACTGGTGATCTGTCGTTTTCAGCGATGAAAGCAGATTCTGTTGAGAAGCCTCAGATGTCTGTATGAGTGTTCACAGATGAACAAGGGAGCATTTCCACCCTTCTTGCATGCCCCATCGACACATAGGACCTACACCTGGTCTGCTGATGTAGGGAGCAATCAGCTACCACTAAAGAACTAGTGTTTTTACTGGCACGTTAAACAGCATTCGGTATATCAAAAATATCATTCAGACAATTTCTGTGACATTTGTAAGGTTGGTCTATAATGGTGTATGTAATCCAGCATGACAATGCCTGCCCATATATGGTACGTGCAACGCAACGTGCACTTCAAGGTGTGAGACAACATTCATGGCCTGCACGTTCACCGGACTTGCCGCCATTGAGCACGTGTGGAATTGTATGTGACAACGACCAACCGGCCTCACGGAGTCCCACTAGACGACCTCTCTCAAATTTCGTTAACTGCTGAAATTTTACACGTCTTCCACGTCCAGAGATTGTAGCTTCTTCAGAGTCTTCGCAAGTGTCTATAATTCAACGATTGATTACATCCACTTCACCTTTCTCCTTAAATACAACCAACTATAATTTGTATATTATAGCATGTTTTGATGTAAGTGATAACTGGTTGATCCTAAAATTAAGATCACGCCTACTTGTGCTCCATCCCATTAACATATGCAAATTTCGTAACCATCCAGCAATTCCTTCCTAGTGTTTTTTTTTTCGTTTTCTGGCAGTGTAGTTAGCAGCTATGCAAGACCTGTGTTCGTTGTGAAGGTCTTAATTGCCAAATTTTTTAGCAAACTGAGCATGGAGATGAACTTTCGAAAGAAAAAAAAAAAATTCAATTGCTCGCATCGCGAGATTCCTGGCTGGAAAATTCATTTTTAATGAATAGTGGATGTAAAACCAAATTCACAATTTGCGCACTTAAAAAAAAAAAACACCAGCCCATGCGTGTTTCGGGCAAAAAATTTGTTGTCCATGTTTACGATGATTGGTTCTGAGTTGGCGACAATTGTCGCCATACTGGCACCATCCTTAAAAATGTCTGTAATTCATGTTGATGGCAGTAGTTTACAATGAAGATATGGAATTTGGAATTATATTACTGCAACATAAGAGGAAATTAAGATGACTAAGAAACTTAAGTTTCTTAATTTTCAGTTTTGAGAATATATTAGCAAGGGTCATATGATGGGGAAAAAGGGAATGTACAAAGTTAACAAAAAATGAATGAAAGATTAAATGGCCTTGTTAGCAACTGCATCAAGAACTTACCTGAAACAAAACTTTTTTGCAAGTAATCTAAGAACCCATGGTCAAAGAAGCCTAGTTAGAGGATTAGTTGAGCAAGTGTTGAGTGATAAATTTCAAAAGAAATGATGCAGTCCAGAACAGGAAAAGCCATTACAAAGGCATATTACCAGCATAATTAAAATTTCAATAACTTTTGTAAACTGACTACATATAAATTTTACTAATTCATTTGATTTAAGGAACTTTCGAAATAGGTCAACTAATGTAGTGAATGATAATGATATGTCAACATAACTTAGTGAATGTCAAACATGTATTTTGGTAAGAATTTCATCATAAAACTCATTATTGCAAGACAACTAATATTAGAGTAAAATGGCAACACTTCTTGTACACTTGCAGTTGACTCTGATTTCTGACAGTCAGTAAAGATTGTGTGTGTGCCTGTCTACATGAAACATACCAATATGCTCTATCTAATATCCAAAACTATGCATTTTACTTAAAGAAATAAAGCACAGAAGATATTTTATACATACATTTTGATCGCATCTTACCTCTGTATATGTGACATAACGTCTTGAAGCCTGAAATTAGAAATTTTATTGGTCATATATAAAATATGCTTACATTTATAAATCCATTTAACTGAAAAAGGTGGAATCCAATGATATTTCAGGATTATCTACATAGCTCTTATTCCAAACCCATTATTACACACCCTGAAGGAAATGTCCTACCACCAATAAATTTTGAATGCATATTAAGTATCCAAAAATACAGAAATGATTACATTATCACTCCATAATCCCTCTCAAACATGCTCAAGATGTACACTATGGAAGCATTTTCACAAATTATTTAATGCAGTGAAACAGCAAAACCAGTCAGATTTGTAATCTGTTTGGTCTAAATCACAATAATCTAATGTTTATCTGTATAAGTAGTTATTTCTACAATGTGATCACAAAATGCAGCTTTTCTATGTGCTTTGGAAATATCTGGAGCTTTCATTGACGATGAAATTTAAATTATCTGTATATAAAGCCAAAAAGCATTATCATAGAATTAGAGGCTTTTTTTAAGGGGTGTATAATTTTTTTTTTAATGAAGTGTATATACATACATGACAACACTGGATTTTTCTGCTAAAAATATCACTGTAACTACCTTTAAGCAAGGCCACAACTAGACGTTTTTTACAGGGAGTGGGTTTAGAATTCTTTAATATTCCATGCAGTATTTTATTAATATATATTTAATAATATTAAACATCTATGCAGACTTAATTTAGCATTAATGAATAAATTTCTTAACATAAATTTTATATTGAGATACTAAAATTGATAATTTCTCGTATCCTTACTATAGAGCAGATGAAGATTCAAACCTCTGTAAAAAAAAAAAAACATGACGCACACAAGATCTACCATAGAAATCTATTTTCGATACATACTTAAAGTCAAAGAATAATTTCAATTGCCTTGTACGATTTTATACAGAACAAAGGATCTGAAACAAATTTCTACAATAATTTATTTTGAGAAAAAATATTTTCTAAGGGAGGAGGCTTATTACATTTATGGGGGGGGGCTTAACCCCCCTAGCCCCAGCATGGCTATAGCCTTGCCTTTCTTTCATACTAAGCTCTAATCTTTATGCAAAAGTAACTTTTACCACAGCTCTAATAAGAGGTTCTGAGGTAACGAAATTGTTAAATTAGTTTTAACTATGAGTCTTATTTTAAAAAAAAACTATCTCAACTTCCAAAATTTGTAAAGTTCTAAGTTAAAATTGTATGCACAGAAAGATGGAAACAATCAAAACAGACTCGTATGTGTCAGAAATAGATGAAGAGTTTTTTTTTTTAAAACTGCAGGAATACACAGAGTGTGCAGGATTTTTGAGGACATTTATGTCAATTTAGAAAATATCTATATCTCATTCAAAATCAACTTTATTCACATGTACCTTAGTATACATAATAAATGAACTCTGTATAATAGGTTTATTTAATAAAGTCACTTTCAACTTTAATAATCTTCTTGATATGGGCTCAGAAGTGCTTACAGGCATGAATCAAGTGGTCTTCGTTGATTTCCGATATGACTATGACTGCCTTCAAGGAGTTTTTGGTGTTGTGTGGATGTTTATTAGTCTCTTTTTCAACAATACTCCACACCCAATAGTCCAAAGGGTTAAAATATGGTGAGTTAGGAGGCCACAAATTGTGTGTCACATGATCATGAAGGTTTTCTGATATCCATTCTAGGGTAATTTAAGCCTTTTGCAGTGAAGCAGAGTTTTGTTGAAACACGTACAGCCTGCCATTGCGAACACTATCTGTCCAGGGCTTAACAACATTCGGCAGCACTACACGGTAGGTTGTAGCATTAACTCAAAGTTCCTGTCAAAAGAAGTGGGGTGGCAAGATGTGTCCTTCGTTACTCATAACTCCTAAAACCATCACAGCTACTGGGAATTTGGTATACATAATTCTGGGAACTTCAGATGGATCTAGACATAACCATCTGTCATTTCGGCGACTGAATTTTTGGTTCTGATATAAAAATTTCTCCTCAGAGAAAATCCAAAGCATGCCATGTTTTTTAGGATTTTTGACCTTGTTGAGTAACCATACTGAATGGATCAGACGATTCTCTTTTGTTCGTGCAGACATGAAGTGACCTTTCCTCATCGCATACGACTTGTATCGAATGTCTTCATGCACTAATGTTCAAATTGTATCCTCTGACATTTTGAAGTCCTTTGCAATGGCCATTATTGACTTTCCAGAGTTGTCATTGATAATCTTCTGAACCTTTCGAATGAACTCTGGTATCCTGATAATGTCAGAATGTCGGGAATGTCTTTTCCACTTAGAAACTCATGAACAGTCCAACCTGGAGGCATCCGACTCTTTTTGTACTTTATAGACAAATGATCTGGCAACGTTCAGGAACCTAGCAATTCCAAATAATTGTGTTTTTCTTGTAAGGCAAAAATTATAGCACATCTTTTCATGTCCTGAGTTAGTTTAGGTTCCGTCACCGTAGATTTGAAGCAAAAATGACAGATTAATACGTTGTAAGTTTTTTATACACTGAAAATGGTATGTCCTCAAATACCATACACACCCTGTATCTTGGATAGGTGGCTACTTTATTCAAGGCCAGAATTGGCCATATATGTCTTGTTACTTAATCATACTTTTTTACTGCTACCTTGAAGATGGGTAGATAGGTTGTATTCAGGAATATATTTTTTGTATTCCTTATAGTAAGGTAAAAAAGTGAGATGAGAAGAAATTTTAATAATGTAAACAAATAAGAACAATTGTTTATATTTGCAATTACAGTAGGACAGTATGCAAACCTGGATGTTATTAAAATTTTTATTCAACTTATAGCTACAATTTACCATATCTCTTCATAATTGAAAAAGAAAAATTATATTATAAGCATTATTTAATAAACTTTTTAACAAAATCAAATATTGAGGTATAATTGAATTCACTAAGATATTGTCTCAACGAATTATTAAAAATATGAATTAAACCATCATAAGATTTTTAATTAAGCATAATAGTGAAAATCCGTGATACGTTTTTGCACAAAACATTTCACTGTTGAGTAAAATAATTTGATGAAATGGGATAAAGTAATAAAAAACACACATGATAAAATAGTTGCCATTTAGTATTGCAATTTGGTTATTTTTTCATGGTACAAACATTTAAAACAGTTGGTGATGGTAATATGATAAAATATCTACATAATTCGAAGGAGGAAAATGTGATTAGTAGGGATGAGGGAAGTTTTCTTTACCAAAAATTCTGGTGTGAGAAACTAACACATAAAATTGTATATTCTACCAGTTTTTAGACTTATTTTCATTTTTACAAGGAAAGCCTTTCCATACTTACTTGAAACTCACATTTTTTATTATGCTATTTTAAATCATACTTATTTTTAAAATTCAGTTCATTATGAGGGCTAGTAATCAAGGAAAAAAGAAGTCTTTCTCTAGTTTTAGAAAATCAAACATAGAATTAAATGTTAAACTTAAAAACTGAGTAATTACTTCAGCCGTAAGCACCCAACCAGGACAATTATTGGCATATGCAAATATGATACGCAAGCAGTTCTCCAGTAGTGGAACAAGTAAGACAAAGCTTTCCCCATATCTATAAAATAATTGAAAGTTAAAAGATTTGAAGGAATTTCAATATATATTTGCACACAGCTTTTTAAAAATGCAGCATATTGTTTCAATGGAGAACTAAATAAATTTAAAATCATGGCATATTTACAAATGGAAATTAATAAATGATCTAAATAAGATTAACTTCAATCTATTATAGAAGACTAAAATTTCATTATGTTATTGTAATACATAAATTAGGTTAAAAATGTTTATTTCAAAAACTTATATAGCAGAGAAGGGGTCTTCAACTTTTTTTAGTCCGCAGACCAATTTTGCTTAGTCTTGTTAGCTCATAGGCTGCACTACTGTACCGGCAATACTAGGACAAACAAAAGGAGGATCAGGAGGGGGGTGGGATGCAAGGGCAACTTCCTGGATCTACCTCTGTTGCCGTTTTATCTTAGATTCTTATGTTGGCGTTGTACCCTACTCAAAAATATTTTTTGGACCCGTCACTGGGACTAAATACACTCTTTTGCAAAAAAACCCAAAGACCCCTAAAAAATTATCCGATCATCTCAAAATTTCGCATGCAAATTCCTTTAGATCAAGTATGCAAATGATTAAATTTTCAAAGCCAATGAGTGTTAAGTTCGATCATAGCGCGCATTTCTACTGCGCAACTGGCATATTATAAAAGAGGTAAAATTTGCGAACGGTTTATTTTTCTCGTTGTCGGCATTGTAGTTCCCTGGAGACGCCACCAGTAATGCCGTTATGACACAGTCGAAGACAATAAAGTTTGAGAACCCACTTGCCAGTTGATACTTTGTAAGAAATTACAAGTGAAAAAGATCTTGTTATATTAGGTGGTCACTTTAATAATAATGTCCAACTTCAGAGAGAAATCTCAAATGAGGATGGCGATACAGATACAGTGAAGGATGGCAATATAAAGTGGAAATAGATGATCGAGTAAAGACTTTTAGCTAATAACTCTTGGAGATTCAACAGAAGATGAAAAACATGCCTCTGAAATACAGAAGATGAAAAAAAAATGACTGATGTGGAAACGGAAACTAGTAAAACAAAACAAAGATTCCTTTTTCGGACTCAATGAAGTCTTCGAAAAAATTCAAGGAGCTCAAAGCTTGGCTAAACAGTTATTAAATAAGCAAGTGGAAAAAATGTTACGACTTTTGAAGTTTAAATTTCTAATTGAAAATATGCAGGGGAAACCATTCGGATAAGGATTCCAGATGTAGCCAGTGCTAAAGCTGATAACCAGAATATTATAGCTATTATAATTTCTGTTGAAAATGAAAACTTATATAAACCGGGTATAAAATATGGCATATAAAACCAACTCTATACAAGGAATGAATTTACTGTCCACAAAGATTTCACTTAGTTATATTTTTTAATTAAATATTCATGTAACATATTAAATTTAAATCACTTAATATAAATATTCACTTATTTTTTTTTATTTCACTTAATGAAGTTCCAAATATTGAAAGAAGTCTAAAAGAATGTGCTTGCAAGAATTCTAATTTAGGTGGACAAGGATTTCAATATAGTAATTGTACAATCAATTGTAACTCAAATTGCTGCAAATGTAAGAAGTCAAAAACCCATTTTAATTCCAAATGTTACAGAAGCCTTTCCTGCAAAAATAAGTAATTTGTTTATAATCATTTAATCATTAAGAACTTGTTTATGTAATAAATAATGAATATCTCTTATAAATGAAAGTAATAAATATTATAAACATATTTTTATCAAATTCACTAAACTTCACTGGTAATTACTAATATTTATTGGCAGATGTGGTTCTAGACAAAATAATTTGGGGGACACAAATTTCTCCCTATACACATAGGAAATATAATAAAATACCAGCCTAAACTGATACTATTTACCGGTAAATATGATTGTTTTGCATTTTTAACCACATTGAGCAAAAGTTGTGGTTATTATCACTTTCGCTTTCTTTTTGGTTTTACGGCTCAAAGACTACAGTGGTCATGCTGCGCCGGGACCTACTGTTTTCCGAGGAATCCGAACCTCTTAAGGCCTAGGGAACCAAACCCCGGACTACAGTGAGCAGTGCGATCTTTATGAGATCTCTGAGTAAGCGTTCTTTTTGCACTGCTGGGAGTCGAACCCGGATTAGCCGCGCAATAGGAGAACGCGTTACCACACTGCGCCACCGCAGGGTGGTTATTATCAATACTAACCAGATTTATCACATGAACCATAACATATACACTGAAGAGCAATTGAATTAAGAGATACTTGTCTAGTATTATGCAGCATCACCTTTTGCCCTGATGATGGCAGTGATTCATTTTGTCATGGACTCGACAAAACACAAGAAGTATTGGGAAGCCATATGGATCCACGATCCCAGAAGTATCTCCCACAGTTCAGAAAGATTTGATTGAGGGAGGTCAGAGGTATGGACATCTCTCTTGATGGCATCCCAGATATGTTCGATGGGATTGAGGTATGGTGACCTTGCTGGCTAGGGAAGCAAGTTCACATCTGAGGAGTGTTCATTCAACCATTCTGACACATTTTGGGAGCGATAGTATGGTGTATTGTCTTGTCGAAGGAAGAGGTCTCTAGTGGGATGTTGAAGATGAACAAACAGGAACACATGGTAGTCAAGACTATCCCAGTACCATTGACCTGTGAGGAATGATGTCACATGTAGCAAGCGTTCCATTTTAGACCACGTAAAAAGTCCCCCAGATGAGAAAGCCACCTTCACTAGCTTGAAAAGAACCCTGGTGGCAAGAAGGATCAATCGCTTCAGGCGGTTTCTCATGTACTTGGATTTGAGACAATTGATCTAATGCCGACTGATCCAAAGTGTTGATAGGTCCAAAAGCGGTTTGTTCCATTTTCAATCCTACGTCCTATCAATTATTCTAAATTCGATCCCTTCAATAAGACCGTTCGTAATTCGTTCATCCAAATGGTTATTTAATGTATTTATTTATTAATTCATGAATTGCCATTTTAATTCATAAATTGTGATTTTTTTGTTTTGTTTGAGTCAGAATTTTTTCTAGAGGGGGAGGTTAAACACCTCTTATTTGTAGCCAGTGACCAGATATAGAGGACTTTTCGCTTAGACAAAAGTATGATGGCATTGAAGGATACATTTGGAGGGTGGGTGGGTAGGAGAAGATTGTAAAATACAGGGAGTATCGATTCCTCTTCCCCTTGAAATTTCAGTACAGTATACTTTCGATATAACGAACCTTGATATAGCGACATTTCCAACGTAACAACTTGCGACTTCAGTCCAGGAAGCATCGCCATAGAGCACAATGTTAATTTGTTCTCCATACAATGACCGCAAGCTAACACCACTATTTGTTAGAGCAACCTTTTTTGGACTTTCCGAAAATTAAAAGCGGTATTGTAAAATTGTATATTCTGCAAACGAAGAGGTATTTAGATTCTTTCAAGGACAATCAACTTAGACCACTTTAAAAGGTGGATAAGTAGACATCTTTCATTATGTTTATTGTGTAGATTTTGAAGATAAGGTCCCTGCTGAAGTAGCACTATATTGCTAGAATAAGGGCTGGTAGCACCCTATTGTGTTGATGGCGACGGATCCATGTTTACATTTTGCCTTAGCTCTTCATTACTTTACCCCTCTTCCTCCGGCCATAAGCATGGCCACTGGGGTGCTGAAGCACCTCATTACATTGTGCAAACATTCCTTTTTAGTTAACAACATCTCCTTATTCTTCTAGCATACCACCACTGAATTGCATAGCCATAGCACCCAGGACTGTAACCATTAATTAATCGAGAGGGAAACAATATTTTTTCCCGATGATTGACTACAAGCAAAAAATTTTCATTTACACAACAATATAGACATTTCCATATCAGGATGGGGGGGCAGTCTCTTCGACCCTCCCTTGCCTATGACCTTGATAGCATCCCTAATTGTGAAACCCTTGGTCATGATAATGCTTCCGGCTTTCAAACTTGCTCAAATGTCAATAATAGCAAATTCTACTATTTCATAAGACCAGAAAAATAAAAAAATTAAGGAAAAATAAAAACAAACTGTGTGTGTGTGGGGGTGAGGTGCAAACTTCAGTTATTTAACCATCACCTCTAATTCATCCTTAATGTTCCCCTTCTCCCTCTAGTCCATATGGTAAAAGAAAAGAATGTATATTAACTTTTTAAAAACACATGTGATCAGTGGCATAGCCAGATAATTTGCCACCCGGGACAAGTAACTGTCATCCCCCTACTAAATGCCATTTTCAAATGCACACAGGTTTTGCTAGGGAATGAGATATTTATGAAATACAATTCAGGTTTTCTCTGAAATTACCTACTACAAAAATAATATAACGAGAGCCTTTTACAATGCACAAATACTTAAGATCAAAATGTAGCTCTCCTTGATTTACTGTCTGAAAAATCTTTATCTCACTAAAATCAATGGACAAAGCAACTTTATGTTCTATTGGCAGGATAGCAAGATTTGTAAGTCTTTCTTGAGACATTGTACATCGCAGGTATGATTTAACGAGCTTCATTTTGCTAAAAGAGCATTCACATAATATAACTGAAACAGATAATGTTAAAAGAATTTGAAGTGCTATGGCCAATGTTTTATAGGCTTCCAATCACATTGAAGAAATGTATATGAAAAGCGCCTGTAGAGAGTAGTCCAATTCTTCTCCTAATTGTTTTGCTCTTTCGAGAGACAAAATTATGTCTTTATAATACTCATACAATTCAGATTCGTTCAAGTTAATTGGATAAAATAATGCAAGATCGACACATTTCTTATGAAGCTTGACAAGCTGCTCATCAGTTTCATAGTTCAACTGTCTAACAAACGACTCAGTAGCACAGAGAAAATCAGAGCGGTTCTGCAGCTCTCACAAATGTGAAAACTGATCTTCGATTTCAATCCCAATTTTATTTAAAATTTGCCTAAGGTACCAGCACATTGCTTCTTATGCACTCAACCCTACATCAGATGCATTTTCACCTTGCATGAAGCATTTCCTTTTCATGTATCTGTGCACTGAAATCAGATACGGACATAGACTTCCATTTTGGGGAGGGTCAAGGACAGAATTTGCCATGGTCTTGGAATAACACCCTTCATTTATCATGAAAGTTGGAATTTTTTACAGTGAAAAAATATATTTTGGGTGGGTCATGACCTCTATGAGCATCCTTGACCAAAATGCTCCCTTCACTGTGCATATTTTCAGCTTGAGAAATGGCAGTGTTACATAGTTCATTTTAATTTCAATTTTATTAATTAAAGTTACTAGGTGAATAATAGTTTGACTGAAAGACAGAGTTTTAGCCTGAAAACATTTCTGAATTCTGTCACAGTCGGGAGTACCAGTGACCAGAAATATAAGAGAGCTATAAATTTGAACTTTTGGATGTCAATGAGTATTAGACTAGCATCACCATGTGAATTAATTGTTCCAGAGGAAGCATCGGATAGTTGTTGAAGTGCTTATATTATGCCGTTACTGCAGCAGCTTTTGAACTCCATCTCTTGACAATGATACTAATGTACTCACTTACAACCTATCACTACTGAGTTGATGATGAAAAATTAAAAAATAGACGTTCTAGGGTCCCACAGAAGTAACAGTTTGAACATTCACATGTGCTGCATGAACGCAAACCAGATTCAGAGAGTGATTGTCACAAGGGACTAAAATAACCAATGCATTTAGATCTAAAATCTGTTTTTGAACACCAGCTATTGTAGCTTGATTGTCACATGATTGATCTCTTCAATCTGAAAGAACCAATCCACCCTTTTCCAGTTTCTTCATTGTTTTAGCCGTGATTGCTTCTGCTGTCTTTTCATGAATGGGAATTTAATAAAATGAATGAATGAATGGGAAATTAGTAAAAGCTTCCTTGATTTTCACAGAGCCACACTTAATCTCAACAAATCTCACTCACAATTTGTGACATCTGTCCAACATGTGAATTGTCTGGGGTTGTATCAAATATGATATTGTAATGCTTTGCTTTCTGAAGTGCCTGAATTATAGACTGTCACAACTTTGCTCCCAATATATTGACTCATTCATTTAATTGAAATTCATTCAGTATATATGGTGACAAATAGGACAAAGAATTATGTTTTTTAGAAACTGAATCCAGATGATCTTTCATGAAAGGATCAAATTTTGCTAAAAACTTCATTAATGCAAGAAAATTCCCAGAATTTTGATTACTGTTTAAAACAAAACATGAAAATAGCTTTTATTTAAAAATGAAAAAGTTAAACATGAAAAGCGATTTGTATGTTTTACTGCCTCCTAAACTTAAGGTGTCAAGTGGGGAAAAAATCATAAAAATCCTAGACTGGAGTAACAAAAAAAATTTTTTTTAAAGGCTAATTGCAGACGCCTGAATTATGGCACCCGGGGCAACTGCCCCTTCCCCACTAGCTATGCTACTGCATGTAATACATTTACTTTGTAAATTGACTGACTCAGCAATGTACACCCCCCACTTTAACTGATGGTGCTGTCGGTGTTGGACAAATCATTCCCTTTGACTAGTTGGCATTGGACTAATCAATGTTGGACCAATCATTCCTTTGGATTAATCGCCCCTTTGGACCAATCATCCAGGACCACCCATACTCATACCCTACCATAATAATGAACAAACATTAATTTTGAATAATCAATCCAGACAACGTTTTTGAACATTTCTAGGATCCAGTGGCGAGAGAGAAAGATGTTCTCGTACACACGTTAATCTTTGCACTTAGTGATGTGCAGTCAGCAGAGGTATACTTGTGGGATGATGGTTTCTGTATCCTGTACCAAGGAGATGGTTCTGGATGATGCAGCTACTTACACTTTGTTGTGCACCAGCGTTAAATTGCTGAGTGATTTGTTACACTGTGATTCATCCATCTGCCTTTATAATGCAATCTAGCTGATGACAACCCTGATAATCCACATATTATTGACAACAGCAGTTGGACCTGGCAAAGATGGTTCATTAACATACTCACAGTACACCCTTGACACAGTGGCTCGTGAAAATCCCAGAGCCTGCATGACTTTTGAAATACAGCGACCCATTTGTCAGGTCCCGACAATCTGCCCACGATCAAACACACTTAGTTCCTTCATCTTACCAATATTGCACTCGATTATTAGTGATATCATCAGCCTCATTACTTATATTTTCTGATTGCTACTTAGGTCATTTTCTTTCTGCTTCCAGACCCACCCACAGCATCAAATTTGCATAATGCCAGCTGTCTCTAATTCAATTGCCCTTCAGTGTACAGTCAACTTCAATTTAGAAATGAATGCATAACATCAGTATATTAAACATGTCAGCAAAAAGTTAACTAAAAAACAAACATACACATCTTCCCCCACCCACCAACATGGTTAATATACAATTGTTTAAATTTACGAAGTTTCATTACCGTTTGCTTTCATATTTTGCTACTGCAAATTCCCAACACGAGATGACGTGAGTAAAAATCGCCGATGAATGTAAATAAATGCATAACATTTTACATACATCATCATCATGAATATCTACAGGAGAAAAATAATTTAAGATATTTGAAACTATAAAAATTGTATAAGCAAAATATAAAAAAATTTGGTAGTTCTTGTGGGGATTCAATTCTATAATTAGTACCTGGGCCTCCCTCATGAGCCAAATAGGGGTAATGTTATTTTGCCCGAGTTGTGACATCATAAAATTTTCACAGAACTCGAATATAACATCAAATTAAATCCTTCTATATTTTAATGGAGTAATTTTATACTTCATGTAAATATATCTCAGAATTTTTTTTATCGTTTTGCAGCTATTCTTCTTGAAAAAATTTTAACCTTCTCATCACATTTATTCATCAATAATGGATGACCTTCAACTTGTTCTAGTTAAGTGCAGGTTTAATTTATAAAACAAATATACTTCTTATTTAAACACACAAAATATTCTCTTCTCAAGAGTTTTACATGCTGCTTTTAACTTCAGACCTTGTGAACGTAAGTGAATTAACCTTACCCGCTCCCTAGCTGTGGCCTCTGACTATGCCCTTATTTCCACCAGTGGAAAAATATTACATTTCTGGGTTTTTTTCCAGTCCTCTTAAAGTTGAAACCTAACACCCATATTATTAAATAATAGCACACTTGAAAAGCTTTAAAATGAAACACTAAAAAATCTGCACATTTCTTAGAAGCCAAGGTATAAATCCATCTTTCTGGGACATACTACATAAGCTAGATCTATCTTCCTTGCAGTCCCAAGTAAATCCTCCCTCCCTCCTTCCTTCCACACAATATGCATCACTCAGAGCATGTGCACTCAAGCTTCGAGCTAAAGCAAAGAGTTGTATATTTTATAGCACAAAACCTTTTCCACACACATTGCAGACATTAATTCACTTGCTTTTAAACAAGAATTTAAATGCAATGAATAAATAAAATTTACGTTACAAATGAATCAAACTTTATTTTTTTAAATAAAGTGCAGAAAGTTATTCAGCTCTGCAGCACTTATAGATGAGCAGCCACTTATTCTTTGTTAACTGAAGTGGTTTAATAGTTAGTATTAAAATAAAAACAAATTACCAGTTTGACTTCAGTTGGTGATGCACTTGTTTTTATTTATATATATTTAAAAAAATAATGGTTCTAATTCAAGTTTAAAACAATTTTAGACGATGAAAATTGGTTGGTTATTTGTATTTCTATGGTGTAAGGACAGCAAGGGTCATTCTGTACAGGGCCATAGCTATACTGGTGTGCGAACATTAAGGATGGGGTAGGTTTTCACATGTAATGACATACCGCAGTATTCCAAATGGTACAAAGCATACCATAACATAGTAGAGACCTAAGAATATGGGAAAGGTGAACAAGACTGACTAAGAAAAGAATCAAAAGGTGCAAAGAACCTTTATTCGAAAGTGAGTTCCTAGGACAGAAGATAGGTAATGTCCATGTGACAGTTAAGAAAACTAACTGGGTACTCTTTTTTAGTTCCTTCTGTTCGAGATACGATGGTCAATTACAAATACGGCATCTTCGTCATGAAACCATGTGAAAACGAAAAGTTCAAAAAAATGTCATCAGGTCATCAAATCGAATCTCTCTCGACCGGCGGAAAAGATCGTTGCCACAAACCATGGGACTCTGGTTCTAGAATTTCAGGAAACAGACCAATTAAAAAAAAAAAAGGATGAAATGTCGCTAGGGGATGCTATCACCTCTCTTTTTCTCCTCCTATTATAGCGGGCCACTATATCAACCGTTAACTCATGATTGTTTGTGAGTTTTATGGCATAAGGACAGCAAGGGTGTTGCTACATCGAGATCTACAGTTTTCTAAGGAATTCCAAACATCTGAAGGCCTAGAGAACCAACTCCCAAATTGCAGCTAGAAGTCTGATGGTAAACTTTTTCCTTGGTGGGGATATCGTTGGGAGTCAAACCTTGGATAACGGTGAACACCTCACCACTACACTACAGCAGGACCCATTGTTGACTCAATGCAAAATTTGCTACAAAATTTATTCATTAATGCTAAATTTTCAGTCTGCATAGATAGTATTAAATATATTTATAAAATACCTCAAATCATTAGCGAATTCTAGGCCCACCTCCCTAAAAAAAGCATCTAGCTGAGGTCCTAAGAGGGTATCTCCACCATTGGCACTGAGATGGGAAGAAAGAAAGCCTGTTTGTTATGAAGGACACAAAATTTTAAAAGGTGACTTTTCCCCCCTTTTCAAAAAAAAAAAAAAATTTCAGTCGATCTTTATCACAGAATTCCGACAATCATTCCTTCATGGGGAAAGCAGCCCCCCCCTTCTTTGCTAAAAATATTGTTATTTTATAATAATGGATACAAGGCAATCATAAATGTCCCCCCTCCCCACAACTGCGATTTTCCGTCACAAAATATTCTCTTGTTTAGGTAGCTAGCTTAACTATGAAGACCAGGTAGGATGATCCGCTCTTCTAAAAATGGTTTGGACGAATACTAGACACATACAGAGTAGGATCAAATTTCTCATAATGGATATCTAATTACGAAAAATACAGTGTGGAGGGCAGAGGAAAAGGCAGTGAGTGGTACTTAGAGTGCTCAAGGCACTCAAGCTGTGTCTAAGGAGCCTCACACTTTAAATCTGGGTTTAGAAAAGGCATGAGATGTATTGCGTATTGGTCATTCTTGTTCTAAAGAAATACTGCAGCAAGTGTCAAGAGTGGTGGTATGGGAGGGGAGTTGGTTTTCTTCTATGTATGTTCTCATTGTTCGTAAAAGGCACATCATAACCCGCATGGTGTGAAGTTCAATGTTCGTTCTTTATGTTGATTCACACTGTGTGAAGAATGTCAGTAACAAAAATTGAAACTAAAACATACTTCAGAAAAATGTTGAGAAATAAAAGAACGAAGTTAAGGACTTTTTGCAGACTTTGGGCAAAAATAAGGACTTTTAAGGACCAAAAATTGTTTCCTAAAAAATTAAGGACTTTTAAGGATGGTACGAACCCTACTAACAGACTTACACTTAATAAATTCTCAGATCTTATACCTCTTCAAACCCCAAATCACAGCTGCCCAACCTCAAGTAACTCTAATTTTATCCCTATTTTCTGTGGAATAAATATTGGACATAGGTGCACGGGTTATTTAGGCCCCAAATTATGGAATTCTTTGTCTGAGGACATAAAAAATTTCTTTTCTATTTCTTTGTTTAAAATGCATATCCGTACTTTACTATTAGTCAACAGCTCAGTACTCCTATTATGTTATTTTCCATGGGTGACATAAGTTTTGTCAAACCTCTGGATTTTTCTTGTCTCACCCAGGATGATACATAAATTGTTAAACTTATATTAATTTTTTTTATCTTGCCAAATAAATTATCGATTCACTGATAGTTACTGTTTTCTCATGGCATGGCTGCCATGGTCTTCTGATTTTACATCATGTGATTTTTGGCAGTAATGGATTGGGGTGGTGCTACCAGTGCCATCACACAGAGCCCTAACCCAAGGAGGATGACAAAATGGCCTAATGACCACAAAGTGCAAACAAGGCCAAATTTAATTTGATAATCTAAGAGCTTATTCTTGAATTTCAATAAATCAAATTGATGCTTTAAAATTTCTCTAAATGCAATATGTAATTATGTTTACTTTGACATGTTTTCTGAAACTGGTAAGAATAAAAACACGCAAAAACAGAATGAATACTGTGTACAGAATTTTCATATTCTATAATATGACACTGCAAATAAGAAATTAGTAAAGTAAAAACCACATGAAAATGGATGAACATATTTAACTGTACAAAAGGTGTTCCAGATTCCTGAAACTCACGTAAGGCTTTAATTTCTATATTAAAATAATATAATTCTCGGCTCATTAGAAAAAGTACTTGAGGTTTATGTTGAGAAACAAACTCCTTTGTCATTTCTGGGATAACATATATATATGGTAAGCGCATGTCATCGTTGTTTTTCATATATTATCTCTTCATAAATGGTTTACTTTCCTCTAAGACTGGATAAAGTGTTTAACCTTTTTGCTCATGCTCGATGCTATAGTTTTCTTATGGATTCTTTTTGCTTGCTTGGACAATGAATTTAAACTTTGTTTTGGTAATCATGTCGGCAGTTCTTTGCCTCATGTGGTAGTAGAGCATGGTTACTGCCTCGGAGACTGTTGTTAAAAAGTTTTTTTAGGGTTGTTCCAAGTGAAGCAAGTTCTGCATTTTCAAAGTTTTCATCAGAATATTTTATTGGAAGCTGAAACAAACAATGGATAAATTTACTATTCCTAAGCTTGAAGGTGAAAGAAACTGGATTACATGGAAGCGGCAAGTGAAAACAGCACTTGAATACGATGATGTATGGGACATTATAACAGGACTTTGTGTATAACCAGTACCACCTAGTGAAACTGCTGGTGCTGTAGAAAAGGATTCATATGAAGTAATGAAGAACTTCTTCAAGAATGCAAGGTGCATGGCTCTTAACATCGTCGGAAGTAACTTACGTGAATCAGTAGCGAAATTAGTTGAAACTTGTCAAACAGCAAATGAAATTTGAAATAGTTTGCACAGTTTTTTTGAGTAGAAAGGGGAAGAGAAACAGTTTCATGCCCTGAAGCAATTTTTCTCTCACAAGCAGGACCCAAATGACAGTATTGCCGAAACCATTTCAAAGTTGCGACGCTGGTGGACTGAGGTCAATGATGAAATGATAAAAAAACGATAACATGAAATTTCCTGATTCCGTCCTACATTTTAAAATCCTAGACTCTTTGCTAAAACGGTATTTCGAATTTGCAAACACATGGGATTCAACTCCAAAAGAATTTCAAACGAGCAAGAACCTGATAGAAAGACTTTGAAATCTGGAAATCAGAATGTTGGAACATGCAAATCCATGCGATTCAATTGCACTGGTGGGAGTTAAATCTACAAAGGAAGGATTAAAACATGGCAGTAATGTGAAACATGGTAGCAGATCTCCTGCTGATAAAAAGAAAATCAAGGATGTTGTTTGCTGTAAGTGCAAAAAACAAGGACACTTTCTGCAAAATTGTCCCAATAAAACCAAGAAAGTTCATAATTGGGAGACCGAAAAGAAATTCCCGAATGCCGCATTGGTCGGAGAAACTGTTTTTACTGTTGTGTAAGAGGAAGAAAGCTGGATAGCAGATTCCGGAGCTACGCAGCACATGACTAAACACAGGGAGTGGTTTGTTACATATGAAGAATTCAAAACAGAACTGTCTGTGAAATGTGCAGGTAATGGACAAGTCTTGTTAGCTAAAGGAAAAGGTACTATTCATGTTGAAGCTAAAGTTGGGGAAAAGTGGATGACGTATGAATTACATAATATATTGCTAGTGCCAGAAATTTTGAAAAACTTGTTCTCCTTGGTTACTGCAAATAATAAAGGATATACATGCCTAATGGACAGAAATCATTTAGAGATTTCTAAGGTGGCAAAACTGTTTATTGTCGGGCACCGAGAAAAAGGCTTAATTTATTTACACATGCATGCAAAATTCCTGAGATAGCTGCTGCTATAAATGTTATAAATGATTCTTTGCAAATTTGGCATGAGAGGTTAGGTCACCAGAATAAGCGACATGTTCAGAAATTTCTAAAAGCCAAAGAGAGAAAACGTTGTCGTTAACGAAGAGTTCTGCAAAGTGTGTATGTTTGGTAAACAGCAAAGACTTAGTTTTGGCACTTGAATTGATCATACAAAAGAACCTGGTGAACAAATTCATGTTGATTTATGAGGACCTTTCCCTCAAAGTCATTAGGAGGTTCTCGCTATTTTGTAGATTTCAAGGATGATTTTTCTAAATACCATTCTGTATATTTTTTGAAAGAAAAATCCAAAATTAAGGACATGCTTGCACAGTTTTTGACAAGAGCAAAAGTTTTTGGACACACTGTAAAAGAGCTGCTGACCGATGAAGGGAAGGAATTTGTGAATGTCTCTAAAATCGTAGCGCATGCTGGTTTACACCATAGGGTTACAATGCCATATACTCCACAGCAAAATGGATGTGCTGAGCAAGAATTTAGAACTTTAATCAAAGCTGCTCGAACAATGCTACGTGCCAAAGATTTACCAGAATCGTAAATAAGTAATACTTTATTCCTTATTATTATGTACATCAGGAGACCATACAAACGATTTGCTTGGGAAATGGAAAGAGAGCAGTAGCGATGCTAGTAACGGGGCTCTCTTTCCGGAAGACAAAGCAAGGGATTTCTCGTATTCAACAAGAAACAATAACGATATCGATTCGCGCGTACAAATCCGCATTGTTATTAAGAGATTTACATTCGCAGGTGTATCACATTTACAGAGTTTATGAGCAGAGTCTTGACTCGAAGATGTTACAAGTGAAGGTTGAAGTCCAAAGGTGGAATCTTTGTGGGCTGCAGAGTAAGAATGTTTTTCCTTGTAGCCTGGACCGAGAGAAGAAGTAGGAGAAACAAAAATAGTAGAAAAATGTAAATGAATTTTGAGTTGACCGTTGCGGGTGCAGTTTTAAAGGACATTTATAAGGAAAGGCAGACAAAAGAAAAATGGAAAAGGAAGAGCAGGGAGAGCAGAGGAGGGGGAAGAACTGAAAACTAAAAGGAAAGAGTGGGAAGGCAGAAGTAGCAGGCAGAGCATACTTGATTTAAGTACTAATCAAAGATTTTGGCTTTAAAGGCGTGAAAAGACAGGGCTTTAAATTCTTGAGGGATCGAATTCCAGATTTTAGAACCCGTAACGGAGACACTGTGTGTTTTATAGTTTGTGCGAGTCCGCGGTAGCCTGATATCGTCCTGGTGACGTGTATTGTAATCATGTGTCGTCTGTGAGATGGAGAAAGGTAAAACTAGGTCACCTTTTGTGACTTTGTACATAAGGAGTGCAAGTTTATATTTTACTAAGAGAGTGAAAGGAAGAATGCGCCATAATTTAAAAAATTGGCCAGCGTGTTCATGGAAGCCTGCAAAGTTAACTATTCGCATAAGCTTTTTTTTTTGCGTTCCTATCAATTGCCTAAGGGAAGTAAAATATGTGATTCCCCAGACCTCAAGACAGTAGGTAAGTTTTGAATAAAATAAAGAATAGTAAAGAATCATTAGGATATATTGAGGAACGACATGTCTGAATCTCAAAAATATTCCCAGGAGACTGCTAAGAGAATTGGTGAGATCGTTAATGTGTTCTTTCCAGGTTAAATTTGAATCGAAAATTACTCCAAGAAGTTTGGCTGATTTCGTTTCCTGAAGGATGGAGTTGCGGAAAGTAATAGGAGAACTGTTAGGTAATATTTTTTGCCGGGAATGGAAGATAACGTAGTTAGATTTTGCAACGTAAAGCCAACGTGAAATGTTATCTAAATCTTGGTTGACTTTTTGCACTGTTTCTTCGATATTTTTTCCCGATACCAGAAGTGTCGCGTCGTCAGCATAAAGAAACAGCTGACTATTCAGGACAGCTTGGGGCAAATCGTTGATGTAAAGAAGGAAGAATAGCGGAGCTAAACAGCTTCCTTGAGGTACACCAACGCAAATAGTTTTGCGAGTTGAGGGAGTTTTACCTATGAAAACTTGCTGTTGCCTATCAGAAAGGTAGCTGTTCAGTAATTTTAGAGGTGTACCCCGAATACCATACCGTTCTAATTTCGTCAGTAAAATGTCATGCTTAACATTTTCAAACGCTCTTTGGAGATCTCTTTGCATTCCTATTACAAAATTGCTTTTGTCTATTTCGTCAGAAATCATCTCTTTGATATTAAGGAGGGCGGTAGTTGTTGACCTATGTTTTCGAAAGCCGAATTGATGTTTGTAAAGTAAGTTTTTACTTTCGAAATATGATTCAAGTCTACTGTGTAAAGCCTTTTCAAAAATTTTGCTAATAACTGGAAGGATAGAAATAGGATGATAATTCTGAATGTCAGATGGGTCGCCTTTTTTAAATATAGGAATAATTTTAGCCATCTTAAGCTTCGAGGGGAAAATACCCTTATTGAAGCTGATATTGATTAAATGCGCAATAGCATTTGCAAAGAAATCTGGGTTGGCTTTAACAATATGCGGCGGGATATTATCGAGACCTGTGGACTTGGAACTAAGAGCATTAATAGAACGCTTGACCTCGTTTCTGCTCACTAGTTTAAGGAAGAAAGAAGACCCGGCCGCAGGGAGAGGTTCAAAACATCTGAGTGGCGAGTGTGGGGGGTGGAACTACTGTTGGGAGGGGGGGATCGTTTGCAAAAAGTTAGTTGAAGGCGTTGGCTATTTTATTAGTTGTGGTGAGCTCAGTGCCAAAGGCATTGATTTTGGTGGGGAGGAGATTATTTGATTTTTTGCGGTTTAGGGCCTCGTAAATTGTTTTCCACGTAGATTTGTTGTCTCCGAGTGAGATTTTAAACTTCGCATCAAAGTAGTTCCTTTTGGCTACTCTCAGGATTGTAGTTAACAAATTTCGATAAGAAACATATTTTGATTTTAAAAGGGGGTCAAAAGGACTGTTCCTGTATTTAGCATGAAGCCGATCCCTATTGATGATGGATTTCAGGATACCTCCTGTGATCCAAGGCTTTCTTGGAGTGCGTTTATAAGACTTATTAATTAAATATTCGGAATTTTTTAAAGCCCCAGTTACCCCTTCTGTGAGAATATTGTAAGCCTCGTTGGGATCGAAACTGTTGTACATCGCGTCAAGCCAGTTTGCATTGTTGAGTAGTGAGGAAACTTTTTCTAGGTTGTAGGAAATTCTCGGGGTTTTACGATCAATAGTGCATCTTGGTAGTAAATTCGATATTTTAATAAATACCGGAAAATGATCTGAGATTCCCGTTTGAATTATGCCTGCCTGAAATGGATAGTCGGTGATGTTGGAATAAATATGATCTAGGAGGGTTTTTGACACGTCTGTAACTCTGGTAGCTTTATTAATGAAGGGAATGCAGCCGTGGGAAGCAAGGATGTTAGATAAAGAACGGTTAATAGGGGTGTTCTCGAGCGAATTTATATTAAAATCACCGCAAAGTATTAAATTCGATTTTGAAAAATTTTGGAAAAGAGAAATTTCAAGTGCTTTAAGGAAGTCGGCTGCATTGTTGTTTGGTGAACGATAAATAACACCCACAGAAACTGTATTCAGAGGGGAATAAGTATTTATGTCCAGAAAGAGTGATTCACAGGAATCAATTGGGCCGACGTTTTTAATTTTGTAATTAACCGTTTTATGCACGTAAATGGCTACACCCCCGTGAGAGCTGTCTGGTCTGGAGACGTGTTCTAGACGGTAATTATCTAGATTTAAATATTTAGCGTCGATTTGAGAAAGAGTTCTGGTTTCGGTTAATGCAATAATTTTGAAAGGAATTTTTGAAGTCGTGAGCAACTCCGAGATTAGATCTAAGTTTTTAAGGAGACTACGGATATTGATGTGCAGGACGCTTAGGTCGTCCCTGCAATTAGCTAATATGCTTTGCAAATCGCCCGCACAGTGATAGTGACAATTAATAGATAAGGGAGAAAGAAACCGAGAAGCCATAGCGAAGGAAGGAGAAAAGAAGCGCGCGATAAAGGTAAAAACAAGAAAGCCATCTTTTAAATCCGGAAGCACCCCACACGGATCATTGACGCCGGATAGATGGGTCCGAAGGCTGGTCGACAATGTTGAAATGTTTAAGATTACGGCACGTTATTTGGAGAATGGTACTTCCGTCCGTGTATCGGCTGAGGATTTTTCCATTAGAAGTCCACAGGTGTTTCCAGCCATGTGTACGTTTTGCTTCGAGGGCGGCTCCGAATAGCTGTTTCCGTCTTTGCGTTAATTGTTCACTTATGAATATTGGCTGCACTTCTCCAGAAAATCCCTGGTCCTTCGATGTAATTCTTTTTTTCCTGGCTGTGGCGATAATGGTTTCTTTAGTGCGGCGATTTACAAATCGAGCTATAATGGGCTTGAATTTTTGAGAAGAGAGGACTCGATGAGATGCTTCCATATTGGAAGTATTTAGTTCGATGTTTAGAACTTTACCAATCTTTTTCAGGATCAAATCTGTAGATTCACCTTTGCTCTCAGGAATATTACGGATTTCAATATTGTTTCTCCTATTATAGCTGTCGATTTCATCCAAGGCGTATTCCAGATCCGTTACTTTGTCTTTCAGAGCATCGTTTTCTGCGGAAAGACGACAGTTTTCCCTTTTCAGGTCAAGACACAATTCCCTCATCTCTTCAAACTTGTTATTCATGAAGTTGAGGCTTTGTGTTACTTCTTCCAGCTCTTTTAGCTTTTCTAGTTTGTTTTCGATTTGCCCAAGTTTTGATTCTATTCGTTGAAGGCAAGCTAATTGGTTTTCCACCGTTTCGAGGCGTTGACCGAGTACCACACAAGAGGGGGCCATTTTCCGCTGATTAACAAGTGGGGTTATCGGCGAACGGGAGCTCAATTGATTGTGACCTGCTTGAAGGAGTGACAAGACTGGCTGTGGGCTGAAGAAGTAATACGGCCGCACATTTCTTAAATGGCAAGGGACCAACTTCTGTTACTGAAAAAACACCTTTTGACCCTGTGACTGGTCAGGTTGCCAGTGTTGATCACTAAAGTTTTGGAACAGAGTGTTTTGTGCGTTTGTGTGCCCAAGTGTTAAATGTCACAAAAATTTTACAAGAAAAGGCATCCTTGGTTGGGCTATTGTGACAACAAGGATGGCCTGTCGGTTTGTGATCCTGTACGAATCAATGTGAGCCGAGACGTCATGTTCAACCAGAACAAGCCTGCAATAGGAACTGGAATGTTCAGTTCCGGAAAAGTTAAGAAAACTCAAACACAAGAAGTTCAAGATGATATAAACTTAAACATTATCATCTTCGCGATCGTTCAAAACTGGTCAAGCCATCAAGTTTTGATGATTATCAATGTTGGCAGGTTCTGATGAAACAGTGTCAGTTGATGAAGCTTTAGAATCGAAGCAACGAAAAGCAGCGATGGACGACGAAATGAAGTCACTGATTCAAAATAATACATAGGATCTGGTTGAACTTCCTGCTGTAAAGAAAACTATTTGGAATAGATGGGTTTTTCGTGTCAAAGACGATGCTGGAGCAATAGCGAAATGACATAAGGCTCGACTGGTTGTGCAAGGTTTCTCCCGACGAATAGGAACAGACTTCCATGAAACATTCGCTCCAGTAGCAAGATTTGAGACCATTAGGACTCTTGCAGGTGTTGCAGCAATAGAAAAGTTGAAAATGTCTCAGACTGATGTGAAGACGGCTTTTTTGTATGGTCATCTTGAAGAAGAAATATATATGAATCAACCAACCGGATACAGTGATGGAGCAAATCGTGTATGCAAACTGAAGTTTTTATGGTTTGAAACAAGCACCTTTTCGAATTTTCTTGCACATTGTGGCTTGAAAGAAAGCACTTCAGATCCGTGCTTATATTTTCGGAACGGCAATGAGAAATTGTCATTTATGTGGATGACAGTATTGTTGCTGGATCCAATGAAAGTGAAATTTCAGAGTTCCTTAAAGAACTGAAATCAGAATTTCAAATAACTGTTGGTCCAGTTGCAAATTTTGTAGGCATTCAAATTTGCCAGCTAGAAAAAGGGTCAACTTCCATAAAACACGGAGTGTATGCAAAAAAAAAAAAATTCTAGCAAAGTTCAAGATGGAAGATTCAAATGCTGTTTCAACGCCAATAGAAAGAAGCAAATAACAAATTATTTGATGAAACCATATTCAGATCATCTGTTGGTAACTTAATGTATCTAGCAGTAGCGACACGACCAGACTTAGCCTATGCAGTAAGTACCGTGTCGCAGACATTGTCAAACCCGACTATGCATGTTTGGTAAAGACCGCTTTATAAGACTTTGAGGAGAACATAGGTATCAAGAACATGCCTGACGACAAAATATCATTTGAGGGGGAGTGCTGAGAAACAAACTCTTTTGTCGTTTCTAAGATAACATATATATATATGGTAGCGCATGTTGCACGATAGTTTTCTATATATTATTTCTTCATAACACTGTTACATTTTTTCTCTCCAAGACTCGATAAGAGTGTTTAACCTTTTTTGTGCTCCAATATTATAGTTTTCTTATGGATTCTTTTTTGCTTGCTTGGATAATAAATTTAAACTTTGTTAATCATGTCTCGGCAGTTCTTTGCCTCATCGAAAAGTAGTTGGAAATGGGCTTATGATGTCATAGACTGTGTGACGTCGCCAATACAGTCATCTACAGCTGCAAGAGAATTTTCACGTGTTTCATCGTTGTTTTGGCTGCCGGAAATTGTATTATGTCTGAACAGTTGAGGTCTCTTTTTTGTGGAATTATGGTTGACAGAGAAAAGAAATGTGCTGGAGTTGGTTATAATAGAAGGATTATATTTGTTCAGATGTAAGTGTGAGAAGAGTTTGTGGGCGAGACCTCATTTGAATGACACTTTCCAATGGCAATCCCAGAAAGCATGATAGGTGAGGAGGGAGGGACGGAGGAAAGAGTCGAGGAGGCCAGAAAAGGGATGTAGTGGTGATAAAAGGATAAAGAGGGCGAGGAGGGGGGAAAGAAGGAAGTACAGAAAAACCATAGTCGTGAATGTTCCCACGTTTTTAAACACTATAAAAACCACAGACATCCAACGAACAAGAGCAATAAAAGTTAGTACAGTAAAACCTCTCTACAACAATATTATACGGACCGAGAAATATTATCCTTATAGAGAGAGTTATTGTTATAGGGAGGGTTCATTATACAGTAAAACCTCTCTACAACACTATTATACGGACCGAGAAAAATTATCGTTGTAGAGGGATTTATCGTTATATCGGATAACATAGTAGGGAGATTTTATTGTACCTAAATGTATTTTTTAACTTTGCTGAATCGAGACGTCCATGTTGTTAAGATGACGTAAACATGGCGGCAAGTGAGTGTCACTGTTGCCATGCGTGTTGGAAACACTTCCCGCTAAAAAGCACTAGGGTACGTGTTCTGTACTATGGCCAAAAACTTTAACGTTCGTTCATTATGTCGCTACAACTCACAAAAGACCACCGCCACGAACAGACGCTACAATACAACTACCCCGCGCATGCGCGTATTTTTAACGCTCCACAAAACTTTCCCTCCGTTTTACGAGTATAACAGACGTTTTGACAATAAAACAGGACATACATCTGTAGTTTTACCCACATTTCACTTATTATTCAATTCTAATTACCTTAGTAACATCTTTATTATGTATTTCCCACGCGGCAGTCCAGCTCAAGCCTCCGGC
>QLNU02015360.1:271218976-271231223 GCA_006491805.2 Dysdera silvatica
GATCTACTAAGTCATCAACACCAACACAAACACACAATGAGCCCTCTATTATTATTATTATTATTATCTCACTAATAATTACTGTTACCTCCATTATTATTTATTATGTTACCTTTATTATTATTAATGATCACTATTACCTCCATTATTATTAATGATCACTATTACCTCCATTATTATTAATGATTACTATTACCTCCATTATTATTAATGATCACTAGTACCTCCATTCTTATTAATGATCACTAGTACCTCCATTCTTATTAATGATCACTAGTACCTCCATTCTTATTAATGATCACTAGTACCTCCATTCTTATTAATGATCACTATTACCTCCATTATTATTAATGATCACTATTACCCTTAAGTCCAGAGTATGTATCCCATAAGATGACTCTTGTGTCCCAAGAAGCAGTTGCGATTAAGCAACCATCAGGAGAAAAATCACAAGCAACAATGTCATGATGGTGACCTTCCAACTGATGCTTCAAGGAAAAATTTTTAGTCTGCCATACATATGCCTAGAATAAAACACAGAATTTAGTATGCAAATGTCATAATTTTGTACACATTCAAATCAAACTATCACAAACATTCTATAATGAAGTGGTGAGATCATGCAAGTATGTAAAATGCATTATAGAAGTTTGGCTGTACAGTAGATTCTCGTTATAACGAACTCCATCAGACCATTGAATTATTTCATTACAGCGAATTCATATTGGTTAATATTACATAATCTATTCATGTAAGGACAACATGTAAAGCATTTCTCACAGTAACCTGATATGATAATGATGGGAAAAATGATTTAGCCTAGAATAATTTAGTGAAATAAAATTCAAAAATTAAAGACTAACCTTTGTTTTTGTTACTGTGGAAAATCAGTTGCTTTTATTTGTATACGTGAATTTGTAGTTGAAGATACTGAAAGTTCTTGTAATGAATATGAGAAAATACATCATCCAGAACATTATTTTGAGAAGTCAAAATTGTAAGCATGAAAAGTGCTTCCAAGGCAATAACTTTTGATTCCTCAGTAATGTTTATATCATTGCTTTCATCACTATGCTGAAATTGTGTGTCCTTTACATACTGAAAAGTCAATTCAAATGCCATTTGTCTCTTCATGATTACCTCTAACCCAAACAAAAACAAAAAAAAAACCCATTTTTTGCATTCTCATAATGAGTCTTTTTTTTGTGTGTGTGTGTGTGATTGAAAAATGTCCGACATTTCATTACATATTTTATGTGCAGAAATTCAGCATTTTTCAAATAAAGTCAGCTGTCCAGAAATATATGGTGTCCGTATGAATCTGAAGCTGCTTCAGATTTACTTTTAAATTTCTATCTTGGCAACAGCCAATGATTTCATCCAAAATACACAACTACTACTATTGCCTTTTTCTTTTTCATACCCCCCCTTCCATAGCCTTTTAAATGCTTGCAGTGTAAAAGTGTGGCTCCAAACCAACTGTTTCACCTAGTTTGCACAGGTATTGGTGGTAAGCAAAGTATTTTGCCCTTCTCTTGCAAAAATGCTTGAAAACTCCTTCACAGGAGGATTACGCTGTGGAGGGATGTTTAATTGCAACTACTAAAGAATTAGCGCTTTTAAACTTATTTTGCCAAATTTTGGCCAAAAGATTTAAGAGATGCACATTGCAATTCACATGAACACAATTCAAAAACACTGCTTTCATACTCTTTTCCCATGCTTTGGACATGTAAAATGCATTGTCTGTCACAAAAGCGGTTATATTCGCAAAAGGTATTTCATATTTATTAACACACTGAAGTATTGCATGACTGACTGTTTTAAAATTCACAGTTTCCAAAGCGGTGGACTCTAGAAAGATTGCATTCAAAAAGGTTTCATCACCACAGATTTCAACAGACGTTTCTGCCAATGGAACGGCAAGAATATTCAAAATGTATCTATTTTCTGAATCAGTTGTTTCATCTGATATGATACACCTGATACTGTTTTTAAAAAACCTTTTATCTGTTGCTTATGAACACACGGTTCCCACTCTTTTATCCTGATGAAATTCAATGACCTTTTAAGGACTTTTCAAGGACCAACATTTCTTTTCAAGGACTTTATATTGTCAATCATGATATACATAATTAAAAAATGTAGGACATTATATATATATTGAAATTAGTGTTTGATTATGTTGCTCCTTTTCAACTGGGTGCACTTCCAGCAACGGCTACATTTATTTATTTTATTTTTTTTTGCATCCTTTGTATCAGTTGCACTCAGCGGTAGGACTGGGTGATATTAGAATTTTCACATCACGATATATCGTCAAACTAAAATTCAGATATCACGATATATCGCAATATTAGCGTGCTGTTATTTTAATTGCTGTCATGAAATTAATTTGGTGCGCTTTATGATTTTAAATTTATGCACATTAAAACCATTTCATGGAATATAATTTACGAATATGAAATGTGTGCATATAATAAAATTTGAACATAAAAATACATATAATAAAAACAGGTGCACATAGTTACATGTAGCATAACTAATTGTTAATTCCCTATACTTTTCAATCGATGTTTTGTAAATTTCAGCAGACTTGAAAAGTGTGTTAAATATAAATTCTCAAAGCCCGTTGTAAAACTTCTGTTGCATGTAATAGGGAACTTCTAAAATAATTACATGTAATGCTAAATACTTTTATTTTGTGCAAGAAACACCTGCATTTTTGCATCTTTTGGTAACAATGATACTCTGTGTTTAGATAATACATTATCACCATCACTACTAAAAATTCATTCTGAAGGAACACTTGTTCCTTGAATTGCTGAAAAAATTTTGCTAAGGTTTTTAACTCTGGAAAAGAGCTTTCATGCGATTTCCACCATATTAAAGGATTTGTTTCTCACTTTCAGCATTATCAAATAGTTATTTAATTCTACTTCAGCTTTTTTCTTTGGATTCACCACTGGCTCATCCAAAATATGATCTTCCAATATGATAAATTCTCCTAGTAGTTGCAACAGACCCATTTGGTTACTAGTTGGTTTATTAAATCACAAATATAGGTATAGGAAAATCGGGAAACCAGTATCATGATGTGTATTTTATATCGATATTTCACGATTTATCGATACATCACCCAGTCCTGCTCAGCAGACGGGGGAGGAAGGGATGTGTGCTAAGCATTATTGGCTTTATTCCGGACATAAAGCGAAATACCTTTTTCGTCTTTTGCCAAAACTTGAAAAAAGGTTTTGGGAAAAATTCAAGGACTTTTCAAGGACCAACCACATTTTTGGCAGTTTTCAAGTACTTTTCAAGGGCCCTGACTTGGCAAAAAAATTCAAGGACTTTCCAAGGACCATGGAATATTATATATTTTGGCAAACAACGTTCGTTTGTGGTTTTACGGCTCAAAGACTACAATGGTCATGCTGCGCCGGGACCTACTGTTTTCCGAGGAATCCGAACCTCTGGACCTACAGTTTTCCGAGGAATCCGAACCTCTTAAGGCCTAGGGAACCAAACCCCGGACTACAGTGAGCAGTGCGATTGGCAAATAATGCTTCTGCATCCAATTTGCATTTGGAATACCACGAATATCCTTTAATGAACTTTCCAAGTAATTTTCTAATATAGGGTTATCCAATTTGGAAAGTGGGATATTAGCTGCAAAAAAGGCACCAGTTAATTTTGAAAGTTCTTTCGTGCGATGCTGTTTTTGTTCAGTTCCTTTCTTAAACTATCAATATGTTTTGGCATTATTTTTGGTTGACTATTCAGACACATCTTTTTTTTTTATGCAGTTTGCCTGCTAAATGATTTTCACAACTGTCCTTTCTTGAAAAATCTACTGGTATGTTACATGTTGAACAGAATAATAAAGTTTTGTTTTCATGAAAGGTCCCCTTGCTGAACTACTTGCATCATTCAGATGCACTAATTTTACTGACGTGGATCTTTCTCAAAATTAGCAAACAACATCCAGAAACTTTCTAAACTGAATAGGCACATATTACAGACAGAAATTTTCTAAGCTAAGCGTTTATGAAACTAGAATACTACATTTTATATTACAGCCTCAAAGCTAAGGCAACTAGAGACATCTGGTGGTATGCTGTTTACAAGTTTGGTAAGTCGCTATGATCAGTTAATAGTAACAGGGGTGTAAATTATGATATAATGTAAAAATTGTAACAGAAATTAGGTAACAAAAAGGAGAAAAAATTAAAATCCTTGAAATTTTTGAAAAACCTTAAAATTCGTAAAACTCACGGAAAACATTGAGAAATTCGTGCCGCGATAAAACTACTGCCCTAATTATAATGAGAATCTAATGCATATATTTTAAATAAGGAATACACACAAAATATATAGTTTAATATCAAGAAAATCATTTAATAAACTTGGTTCTAAGTTAAGAGAATTTAAAAATAAAATGGAAAAAATTAGTTTATTTGAGAGGTGGTTTTTTTTTCCACTTTCTCCATATTTTGCGATTGTATTCAGTAATAAGAGTGACAAAAATATAGTCAAACCATGATATCTCCAAATTCTTGGGAATAGAAATAAATTTAGATAAAGAGTTTGAGACCAAGGTACAAGCTTCATACATGCAAATTGGTACTTGTTTGTTAAAGCGGCCTCCCAAGATTGCGATCTCACCAAGGTCATCACCAAGTTTGCAAGTCGTCCAAACTCGCCATCAGCTATTGAAACCATCTTACATAATGAAATATTATTTTCCAGACCGTTTTGTAACCCAGCAATTTTCCTAAATCAGTATATGCCTAGTGAGGGTGCCCCCCACACCCCTGACTTAAGATGATCTTTGAGTTGTACCTATAGGTGCAGTACAACCTTGATATGCTGTATGACCTGCTGTATATTTATCCTTTTTTTCAAGTAAACTGGAAATTAATGTTTTGAGCAAAAACAAATTTTTAGTATACTCTAGCTTTAAGAGAGAAATCAACATGAATAGCAGATTATTAGACATATAAAAGTAGTATATATGTATTATTTGTTTTAATCTTTATAGTATAAGGATAGAAAGGGTCATGCTGCAACAGGACCTACAGTTTTCCGAGGAATCCAAACCTCTTATGGTTTAAGGAATCAATCCTCTGGACCACGGTAAGTAGTTAGTAAGTTTTTTTTTGGCACAGTTGAGAGTCGAACCAGGAATAACCACAAATTGGGATACCTTTATATACTTTGTACATATTGGGCTATTTCAAAAGCAGTTAATATTTTAATTAACACATGTACACAGTGGAGCCACAATGTGACCACCAGCTAATATTGAGAGGAATCACCACATGCAACATGGACATCAGTTATGCAGCAAGTAAAGCAAAGTGTTAAATGGTTGTCATAGATCTCTGGAGCCATGCTGACTGCAGTTGGAGGCTTCATAGAGAGAACAAGACGATTCAGGTGGTCCTACAGATTCTCAATTGGGTTCTTTGGGTTTTTCTTCTGAGGATGGACTGCATTCGATCAAGAAAGGAAATCCATATACAATTGAATCTTTGCATTAATTGTACAAAAATTAAATTATAACCAACATATGTCAAAAGAGCAACTCCCTAATTAAAGAAGGTGGAGGGGGGAATTAATTATGAAAATTTCTAATGCTTCTCCTTTTAGAATCTGTCTTCTTTAAATTAAGAATTTAATTTTGACAAGAACAGTAGTTTTGTGTATTACTTTAATCAATAGCTTAAAAGTTAGATGTCAAAAACTAAAAAATGTCAACGTATAGGAATGTAAACCCAATGATCATTGGTTAAAATCCAATCTGAATGCATGAGTGATTCTTTTCCCTTTAGACCCTTACGGGGAAAAAAAGATTTCTAGTTTGAATTTAAAAAAATGGAGTGTCAGAAATAAACTTTGGTAAATAACACGTATACTTTATTCATATGGTCTCAGACAAGTTATTTATAATTTTAAAACAAATGGCTATTTCTGTAAACAAAAAATACCCCTTATTAAATTAAACAATAAAAAAAATGAAACCTACTGCTTTACACATGCCAACAGACACCATAAAATTTGCATTAGGAGACCAGCAGCATGAATATATAGGGCGATTGTTCATCCTTAAAGTTTTAAACATGTTTCCATCATCTTTTAAGTCCCAAACTTTCAAAGTGCCATCATAGCATGTAGAAACAAGAACAAGACTGCCATCTGGAGCAAAAGATACATCAGAAACCATATCTTTATGGTCCATTAACTCGAGAATTAATTTTCCTATAAAAAGAAAAGTTTGATATGAAATTAAATACCTTACTTTACCAATTACACAAGCCCAGTTTATTACAACTGCGCAAACAAACATGTAGTCCTATTTAAAATACTTCTTGGTTAAATTACTTTCAGAAAAGTTACAGAAAGAGTATGTAAATATATCACTTCAGTGTCTTTTACAAAATTCTAAAATACACATGTAAACACTGTTAAGACTGCACATTATGAACTCGAGAACACTTACCACTAGTATTTATTATGTGCATATATTAACTTTTTATTATATAAATTATCTTCAATTTTGTAACTGGTGAATTGACAATTGTTTAACACAATTGTTGTCATCAAAATATAATAAATAGTCACATTAAGTTTTATTATGTAGATATATGCGAAGTTACGTAATAGAAGATTTCTGAAAATTAAACATGTCCAGTATAGTTTGCATTGAGTGTATGCTACTACTTTTAAATTGTGTAGGTATTTGGCAATTTCTTATCTTCATCAATAAGACGGGTGATTTTTTCAGTGAAATGTTTTCTCAGTGAATGTATTCATTTTAAAGCTCAAATTAACGAAGTCAAACTTAGTTATAACAAATATCAAGGGACCAGAGGATTTTCCTCATTATAACTGTTATTCAATATAACTATATATATATTATACACTAGCCTGCAAAAGAGTTGCTGGTATCTAACTGGAAGCCTGCGGTGCTCAAAGCGGGGACCCTGGTTCGAATCCGGGATGAGGACAACGTCTCTTTTTCTCCTAAACAAAAATAGCTCTAGTTTGAGCTACTAATACGTGGGTGTCAAATTTATTTGTAATAAAAAATCCCCCACGAAAAACTCACAAAAATCTCGCCCCGGTGGCTTTGTGTGTTGACCAATATTTGGCAATTGTGTTATCCCTGTGAAGGGTAATAATATCTTACAACTTAATATACGGAGAAAAAAGCGTTTTTTCTTGTTCTCATTCGTCTAGTAGGTCAAGACACCGCGGGCTCAACGCGGGGATATTGGTTCGAATCTGGGATGAGGACGGCGTCTCTTTTTCTCCTAAACAAAAATAGCTCTAGTTTGAGCTACTAATACGTGGGTGTCAAATTTATTTGTGATAATCATTTCCTTATGAACAAAATGTTGAAACATGCATATGTACATACATGTGCAAAAATATGTACACTAATCAAACAATATATAAAGGTATTTTTTTAATCTTGTACATACTACACACTTGAAAATTTTTATGTGATTTACAATGTACTGCAAACAAAAATAGTTTGAAAACTGATCCAGGCAATGATTGTGGCAACCACCTTCTTGGAAGTAATTTAAAGTATACTTTTGAAATTAAATTTCCAGATAATGAAGAATAATTATACTTTCATCTACTTTAACTTCCACAAAGAAATATCTCCACTCAATGAACCAACTCATAATTACAGTCTAAACTACAGTATTTGACATAGATGTCAAATACTGTTCATGGTTTGTTTTTTCTTTACGGTTCAAGTAAACACTAATGCCACAATCGGGCTATACGTTTAGCCTTGCATATACAATGCATAATAGTATGTTAAAAATATAATCCATTCTGGATATCACTTCAAAAATTAAACCTTTAGAAAGTAGTTTTCCAACAAAGACAGCATTAAATACATATGACTTTAATAAATTATGAAAGAATTATCATGGAACAGAATTTTATTTTTGCAGAAAATGATATACTTTTCTTTATGAAAAAAATGTTAGTAAATTTAAGTTATATGAAAAACTTAGAAAATAAAATTAAGAAATTTTGCAAAAAAGTTAAACATGAAATACCAGTAAATATATCCCATGTTCTTATACGTCCATTACTGTGTCCAGTAGCTAAAATCAAATCTTTTGACAAACTAAATCGTCGCCAAAATGCAGATGACTGGAGATGGCTTCTTTCTGAGGTTGATGACCCAAAAGAAATTGCACGCACAAGGCAACCAGTGTCTATTGTTACTTGTGTTTGAACAAAATGATTACCTTCAACATCCTTATCATCCATTGAAGCACTAAAACAGATTTTAAAAATGAGTTATGCATATTAAATCTACCTTCCAATTATAACAAATTCAAAAGCTAATATTCTCTTAGAAAGTACACTCATCTGCCATGATGAACAAGCAAGAAGTTAAATGGCAGAAATGAATTTAACCAAACAAATGCACACTGCACATAATCTAACAGCGGCACACTTAGAATTTTTCATAAATGGGGGGCAATGGTGAAGTAAGTTTTAGTAGGAAAAATTGTCAGAAGCCATAGAAATTATGGTTGTCTTTTTGTATACATTTGTCATTATTAAATTACTAATAATTCTACAGTGCAAGATACTTAAATCATTAGAAGTAGTACCAGATTATGTTCATAAAATTTTACAATGGCCAGCCCTTGTCCTCCATAAAAAATTACCGTTTTGATAATAGGTTTAAGAATAACCCTATTCTGCAAAACTTGCTTTTGCTTACTTCTATCCATTACTTAACCCTTTGGACTCAAGGGTCGGAGCAGAGCCATTTAAAATTTGTCTTCAAACTCGAGGGCTCCGCTACGGAGACAATGCAAATAATTTTGTGATACCTGTCTAGAAAAGCCAAGATTACATATTGGCAATTGCTTCGAGAGGTATCACACTTTGGACGATTACAAAATGTAATAATTTTATAATTTTTTGTTTTTTTTATATATCATAACATTTGTATTCATAAAGAATTAAAAAAATAATAAGATATAACGATGACTTTTCTTTTAATGCGTATATCAAACTTACATGTGAATATGATCTTTTCACTAAAATCGCTTCGAGTTGCTGGTAATACGAATGAAAAAAAACTTCGAGTGCAAAGGGTTAATCTATAGAAGCCTTTTTCCTTCCCAAAGCTCATCGACTTCAAGAACTGAATCCATATGATAGAAAAAGTTGACCTGGGACGCGTCTATCGTAAACCGTTTTTTGGGGTGAAAAGAGAACACAAAATTTTCAATAAGCACTGTATTCTACCTTTGTATAAGTTAGTCAGTTATGCTTACTCGGCAAAGGTGAGCAGAACTTACTACTGTGGTGAGGGTTTTCCTTGATTTATTACAGCATTACTGATACGATCGTGGGAAATTTTTAATTTACATATGGTTCCCAAAGATTTTTTAGCACTGTTATCCTACCTTCATCAGTGAGGTTAGATTTCTTGACATAATTAAAAATATCTGCAGTCAGAACTTTTATTTTAATTGTGTTTTGGTCTATCTTTACCTTATGGGAAGCATTTGAAGAGAGTCAGGGGCCACTATTGTTTCTTGTCCAACAGCAGTCCCATCAATGTCACCAGAATTTAAGGAAATGTTGAAAACGTCACCACTTTTAATCTTTCTTTTTCTTTTTTTTTTATAATCATTTAAATTCACAAGAATTGTATGTGTAGAATTCGCCGCTTCAGGTGCGATTGAATGAATTCTACACATACAATTCCGGTGAATTTAACTGATTTTAAAAAATTGCCGGAGAGAGCCCGACGTCTGTTGACATTAAATAATTTGAAAAATTCTTGAAATGGCGCATTGTAGCCATTTGTGAAAACCTTGAATGTGGTGGATGCAAATACTAAATTCACTGTAGTGCCCGAACGGCTAATTTTTGGAAAAAAATTCACTGAACAAAAAATGTTTATTTTGATGTTCTTCACCTGTTACACATACTTGGCAGTTCCCAACTCTTTTCCAGTGTGTTAAAAAAGGCATTTTTAGGCTTATTTTCACTAAACAGTAACACAGATCAAAATCAGAAAACGGAATTCCGGATTTCTTTGTCTCTGCTGTATTATTAGCTCATTCACTTAAATTATGTATCAAAAATTGCATTTAATTCATGCAATTGGCTACGTAGCAACGTGATGGGCATAAACAGTAGTTACGCTCTACAGCCAAACCGGCCCCTTTGCGGACACGGGGATATGGGCAAATATGCCTTATTTGGTGTCCCCTATCACCCCTTAAAGTTTTGCCAGATATTTTCCAAACACCCTGTATATGACAACTTCTGAACAATGAATTCTCATTTGATACTGAAAGTATCGATACTTATATTCGATGGTATCGATACCCAATATCGTATCAAAACATCACTACTGAGGCATGAGAACGACGCCCCCTTTCTCGGTATACAAGGTTATAAGATATACATATTCTTCGCAGGATAATTAGAGTTTCTATCATAACATCTATTCTAAATTCATGCTCATTGCATGACATTCTTTGGTATACATCATTTTTTTAAAGCTTTAAATTGCAAGTGAAAAAATTGGATAAAAAATTCTAAAATTTTAATATGTGATCTCACCATAGAATCTATATATGTTATGGACATTGATTTATAAATATTTATTGTAAATGAGTACAAAATTTAATTCATCTACAGTAAAACCTTGATTACTCGTGACTCCGGCTAGTCATTTTTTCAGTCCAATCTAGCTTTCATAGACAACGAAGTAATTAAACCCTCGTTTACTAGTCGCTAATTCAAATTCTACTCCAGATAACTTGTCACTGGGGAGAAAGTTAAGACAGACAATAAGTGATAGGAAAGTAAGATTGACACTGGGAAGCATAGGAAAAAGAATCGAAGTTCAAAAGATGCCGTACCCCACTATCTCCTACCAATCCCAGGAAAACATTTTTCAGAGGCTTCGAGAATAATCAACTTAACCCCCGACTCCCACCCACTGACACAAAAGATTCAGTCAGTTCAAAATACTACAGATCGTAAATTTGGAGCATTAAATGTTTTAGAGAAAAAAATTAATTGTGCTAACAAATGTTCGATTCAGTCAAAATTATACAAATATTTCGTATCATAATATGCATGTATCAAAAGTAGTACTGAAGCTTAGATGTTCAAATAAATATAAAAACCGAAGTAAAGTTAACTTGTTTTTATAATTTACGTAGTGTATTGTACTCCTAATAATTAATTTATATTATTGATAAGAATATCATGATAAAGTTTAAAATAAATGATTGTTACAGTAACACACATTGAATGCATTTTCAATTATTACTCCGCTTAAGTCGTTATAAACTTTTGGTCCCGTAAGTGGCAACTTATCGAGTTTTCACTGTATATATAAAATTTATCGATTTTATGTCGTACACCATAACATCACAAATAGATTTAGAATATATGCTCATGTTTATGAAAATTGCAGCATTAGGAAGGAATTGTCTGATTCGACTGAAATGTATAGGAAATGCAAAGCACGGTATAATAAGAAAATGATTAGAAATGTAGGGAGTGCATGCTTGGACTAAGCAGTGCCCTCTGAACGATCATACAAGGAGTGTAAATAGAAGGCTGTGGAAGAGCAAGATAAGTATTATATCATTCTCCGTGAGCTGCAAACTATTCTACTAGTCACTATGCATCATCAACATCAGAGGATGGAATATAAGTAGAGTTTAAATAGGGGATGCATCATTGGCTTTCGGGAAGAAGGATTTTCATACTGGGATATTGCTACTTCTACAAGACATAATGCCCAAACAGCAATGCGAGTATGGAAGCAGTGGACCTAAGAACATCAAATGAGTCGAAAATCTTGTAATGGATCATAAAATGTGACAACACAAGATGACAGACATCTCATCCACATGACAGTGACAAATTGTACAGCTTGTTCTCGAGTGCTAGCATAGCACTGGTGCACTACTACAAGTACGGCATTGTCTCATGCACAGAAGACGTGTGCACACATTCCTTTGTGGATGACACATTCTACCCTGAACCATCGATACCTTCAGTTGCAGTGAGTAGATCAGTAGGCAAATGGAGTACAGATTGGCACTAGATAGTGTTTCAGGATGTGTCCCATTACAACATGGACCACAATGATGGCCGCTTACGTATTAGGTGATATTGTGTTAAGTGCCATCTTCCAACATGTTATTTAGAATGCCATACT
>QLNU02015360.1:271231323-271246663 GCA_006491805.2 Dysdera silvatica
GGCATTGTCTTGTTGAAACGTAAGTCCAGGGTGTCGCAAAAGGAACGGTAACACAACCGGTCGTAGAATGTCGTCTACGTACCGCTGTGCTGTAAGTGTGCCAGAAATGACCACCAAAGGGGTCCGGCTATCAAAGGAGATGGCACCCCAGACCATAACGCCCTGTTGTGGGCATGTGTGGCGTGCGATAGTAAGGGCAGGATCCCCACGCTGCCCTGGACGTCTCCAGACACGTCTGCGGTTGTCGTCAGGACACAGTTGGAAACGGATCTCGTCACTAAAGACTATACGTCCCCAGTCATCATATGATATATGAATATGATATGACTTCACTAATTAATGACTGGATATGCTAATTGTTTTTATTTGTCTCATCTTGCAAAGTCTACAACTAAATTCATCTTTCACATGATAAAAGTATTTATCACTGCATTTTATATTTATTAATTTTTGCAATATTTTGTGTTAATAGTTACGATCAATACAGTACAAATCTCAGTGGTAACTGTACACACCAATTCAATGCGAAAAGTATATTATGCAAGCTTAAATTGTAACAAAGTGTATAATCACCCTCACTCCCCAATTTTCAATCAGTCCATTTTATATCAGGATTAAAATGAGAAATGTGCTGACATGTCGACAATTCTCAACAATTAATATTCGCTCACAGTACGCAATTTTTTGATAGATTAACTGTATTACACAAATTTTTATGGTAATTTGCCTACAATTTTGTTTTACAACACACATTTCAATTTATTTTATACACACATTTCAACTTCGCATATTGAATCATTCATCATGTTCGTTACTTTTGTATTGTTTATTTGAAAACGAAGTTTTGTATATACTGTAAATATATTAGGACACGCTGATGGATCCAAGGAGAGCCGATGAAGCAATTGTCCACACCCCCCACCCGGGCCAAAATTATATCATGGAAATTAAATAAAAAGTACCGAACACTCAGCTACAAAGAGGAATCAGAAACAAATCGCACCCCCAATTGAAAGATTTCTGGATCTGCCTTTGCTATGGCATACGTATAACTCGTACCCTAACATGTTTTCTAGATGCCAAAAAAATAGACTGATTCATGAACATTTTACCAACCCCAGAGTGACTACTCCTTGATGGAAAAAGAAAAATAAGTGTTTCACTCTTCCCAGTTTCAATCATTGCTAGCTTCAAAAAAGTTCTTTTATTTGAATTCGGTGATCTTCAAGAACAAACTAACTCAAAAACTAAGTATTTGTGAGAAGTATTTTCCAATACAAATGGGAACTTAGGGTGCTTCTCTGGATATAGACCTCACAATGGATGACCATTTGTATTACACCTTGCTGTGAGTCAGGGTTGTTTCTACCATTAGGCAAGAGTAGGTGATCACCTAAGGCAACAAAATTTTAGGGGCGGCAAAATGGCGTAAAAAATTAATTTTAAATCAAACAAAGAAAAAATTGAGCAAATGAGGAGAAAAAATGAAAAAGAAGAAAAATTAAAACATATAATTGTTTTCAAAAGCATACGAAACAATTACTTAATAAGTCTTTACTTTGACGAATGTAAAAATGTTTGATGTGTTTCATTGTTTAATTTTGCACACAAGTTCTTTTATATCTAATACATTTAAGCCTTCTAGCTCTGATAATACAACGTTGTGTTTTGAAATATTACTCCTTTAATATTTCAGTTTTTAAAAATATAAAATGTTGAAATTAAACAATTATAACATGTAGCAATTGTTTTACTATTCACAATATTCTAATATTACAAAATAACTAATATAAGTTTAAAATATAAATATAATTAACGGGTTTAATGATTAAAAGTATAACAGAAAATTTACATTGTTGTACCGCTGGATGTTGGTGGTGGTAGAGAGGGAGATCTAGTCGAAAGAGTAATGGTAGTAAAAGGGTGGGGGTGTCATTTTTCAATTCTCGCGTAGGACGGCAAGACACCTAGAAATGACTTTGCTGTGAGTTTATCCATGAATTGATAAAGTCTACATGAATGACTTTTCGTTCTGGTTAATAATGAACGTTTTTATTTAAGTAAGAGTGGTGTGCAAAATGGTAATCGGGTAAGGGCATTCTGTATTTATGAAGTGTAAAATGTCTTTTGTTCGTCATCCCCCACTTTGCTATTTGCATTGTATTACAACCCTCTTTCCTTTTTCTGCTAAGAAAATTTTCTTCCTGGTCGCGATTTTCCGCCTTATGCAGGTTTTTCTCTTTGACGGGACTAAATAGTACTTTCCGATACCGCGTTAGACAGTTTCCGTAGCTAATGTTAACTACCATTGACTTCTGAAGGGACCGTAAAAAAATTCCGTGTTGAGCAAGTTTCTGCCTTGTGGAAGTTCTTTTTAGACGGGTTTCACTGTATATACATATATGAATTATATTTCATTTTGCGATGAATCGTCACAGCGCTAAATTGCTGGTGCACTGAAATGTCATGACACCTTTGAATATAAATATTTTTTTTATGTACAGGGTGAATTTGATCTAATCTGCCAAATAAAACAGGATGAAAGAAGACTATGTGGAGCATAAAAAAAACATTGCAACCTTGTCCTATCTCTATCTGTTTCCGAATTATGGTGGAAAGAAAGAAAATGTGTCGTCTGAAAAAAAAAAAATTTGTAAGGTTGCTAAAAGACCTACACGCAAAATATGTACATAGTTAGAAAGAGCAGAAAAAGTTCTATAAGTTGACAACATTTCCATCAGGATACCTGAATTTAATGGCGAGCTACAGGTACTGAAACATTGGCGAAGTGCAAAATCAAGTTGTCGCCAAAATCTGTAACCGGCAATTACACAAACACTCTTCTGGCTACAATTGATCAAATTTACCAAAAACTTGCCCATTCTACTAGCTTCCGAATGAGCCTACAAAAAACCACATCGGTATTCTAGTTCAAGAGAAATTTAGTCTTATGTCTGAAATACATCACTGAAATCAGCGTTTGTCAAAAAAGGCATTCGACGAACATTTGCAGATGTCTCCCAATCTTCCAGCGCTCGCATCCAGTTTGACAACCTACATCGCCAGATCTGACTCCAATGGGCTTCTTTGTTTGGAGTTTCCTGAAGCAAAAGGTTTACTGCACAGAATTTGTTAGATTAGAGCAGCCGGCTCGACCAGGCAATAGTAAAATTGAGGGATGAGCTTTCGCTAAGAGCTACAGTGGTTGAAGTTTGTAAGTAGGCAAGGGCATGTATCAGGTGTGGGGGGCAACCATTTTCAGCAGCAGCTGTGAGTTTCACCCATCCTTATGAACGCATACATGCTTTAATCACAGGTAGACATAGGATACATCTATTGGGATTTTTTTTTTTTTGCATTTTCCTTTTTGAAAGACGTGGGAAACACCATACTTCTTTTATTTCCATTGTGTTTGTATACTTCAAAACAAATGTTACTTTTATTGGTTAGCTTTAAAACGTGCATTCTTGCACCTAAAAAACAGCAGGCAACTTTTCGACGAACGTCGATTTCAGTGATGTATTGCAGACCAAAGGCTAAATTTCTTCTGAACTTGTAAACTGATATGGTTTATTTTAGACATTCAAAAGCTAGCAAAATGGATAAGTTTTCGGTAAATATGACTGATAAAAGGGCGTTTACGGAATTGCCAGTTATAGATTTTGGCGACAACTCGATTTTGTACTTCGCCAATGTTTCAGCGCTTGTAGCTTGCCTTTGTTTGTTGCTTTGTTAAATTCAAATATTCTGATGAAAATGGTATCACCTTATAGAACTTTTCCTGCTCTTTCCAAATATGTGCTTATTTTGCGTTTAGGTCTTTCAGCAGCCTCGCAAATTTTGTTTTTTTTTCAGACTTGACGCATTTTCCTTCTTTCCACTATAACTCATAAACGGACAGAGATAGGACAAGGTTGTAATGGTTTTTATGCCCCACATGGGCTCATCTATCACCCCATTTTGTTTGGCAGATTATGTCGAATTCACCCTGTATATTTACATTTTTTAAATCACTTTTTTGAATTGTAACATAGAAAGTGTAATTTAAGTATAAACAACAATAGAACTGAAGCACAGATGGACTATGCAGGAAAAATTCTTGTACCGATTTTAAAAATATAGCGGAAGTTTTGGCTACGTCGGAAAGAGTTTGGCAACAGGGGATTGTTATGCAATGTTCTAAAAAAAAAATCAATCCCAAAAAAACACTAACCTTCCATCATGGCTTAGTCCGCTATGATGGAAAGTCTGAAAAAAATTTGCTGAAGGATCGCTGGCGGCTCATCGGGTGAAGAGTGGTTCACCAACCAAAAATTGTCAATGGACTTTTTTTTTTTTTCTAAATTTTTTTTAGATAAGTAGGATTCGAAATTTTATTTTGACTTCAGCTAAAAATTTAAATTAATTTTTTTAAAAAATTAATTCCGTTAATATAATTAAAATTATTTCATATGCAGTTTAGTGAGAGACCAATGCAAGAGAAGGCTTGGCTCCAATGGTATTGTTTTAAAACATAGCAAAACCCTTCTTTGAAGCTGTTGGTTTAGACACCCCAATTGCAGCTTCAACTGCCAATGCTCTAAAATAGAGAAGTTGCCATAGCAACGACTGTCACTAGCCAGGACCGGCCCAAGTGAGAATAGGCCAATGCAAATGAAGGTTTGGCTCCAATGTATTCTTTTAAAACATACCAAAACTCTTATTCGAAACTGTTGGTTTAGACACCCCAATTGGAGCTTCAGGAAAAGAGCATATTACTTCCTTGTCACCAGGTGTGTTGCCAAAACTCCTTGTATACTTCTAAAATAAGGTGAAGGGATTTTTGGAACGTAGCTCCGTCCCTTGCATGTGCGCATACGTTAAGCGTCAGTACAGCATTCACAGTCACATATTTTTTGGGTGTGGACTCCTTTACTCATGAGCTGCAGCATAAGAAAATGAGCAAAAGATACAAAAGGGCTCTGGGTTCTCTGAAAGTAGATTAAATCTGAGTGGGGAGGTGTGCTTGACATTTTTGTGGATGTTTAAGGCACCATCAAATCTAACTGGAATGGAGATTAATATTAGAAGTAACCACACCCTGGTTGATTGGAGAATGTTTTGTAGAGAAGTATGTATGAATATGTGTATATTGGAGAAAGAAATACTTGGGGATGAGAATGAAATTGTGGAAATAGACGAAGGTACATTTGGTGAAAGGTAGTGCAACAAAGGTAAATGGGCAAATAGTATAAATAATACAGATAAATATATAATAGCAAATACAGATAGGGAGTTAAGTTTACTCAAATGTCTTAAGATAACAATGAAGAGGTCTTCATTGTAGCTGCAAGCTGGACGGATAACAGAGAAATAAACCACCCCTCATGACCCCATGTAGAACCGTTACACCCACGGGCGCAGTTGGAGAGGGACAGGGGGACCCATCCATCCCCAATGTTGGCATTAGGGTTACATATCCCCCTTCAATTTCAAACAAAATGCCTTTTAAAGGTATATTGTCCCCCCCCCCCCAATATTTTTATGCCTATGGCTACACTTCCCTCCTGACCCCATGTAGCGACCCTTTCAGCTGTAACTTGGGTTGGTTTTCCTAAGAGGGGAAGGAAGAAACGATGTTTCCCCATACGGAAGCACCAATTTTTGTTTTTCAGCCCTGTAAGCTAAAGGTTAATTTGTGCCACATTTGGTTGTTTTCGAATTTGTGATTGCATTCTTAGTTCAACGATGTTCGTAGTGGTCAGAGCTGGGCAGTATCGAAAATGCATTTAGATCGTAATTTTTAACTTTCAATTCTAGCCATTTGATTTTTCACAGGCATAGTAGAGAATACAGTAAGTGTGCCAACTTCCGCAAACTACGCCACTATTGTCAAGTACGGCAACTGGGCGCTCTTTTACAATATAGTAACTGTTTAAGTAGTTATGTAGTAATTACTATATTACATTTTGGCGATTTTTTGTTTACATGCATTTTTTTTACTTTCTTTTTCTTTCTATTTTTTTAATTAGCTTTTTTTTTGTATAATTTCATAGTTTTGAATAGAAGGAATAACCACCAAGCTCCCAAGCGCTAGCAAGGGACCCTTTCTTATCAGTAGACCACGAAATTCGTAGCAGCCCCTATAACCTTGAAATCTCGGTTTTTGCTTACTTTTTCATCGTTGTTTTTCTCACATTCCGTAATGTCAATTAAAAAAATAACTACGGAGCTTCGCTGATGGCCTCTCCTCATTTATAATCACGAAACTCTTAATGGCATCCTGCACCCTTTGATTCCGTTTTTTTTTTTTCAATACTATCATTTTTTTTTTCTAATTTAAATACAACTTTGTCTTGGTTTTCAAAATTTAAAATCAACTTTCTTTTTTTTTTTTACTTAGGAATGAAACATTCTCCAAAATGAAAGTGGTTAACGATATTATAAAAGAATACCAGTAACTGCACTGCAACTCCACCATTTTGAAAAGGCAATTTATTTTTGGTACAGAAAAACGTTGAAAAAATGCAATAAGCAGGATAAATTGGGCAACAACCATTACAAAACAATCTTTCATCAATAAAAAACATAATTCTTATATAAACTATTTCTTTTGCATAATTAGCGTTTTGATTTACTTACATTCAACCATTCAAATTTTGTTATTTGTGATATGGATACAACAACGAGATTTAATATTAAAATAAATAGTACACCAATCAAGTTTTTCTTCCAGATAAATATTTGGTTTTTTTATTGATTTCCCTTCCTTAAACGTTCTAGGAATAAAATTTTTCTCAAAATGGCAGAATCATTGCAGAAATTCAGCATGGTTGCCATATTTCTCAGAAACAGGATGGGGTTGCCGTAGCTGCCGGAGTTATGCAGAAGTTGGCGCACTTACCATATTCTGTACTATACCCGTTATTTGACATTTTTTACATCTCACAAATTAAAAGCATGCAGATGCTCTTAAATAGAAAACAAAATGAAGGAACGTTCAGAGGAGTTTTCGATTTAGTGGTTTTGAAAACAACTATTTCAACGTAACGCCGCGAAGGACAAAAAGAGTTACACTCGCATGAGATGAAGTTTTTGAAAAATATGAGGTAAAATTTTGCAATTATCCCAGTTGCCAAAACTCATGCTATACTCTTAAAATTAAATCCGAGAGCTCTAAACAACGTGTCTGCACGTAAATCACAGCATAAGAAATGCCCGGCTTGTACCTTAGAACGTTGCCAAAACAGGCTTTGGGCAACGGACATGTTTCTTTCGGACACAAGTGGATTTTTTGCGAATCGGTATTTTTCCTAAACAAGTGAAAGCCTAGTATTACCCCCTACCATAAAAAAAAATAGGTAAAGTATGGAGCCGCAGTCTCCTACAATTTAAAAGCTTACAATAGTAATAAAAAAAACTTGCTTCTGTGAATGCAGTGGTTGTTAACATTGATGAAAGGAATGCAGGACATATTTATACTAAAAAAACGATACCCCAACAGTCATATTCCGACTTTGGCAAACTTCATGTCACAATAGTGAGTTTTTCTCCAAACACTTAAAAAACTCGCGACTTGCAAAACGTCAATCCATGATGACGTAATCCAAGAAGTTACCACAGAAGGAAGTTACCTGTGGAAGTTAGCACCTTTGGCGATCAGAATAACTGTAAAATGTAACCAAATGTAAAATTTTGTTGTATCAAATCTTAGGTACTATTTCATTACAAATGACCTATATTTACAACATACGGAAAAGTTTCATTTTATCGCATTAATGAATACTTCAAAATTTGTAACATATTTCGACACATTTCTTACAGAAGCATTAAATAATTTAAAGATGTACTACCCTAATACATTCGATGATCTCCAAAGATTAAAAAAGGAGCTACCACCTATTTATGTAATTGAGCAGTACAAAAATATGGAATCACACAAAAGTTGATGGAAATTTTAACTGAGAACAGATTCATTTTTAAAGAAGCTTATAAAGTGTTTTGTTTAACAGTGACTATCCCATTTGCTAGTGTTTTCATAGAACAAAGTTTTCCTTGTTTAAACAGAATCAAAAAAACATGTCTACGTAATACAATGAAAGATAGGCTTACAAACTTGTCCAACAGTTCAATTGAAAAGCAATTAATAAACAAGTTAATGATCAACAATTTTTTGACATCCACAAGTTTGAAAGAATTGATTTAATATTCAAGAAATGAAAAACTATTGGGTAAGTAAGTACTTAGTACTATTACATATTTTTATTTTGCCTCCACATATTATCTCTGCTGGTTGGTTGTTTGGATTTTTTATGGCGCAAGAGCATCTGGGCTATACTGCGCCAAACATGGTAAAATCAAAGACTGTAGTAAAAGCCAGTACTTTTTAAAAATTTTAAAACGTGCGTATGGTCAGCATGGTCATTTAAAATGTCAGACAGTGAGTATATATTATCTCTCTAAACCATTTCAAGCCCATGAGCCAGCTTTTCGAATGTAGGGGAGGGTAGCCAAATGTCCTATAGGCAGTGCCATATTTCCCAATAGGCTATACTAGGCTATAGACTAGGGCGGCAAAATTTTGTGTATTGAGTCTGATATAACAAAATCAATACCATATGATATAATCAGACGTTTTGCCGAGAAGAAAGCTAGACGTCATGCTTTCCATTTAAATACCAGTGTTCGATAGGCTTTTTTTTTTTTTCTAAAATTAAAATTTATTTCAATAAAATTGAATTTGATTTATTATATACCAAGAAGATATAATACTTCAATGTAAGTTAATATTATTTAATGTTTATGTTTTTATTTATGAGTTTGTTTTTCAACACATTTATTGTCAATACAAAAGTTTTTGGCATATATTGAATGTAACAATTTTTATGTTCATCTCACTGATTAGGGGACGGATGGATAAGAAGGGACAGACAAAAAACTTAGCCTAGGCACAGCGAAATGGTAAATCTTCCCATGCCTATAAGCCCAAATACCTCAAAACCCCCAATGCAAATTTCACTGGCTAATCTCCCATAGGGATATTTCACAGATGGAAATTAACACTCAAATCCCCACCTCTGTGCACAGCCATGAAACATATACCCCCTCCCTCAAATACAAAAGTCGGTAAATCTTTACAATTATCCTGGTCGCCAAACACCTTTTGTCATCAAAACTCATGCTATACTCTTAAATTGAATCCAAGAGCTCTAAGCACCGCAGTTGCGCATGAATCTTAGCGTACACAAAGCCTGGTTTGTATCTTAGAATGCTGCCAAAACAAGCTCTGGGCAAAGGCTATGTTTCTTTCTGACGCAAGGGGATTTTTTGTGAACCAGTATTTTTCCTGAAGCAGTGAAAGCCTAGTGGGGTGAGGGGTGCCCCCACGCTACCAAAAAACATCTGTAAAGCAAGGTGATGCAATCTTCCACGATTTGAAACCTTGCAGTAGTAAAAAAAATACTTGCCTCTGTACATGCAGCGGTTGTTAACATCGCTGAAAGAAAAACAGGATGTATTTACATAAGAAAATGAAGCCCCAATGGTCATATTCTGACTTTAGCAAACTTCATGCCCCAACATCGGTGAGTTTTTTTTCAAAACATTTAGAAAAATTCGGGACTCATAAAACATAAATCCATGATGACATCATCCGAGGACTACCAGAAGGAAGTTAGCACCTTTGGCGATGGGATAATTGTAAAGAGTGGCCCAAAAGTCACAATCCAAACATATATCATCGTTGTCGTGATGATAAACACATGAAATGTGACTATTTAATTCAAGGGGGCATGGTGAACAATTAGAGTTGGCCCACTCTGGAAGTCACGTTACACCACTGATATACATATATTATTTTCATTTGTTGATGAGGGAAGGGGGAGAGGACCCAGCCACTGAATCAGCTTCCCTTTTTCTGGGTTCATAAGCCAAGCAGCCACTGTGAAGGATGCATGTTTCGAAGTTACACCGAAAAATCAATTCAACATTTTTATATGTATACACAAAGATCCATTCAGCTATTTAACATTCTCATCAACGAAAAAGTCATTAATACTCACGAATTTCTTCTCGCTTATTTTTAAAACTGGGCATCTTGTCCAGTTGATTTTTCAGTACTATCAATTATTTGGGAGTCTCATGTTATTTATAAAATTCTAGAACACAAAAATACAAATCATTAAATGAATTATGGTTAAGATACAATCACACTGCATGTATAAACATAGTTAAGAATACAATTCTTGATTATGGGCAAAAAAGGGCACTTCAACTGATCAAAAGCAAATGTTTTACAATCATATTTACTTCCTTACAATAAAAGCAAAAAAACTATTAATAGCTCTTTATCATAATCTAATATAAATATTGAAGCAAAATAGTTCACGATAACGATCACAGGCGCCGTCAGGGGACCCCACCCCACCCCAATGTTGGTGTTAGGGTTCCATATCTCCATTCAATTTCAACCAAAATGCCTTCTACTGGCATACTGCCCCCCACCCCCAATATTTTTAGGCCGTCAGCGCCAACGATAAGAATATCAATAAAGTCTAGGTAAGAAATATCCTACCTCAGTTCATGTTATGAAATGGAATAAACAACAAAAGTAGTTTACAGCAAAGCGAAAACACATCATTTAAACAAAATTATAATTCGTAAATCTAAACCACTGCTTAAATTTAATATTTCGACTACGTCTCACAAACAGTATATGATAACAGGAAGAAGGTTAGTACTAAAAATGTTGTAGGTTATTTTTATCACTGAATGGCAGTTTACCACAGCACATGCGCTATTCTTTGGATAACCGAAACCCTAGACCGCTCAAACTTCGTATTGATAATGGCCTAGCGTATGTGCGCAGAGAACTTCATGTCTTCTTCCGCCTCCCTTCCCCTCTCCTCAAAAAATATACCACTTGGATATATTTAATAACAAAAAATACCATAAAGTGGATTTTTTTAGTTATTGAAAAGGATGAACAAAAATAATGATGATATTGAGAAGCATTTACCTCAGCTCATATGTTTGTAATATCTGTGTACGCACCAGGGTTCTGTAATCATGATACAGAATCTAGGTGTCTATGGCAGTAGGGAGCTGGAGCCTGTAGGTACCGGTTCGTGTAGAGTTGTAAAAAACCCGGGAATTTTGGACACATTGGAAATTTTGATAGAAACCAAAATAACTAGAATAAAGGAGGTAGTCTTGTCCGCACCTTTCTTCCTATTGGTTGATTGTGTCGAATCGACCAATAGGAAGAAAGGTAAGGACGGGACTACCTCCTGTATTCTAGCTATCTTGGTTTCTATACAGTCAAGCTGATATTAATCCGTACAAATTGATAAAACCAATTGAGCTAGCTTTTTTTCAGTATAGTATGGCCCAAGAAAATAAACAAATTGCCTGTATGGGAGGATTTACTATTTTGCTGTCCCTAGGCTATTTCTGCCGCCTCAAAGCTACTTTTGCCGCCTACCCCAGTGGTAGGAACTACTCCAAAAACGACAATGTTAAAAACCAAACTCACAAATTGACGATAGGGGCCTTTCTTTCTGGTATATCAAATTCAATTTTATTGAAATAAATTTTAACTTTAGCAAAAAAATGAAACTCTATCGAATGGAAAGCATAGAGTTTTTTTCTCGACAAAACATCATAAGTTTTATATCAAACACAAAATTTTGCCGCCCCAGGAAATACGGCACTGCTTACGTAAGATTTCGGTTCTCTAATTGGTTGGTACAAGTTTTTGAAATAAGACTACTGGTTTTTTTTTGGTTATTTAAAAAATATTTGTGGGGGTTGAGCTTGGTTTAATTTATTTTATATCTTGCACTTGGATCCAAGTATTGTAGAACGCGATTGTTGGTGGCACAGCAAGGGTCATTCCACGCCAATCAAGGTGATATGTATAGAAGGCGGTGTCGCATCGCCTGTCACACCCTAAAGATGCTTACGTAAACGGTCCTAAAACGTTAACAGCAAAAGAAACTAGCGGGAGGAAGCGGAAAGGCCAATACATGTTCATCACAAAGTATATATCCAACAAGATGGACTTTGTAAAGGATAGGCTTTAGCAGCAGGAGTGCCTTTGGTATCACAGTGGAGCAACGAAATTGGGGACGGTGGGGGGCATGTCCCTTGATATCTGTGGACAGCATAGCTTACCTCAACATCGTTGCTAATCACGTGCACTGGCGATGATGTTCCCAAGACAATGCACCTTGCCCGATCATTTGAGGAACATCAGTCAGAGTTTCTCCCATCGAGTCTGTGTAGGACGAAGTCACTTCACAGACGCCACCATCCAAGCTGCCAGGCCAACAACTTTTCGAGTCAAGAAGAATATCGGCTGTGATCAGAGCCGGACCAGGTGTCTTTTGGCCACTCGGTATATTATAAAGTAATATTTTTTATGTTGCAAGTAAGTAGTGTGTAATAAAATGGATTTGGTAACATGTATTCATTAAAAATAATTTAAATTTTTGCGGGCTCATGAGCTTAACCACTAGTTTAGCAATTGTGTTTTACTAGCAATGAATTCAAGTATTACAAAAGGCGATTTTTTTGGGTTAACGACTATTTTTCTCGTGGTGTTGCTATAGGAAAATAATAATGTGCCCTCAGTTTAGTGTCTTCTTCCATTGATTAATTTGAAAAAATGTTTAATTCTCGATTATTACAGTATAAAAAAATTCATGCAAAAATTTCCTTATAAGGGCCATTTTTTAAATAATTTTTCACACGTACAAGCATTTTTTTGTTGAGTGTTTGCAGTATGTTATCCTTCCCGCTGACGTGTATTGGATTACAGAAGGCGATTGTCGGTCGCTACATTGCATGCGGGACTTTTACGTTTTTGCAGTCTGTCACGCAGGTTACGTAAAAAGACGTATAGAGCGGGTATACCATAAATACGATTGTAAGTGTGTATGGTGAGGCAATGATTTCAGTTTAGTTTGTCGGGTTACTTGGATTAACAGCTTCAAAACGTACAAGTCGTGTTTTGTAAATTTGAAGTTTGTTATTATGGATTACAACATTGATGACGAAAATAGTGATCAAGAAATATGCTGTAAAATCAAAAAAGTTTCGTTGTGAAAAACGAAGTAGTTATTGAGATTGACCAAACGCCCTCTACACGCGTAAATCCGCGACGAAATACATGCAATTTGTTAAGTTGCTTCGGCTGATAGGGGTGGCTATAGATGGTTTATTATTACAATATGATAACCCCCGACGCTTTTTACTGTTGCGTGTTTTCCTATAATCGATAGAAAGATCAGTTCAGTATGAAAACCACTGAGTATCGTATTTACCCAGTATGTTCTAAGTTCGATTCCAAAATGGTATTATTATTGTTTCACCGGCAGATTTTTAAAAAACAAACAGTTTTGCTGTCCAGTCCCCTATATTAAAAGTTTAATACCACTGAAGTCTTTGAATAAGGTTTTCTACCCGCTTTATAACATTGCGTTTCTATAATCAATTAGTGTTTGGGTGTACAGCAAAGGTCCAATTTATAGTAAAAAAAAATTTCACATGATTGTTTATGACATGAATAATTTCAAATATGCGAAAATGTCATAGAATATCGAAATGCATTTAGTAAGTTTAACATAATAATGCATATACCAGATTAAAAAAACAAATTAAAAAAACAAAGTTATGATATACATATATTTTTTATATATATATATATATATAAAAGTTTTCCTCGCCCATTCTTGGCGGAAACAGGCTTTGGGACGGGCAGAGCGCCATGTTCCCAAGCCTCTTTTTACATCACTTCTTAATGTGCCATGTCTAGAAACTTCCTGACAATGTGACACGTGTTTAGGATTGTGGCTTTTTGTATTTCAATGTAGGTGTTTGGGTCAATGTTGAGTATCTCCAAATTCGTCGCAAGCGTTTTTGGTACTATCCCTGTTGCTGAGATGACTAACGGGATGATGAAGATCTTTTCCATACCCCATATATCTCGTACTTCATGTCTGAGATCTTGGTACTTGGTGATTTTCGTTGTGTAGGTTGTCTGTATGTTATTGGTGTTGGGTACTGCTATGTCGATTAAGTACGTGGTCTTATTCGATTTATCGACGAGGGTTATGTCAGGACGGTTATGTGGGACTGTCTTGTCTGTTATGATTGCTCTATCCCAGTAAAGCTTGTGTGTTTCGTTCTCATGCACGGTCTCTGGCTCATATTTGTAGTACGGGCATTTTTCTGTCAGAAAGCCAGCATTCGCTGCCAATTTCTGGTGGACTATTTTCGCTACTTGATCGTGTCTATGTTTGTAGTCTGGTGGAGAGTGCCTTTGGCCAGCCAAGAATTTGATGCCTTTTTGTCAACGTGTGGTTGTTGCAGGTCATTGTAGTGCCTGCCATGTAATGGTTTTCCGGCCCAAGTTCTCAGTTTCTGTTCGTTGGCTGTTTCCAGGACACGCTCTTCGGTACTACACAGGTTTAGTGGCGTGTAATTTGCATCTGCTTGTATTATGGCTTGGATGAGTGGCGATCGGGGACTCTTCAACTGGAAGTATTGCCTCATGCTCTGGATCTGCTTGTCATGTAAGTCTTTGAGGTCCGCTTGTCCGCGTCCTCCTTCTTCCCGGGGTAGTGTTTGCCGTTCAATTGCCGTTGCAGGGTGTAGTTGTCCGGCTCTTCTCTGGATGGTTCTCATTTTCCGCTGGAGTTGTTCTAGTTCAGTGTTGGACCATTTGATGATCCCGAAGGAGTAGGTGAGCACTGGTACCGCATATGCGTTAATTGCTTGCGTGGTGTTCTTCCCGCTCAGTTTCGTCTTCACAATGCTTCTAAGTCTTTCTTGGAATGCTTGCGTGAGCTGGACTTTGACTTTCTTGTGCTCCTGCTGCCGTTTTTGCATTATCCCTAGGTATTTGTAGGTTTCGCCCTCGTCCAAGGTCTTCAGTAGTCTCCCGTCTTCGAGTTCGATGCCTGGTAAATCTTCTTTGCTATTCTTCTGTATTTTGCACTTATCGAGGCCGAATTCCATTCCTATGTCCTTGGAGAATGTCTCTGTTATACTGATGAGTTGTCGGAGTTGGGTGATTGTTGGCGCGTATAGCTTGATGTCATCTACGTACATGAGGTGGGAGACTTTATGTAGGTTTCTCTTGTCTTTCTTCAGCATGTATCCGTATTTACTTGTGTTCAGCATCCTTGACAAGGGGTTTAACGCCAAGCAGAACCACTGGGGGCTTAGTGCGTCTCCTTGAAAGATTCCGCGGCGGATGGGGATCTCGGCCGTTTCTATTTTACTGTCTGGCGTGTTTAGCTGTAACCGGGTTCTCCATTGTTTCATGCTGCTCTGTAGGAATCGGATGATTGAGGGA
>QLNU02015360.1:271256444-271270601 GCA_006491805.2 Dysdera silvatica
TGGGGATGGAAAATTGAAACTATAGAGCACAATGAAAGTTTCAAAAGAACACTGAAACCAGTTACAACATCCAAACCATTTGCTCCAAATTATCTGTTACATCTATTATTATCTTGTGCTTGCAAAAAAGGATGTGGCAGTTACTGTGGGTGCAGAAAAGCCAACTTGGTCTGTCCTCCAATGTGTGAGCATTGTAGTGGATTGTCATGCTTAAACCCACCAATTTATTCGTAGGAAGACAGTGTGGATTCATCTTTTGTAGAATAAAGCTGTACATATTGTAAATACCAACGATTGAATATATGCTAGAAACAACAAATGTAAAGAATAGGTAAACATAAAAACAGCTGGATGTTGAAAGAATAAAGTATACAATATGTTAGCGGTGGGTGGGTGGGTGGTCCGTGATGCTGTAACATACTTAGCGTTATGAGATACAGTGTCTTAAAACAGCTGCCGGTTTTGCCAGTCCGGGACATGGCGGGTCCATAGGTGATGGATAATGGAATGACCCTTAGTGAAAAGGGTTAGGGGGACCTCCCCCCCCGAACCAAAACTGTCATAAGCATTAGAAATTGTATAAAACAATTTTTTTTAGCATCGCACATAAATAAATAAAACTGTATATCAGTAGATTAAAAAAGAGTAAAGGTTATAACTTCTATAGGAATGGTTTTTACATAAATGACGTATAAGAAAAGTACAGTGCAAAAATCAGAAGTTTCAAAGTGAAAACCTACTTTTTCCACATATTTTCTTAAATTTACAAAAAGCTATTAGGTTTAACGTAAGTATGAAGTGAATCAATATTGTAGCCCATTTGATAACAAAAAAAAAATTGATCCTATCATTTGTAACAGAGATAATGGCTGCCTCTGTGGACATTGGTATTTGAACTTTGAGGAAGCTCCAGGTAATTTTTTGGACTTTTGTAAAAATGCTCCTCTGGTAGTGGTCTATCAGGAAGTACAAATTAGCTTTACCCTAATTATTTCCGATTCAGAACCTTTATTGACTGGGCTAATAATTGAATCTGTACCATCCGGCAATTGAACTGTATTAAATATTGCAACAGTAATCGTTGAAGTTTCTAAGAATCTCTCATTAAACAATTGGATGCCATCTTCTAGCATATTTTGCTAATCATTTTCAAGAGCATTTGTATCAATTTTTGTAAGATGTATCTCGTTGAATTTCCCCATCTAAATTTGTGTTAGATACAACTAATTATTTATAAACTATTAATTTTAATTAAGGTGGATTGCTTGCCCATATTTCAAGTCAAGTGGTCTTAAAAAAAATAGATCTAGCTTGAAATGAGCTAAATTAGTAATAATGAAGACAAGCATCTAGAGACAGGATGGGAGCCGCCTGGCTCTTCCTTCTGCGTATGTGCGTGGACTTTGTAAATGCAAAAACATCGCCGCTAAGTTAATAGTAATGCTGAAACACGTTATAAATTAGCTATATCTACTAGCGTCTTGTGAGAGGAAGAGCCTTTTCCTGTTACATTTCCACGCATGCGCATGGACAGCAGTCAAGCGAAAACATAGTAATAGCGGTAAATTCTAGCAAGGACTTCTATACATAATATCGATATAAGCTGTCAAGATCACTATACTCTTTAATTATCTCATTATATCACTATGTTCATTTTTTCGCAATTTAATTTTAACATTCACAGTCCATAAATACCGCCACCCATTCTTTTTCATGCTTGATTAAACAATCCCATTTTAAAAGGGCAAAGCTGCCCCTATTTTAAAGCCCCTTTGCCCTCTAATTACGACTGCAGGTCCTGATTATATTTACAAGAAACCTTTATTTTATCCTTTTTGTCAATGAACGGATGTGAAAGTCCACCCACGTGCGCAGAAGGCGGAGATCGGTGACTCCTGTTCTGTCTCCAGATGCTTGTATAGTGAATGACCTTGAGCGGCCACCTTGGCTTTTAGAAAACTGAGTCAACCCACATCAAAAACAAGGCAAATGCGTGCCTCAGGAAGAAACGAGTTCTCTCATTCTCCTTCCTGTCCTCACCTTTTTTTTTTCTCACTTTACAGACTTACTTCAGAAAACATAACTCAGAGAGAGAAAAAAAAAACTAATGTGAAGGTAATTAGTCGGCAGATCCAACTTTTTAGTTGCCACGGCGACTTGACGCCCAGTATTTTTCAAACCCTGACTTAATGTACTACTTCTCAGAAACATTTGTGAAAACTGATCAGGGTGTCTACTCATCTGGAATACCTGGAAAAGTCAGGGAAATTTGAAATACAAAGGCCAAAGTCAGGGAAATTTGAAAGTCATTGTTATAATAAATAACTTATTAAAATAATTTTCCTGAACTGTGCTTTTCATACCACATTACCTACTGAAAAATTTGAAAAACTTGTACTTTTGACTAAACTTCTTCCAAAAGTTACCATTTTGCACCAAAACTAATATAATTTATATAAAATTATTAAGCCTATATATTTTTCAGAAGAAAATGTTTACCAAATATATAACTGAAATTTGAAACTTGGGGAAATGTTTTAGCTAAATTATCTAATCTGTAAGGAATTTGATCACACTGCTCCCCTTTGCCTTATATATAGTCATACACCTTTTAAATGAAATAGAAGATAAAACATCAGCTTTGCGATTATAGAGTTAGACTCTCTTATAATAAACTCAAAAGGGCCGAATGGAAATGTTGCTGTAAATATTTAATTAGTGCAAGTTTTTAGTGTAAAGAAATACACTTTTTAATACAGCTTTTGAATTTGTAAATTCACTATAATTGAGTTATAAATGGCTTTGGGCTTTGCATTAATGGATTTTTATGGCCTTGAAACTTGCTTTGATTGGGCAAATTTTCGCGGGTGCATTGTGTGTTGTTTACTGTAATTAGCGACAGGAAATCGATTAAGATTTGGTCTGGAAACCTGGAAAAGTCAGGGAAGTTTGAAATAGAATTTGGGTAGACACTCTGTCTGATGTAATTGATTACGGAAAAAATGAAAAAAAAAATCAGTGAAATTTTCCAAAATAGCAGTCATAATAATAAATTTGAAGAAAACAATGTACTGTCAGAAAGGAATATTTTCAAGAAATTTGTAGGTATCCAGTGTAAAGATTTTTAATTTTTGCAGTTGCTACAGTTTTTTAATCAAAATGAAATGAATGGAGAATTTCCTTCACTGTGAACTGAATATGCTGCAAGTATACCAATGCATGCTGCAGATTATGAAAGGGCTTTCTCCCAAATGAACTTGATTGAAACTGACTTGTGAAATTGTTTTACAAGGAAGCATGTAAGTAAATTGCTAACAATAAACATTCAAGGACCTACTCAAAATCAGTTTGATTTTGAAAATGTCTACAAACGTGTGTAGCAAAGCCAAAGAGAATTGTATAGTGATATCACTGATTATATAATCTTGCACAAAAAAAAAGTTTTATTTGTTGTTCTAAATTTTAAGTGTAATTTTGTTTACCATTCTCCTAAAGTGCAACATTTTCAAAACAATGCGTAAGTATTTAGAGTAGAGAAAAAAAAGGCTACGAGAAATTTAAAACTACTATTTTGTTTTTGTTTTTAGCTAAAAAAAAAAAATCCTGCCCAAACCTTATACTAAACTATAGTAATAAAAATATATATTTGTAATCTTTCATTTACTAAATGATACAATACTGTTTTCAGTACTTTTATTAGTTTCTGCCAGTTAAAAAAAACATTTATGACCAGTTTTTGCTTACAGAAAGCCAACCCTGGTTCATAGAGGTTGTCTGTACACAAGGCGACCAGTCATTCATGTGCCTCTAACCTTGCATTACAGGAGGTAGCGCTTAAGGTGGGCATGTCAATATGTTCAGTGGACTGCAGATCAATGGAGGGCTGTGCTCTTCGCAGATGAATCCAAGTTGAACTTACTAAACGATAGTAGACATTTTATTTCGAGAGAACCAGAAACCCATTACCATCCATCAAACATCCATGCACTTTGGGTACAGACTAGAGATGAGTTTGGTTTCATTTTTCATGGCCCGATCCCAAGGATTTGCAATTTGAGTCTGCTTGAGCTCGAAATACTTTGTGAAAATTTGAGCCCAAGCCCCGGTTTGCAGCAGCGATCTATTCCGCCGATCCTGAGACATTAGATTTGGTGGCGGTGCTGCCCCTAACCCCTTTTTTTTTTTTTTGCTTGGTTTCATGACGAAGATGCAATATTTTTGACTGAACGTCATATTTTGAATGGAAGGAATGAAAAAAAAAATCATAATTCCCCTTTATGGAATATTGTAAAACTTTAAAAACTGGTTCACCTTAAATTCTACAGCTGTGATTATGCTGTCTGCGATGTTCTATACTGCTTATCTAGGGAAATTTTAATTATAAACGTTATATATCAACATATAATTAGAATTATGCAGCGTTTATGGTGAAGCTGTCATATCTATGCAAATGGCTCGTCGTTGGCGAACAATGTTTATTGAAAGCAGAGAAAACTCACGACAACAGCCGGCCTCACGCTGCTCAAGCAATGAGGGAAACCCACTTATTTTAGTTTTTGACTTTTTTCAATTTATATTATCTTGTTTAAATTGAACTACTTGATCACTTTCAAAGAATTGTTTTTCATTATCAACTCCGAACTTGTTTTATAATTATACCACATTTGGCACAGTATAGCCCAGATGCTCTTGCACCATAAAAAATCCAAACAAACAATTATGTTAATTATTAGATCTAATTAGTTAATTCTTAAATTACGTAATTATACAGGGTGGTCCTAAACTATATGTCAAAAATGTAAAGGCAGGTAGAGGGGACCTAAATAAGCAGATTTCGTATAGGAATGTGTGTGCGGTAATGACACATTAAAGCGCTAGCTTGTAAAGCAGTATGAATCACAGGAAACTGAAAAGACAAGTAAAGACAAAAGAAAACAAAAATTTATTAATAGTTTACAAGAGGTGCTCGAAAGAGCGGCCACCAACAGCGATACAAGATTCACAGCGACGGCGCATGGATCGGCGTACATTAGAAAAGACGTCAGGCATGTCGATCACATGTCCAGCAGCAACAGAGAAGCGGGCAACAAGATCTTCTTCAGATGTGACGGGACTCTCGTACACCAGGCTTTTAATATGACCCCAGAAGAAAAAATCCAAGCAGGTTAAATCTTAAATCAAGCAGTTTAAAACACTTTGATGGCTCACACCCAACGCACGTCCTACAGCTCTCGAGCTTGTCGAAGGATTATCCTCGACTGTGTTCAGTATTCTTTCTTCCACTGCAGGAGTTCTGCGATATCTTCCAAAGCCAGTTCCACGCCTGGAAGCATAAAATGATCCACTCATGCGTAACTCCCGATGCAGACGCTCGAATGTTCGACGATCCGGCTGATTCCTATCCGGGAATCGCTCCCTGTACATCCTTTGAGCAGCTAATCCATTTCCTTGTGCAGCCCCATACATGAAATGCATGTCGGCCAGCTCCGCATTGGTGAAACGATGCATGCTGCTCGAGATCCGTGCGGGAAATGATGAATCCAGCTAGCGAAGCGCTTTTATACGCCGCAGTCATCAGCGCTCTCTACCGGCTCAAGGCGACATTACCGCACACACAATCCTATACGAAATCTGCTTATTTAGGTCCCCTCTACCTGCCTTTACATTTTTGACATATAGTTTAGGACCACCCTATATAATACATGCTAACTTTTATTTTATTCTGAAAATAGTATTATAAGTGAAGTCGGTTGCATAGATAGATTATCAGTAATTCATTTGTGTCGGTTGGTGGGTCTTTATTTATTATTTCTGGTCCTTAAGTCCTTAATTTCTATGTAAAGAAATGTACACAAATCCTGTTGAGAAATGCAGCTGCTAAAATGTAAAAGTAGTAGTAAAAAGAATAAACCCGTTAAATTACAGCATCAACAATTTCTGGTGAAAATATAATTTTTATAACTTTCACAAACGAAAATTTTATGTGAAAGATTTTAAAACTAATTTACTGCACTTTATTGTACCAGTAGTTTTCTTGTACTTCAGTATTTATGTCAGCAGTACTTTCCTGAATTTCAGTAATTTTGTCTGCAGTAGTATTTTCCATTCCTTATAATTCATTTTTTCAATTGAAAACTTTACTAATATAAAGTAAAGTATAATGAAGTGTCTAGTGTATAAAGCAATGATTTATATATAAAATACAAAATTAAAATATGGCCAAGAATACTTTTCAGATGCAGAAATTCAGTATTTATTTGGAACTTGTTTAATCGACATCCTCCTCAATGTTTAAATATTATGCATCCATTAAATGTTTTTCTCTCAATGGTCGCCAGTACTTGTTAAAGGTCATGTCATTTTTTTGTTTGTTAGAGATAAAAGTAGTTTCAGTACTGTAACTACGTTCGTAGACAAGCTGTGTCCTAATGCATCGCCAACCGGTGGTCCGCAGAAAAATCTGGACATTATTTGCATTTTTAATGTTTTATTAATAATAAAACAAAAACAATATTCTAAGAAATTCTCATATTCTGAATGACAATTGTCGCGATTATATTGCACTAGATTCATGAAATGTGCTTGATAGGTTCCTAAACGTTTAAGTACTAATTTCTAACTTTCTATTAAAATAATTAATTGTAAATTTTTATATCTATAATGTACTTGAGATAATTATCGGCAATTAGTGAAAAAACCCTCATTTGCCTCAATGCGGATAAGAGGAGAAGCCCTATATTTATCTTTTAAAAAAAATTCATATTGATAGTCCGCGTGATTTAAAGTTATGAATTTAGCGGTTCGTGAGATCCGAAGGTTGGCGATCACTGTCTTAATAGTTTGCTTGAGTTTTTTCTTTATAAATTTCCTGAAAACAGGCATAAGTGTTTATCCTTTTCCTTATTTCTAAATCCTTAGCAACTTGTATAATTTTCTCAAAGTTGGAATTTTGTAATTTGGAAAATTTCAGTTGCCTTTTCTATGTGCTGAAATGCTTGATTAGGACCTTTACGAGTCAAAGAATAAGTAAAATTTTCAAATTCAATATTTTCATTCAAAATAACCAGATGTTTGAACTAGCTTTCATAATCTGGATAATTTTTTGATGTAGCACTTATGAAAAATACTTAAAGTTGAGAATTTATAAACATAGGATACATACTCTTCGGAGTTCTACTCTATTGCTCCCTTAGGTATTTCACAGCCTCAAGACACTAATTTGATTTGATGGAGGAATGGATTGCTATTTTTAAAATCCTTTTTTGTACTGTTACTGTTTTTTTACTGTAATTTTTTGAACAAATATTGAATATTAATTTCAATTTTTTTGTAATGCTTGTTAGCTTTAATATATATAATACATAATTTTTTTTTTTTAGGTCCATGGATCCACAGGACTTGCTATCAACTGCTCTTGATGAATCAGGTATTGATATTAAACCTGAGACTGTTGATCTCACACAGTCGAAGGAGAAGGTGGCTGATATCAAAAATGGACCAGTGAGTTTCATTTCATATACTCTGTAATACCAAATACAAAATTGAATGTAATAAAGGCACACTGGTTTTCTGTACAGTTCTGTATACAAAGTATTTCAGAACCAGAGCTGGGTAAAATACTTGGAAATATGTATTTCTGATACAAAATACATAGAAATATGTATTTTCGATACAAAATGCAAAATGTATTTTAAAATACTTTTCGAAAATACAAATTACATTTGCCGAAGGTCTTCTTTACTTGTCGTTAATGCATTGGGCAACCTAAATTTGGCTTAATAATTTCATTATCTTAACTATATCATCATAATTTCATAGTAATATATAATCGCATAATTCCATAATATGTCAACATAATTTCATATGTCACAATCATTTCATATTGTTTGTGAATCCACATTTACAATTGCAAAAATATTTGATAAGAAATGAAGTCGATTTCTTTCGTTCTTGCCGCCATAAGACCAGTGTCGTATTTCATAATAGGCCATATTAGGATATAGTCCAGGGCGGCAAAATTTGAGAGGTGGTCTCAAATTATAAAACTTTTTTTTTCGCTAGTATATTTTCTAAAATGACAGTAAATATTTATTTGGTATGGGCGGCATTTTATCATTCTGCTTGGGGCGGCAAAACCACGAGACGGTATCAGATATAAAAAAATAAACAGTGAATAACAGTATATGATATAACAAAATAATACCATATGATGATATAATCAGATGTTTTACCGAGAAGACAGCTAGACGTCATGCTTGCCATGTAAATTCCAGTGCTTGATAGGCCCTTGTATTTTTGCCAAATTTAAAATATATTTCTATAAAACTGAATTGGATTTATCATATACCAAAAAGAAATAATACTGCAATATAAGTTAACATTGCTTAATGTTTACGTTTCAATTTTTGAGCTAGTTTTTCCTCATCTTTTCAGTCCATACAAAAGTTTTTGCAATATATTAAATGTAACAGTTTTATGTTCCTGCTACTAATTTGGGGGTGACGGGTAGGAAGGGGTGGCAAAATGGTAAATCTACCCCTGTATAAGACTAACTATATGTGCTATATAGCATATAATTAGTATTATGAACAGATATGTACCTGGTGGCGAATCTAAGGTTATGATCACTCTGCGAAGACAATAACAGCAGGACGATTTGACTTTTAAGGGGGTAGGGAGAGCAGAGAGCCCCCGATCTAACAGGGATTTAAAAGTAAAAAGCCTAAGTTTTTGCCCCTGATTAGAAAAATAAAAAATTAATTAAAAAATAATCATTTAGAACTAAATAAAAAGGCTTAGCAAAATATCGAATAAAGTACAATATGTGCCAGTTTTGGACCTCCTCTTGTACTTCGTTATGTCATTGGTGAAGCGGCAACCGCCAAGATTTTTAAATTCGGGAAATAGATGGAAGTCACTTGGAGAAAGGTCAGGAGAGTAAGGAGGGTGCTCGAAAATCTCCCATTTAAATTTTTGTAGAAGCTCCCTCATTGCTTCAGCAATGTGAGACCGGCTGTTGTCGAGTTTTCTCTGCTTTCAATAAACATTGTTCGCCAATGACGAACCATTTGCATAGATATGAAGGCTTCACCATAAACACTGCATAACTGATGATGAATGTCCATGGGCGATTTCTTTTTTGCAGTCAAAAAACAAATTACACTAGGTTATTTTACACTTGGTGGCAAAATGGAATGGAGTTTTCATGATGGTCAGCTGTCAAATGAGGCTTGTGTGGTTGAAGGTCACCAGACCGGATTCAAGTGCTGCCACTGAACCTAAACTAAAATTCCTTGCCCACATAAACTTCTGGGTATCGCACGTAGTATGATATAAAAATTAGGGAAACTTACTTTTTGAATACCCCTCGTACGTCTGTGGAGTTCTTTCATGTTTCCTTTCATTTAAATCAGTGGACCAAAGTAAATATATGAATCAGCAATTTCTAGATTAATGTTGTCAACTTGTATTTTTGTTTTCTCTATAAAATTATTGAACATAATTTTAGTTTTTTGTAGGTTCATCTTGACTCCAATTTCTCTACTTCTAGTTGAAAGCTCCTGTATCATGTCTTGGAGTTCTGATAGGTCTGTTGAAAAAATAACGATGTCATCAGCAAACGACAGTTCATTTAAATATTCACCATTTATTTTTATTCCTTTGTTATTCCAGTTAATTAGCTGAAGTAAAATGATTTGGAGAAATAGTATCTCCCTGCCTTACACTTTTACCCAGTTTTTTAGTTTTGGTATCTTTTATGTAACCAGAATTTTGCACTTGCACTTTCATATACACGTTTCACGTCAATGTACATATTATCGATGTCTGTTGATTTTAAAGAGTCCATGGCTGCTGATGTTCTGATAGTCAAAGGCTTTATAGTCGATAAATGCTGCATACAATGGAAGTTCATATTCATGTGTTCTTTCAATTAATTCTCTTAATACTTGAATATGGTCCACTGTACTGAATCCACTTCGAAATCCAGCTTGTTCTCTTGGTTGAGCTGCATCTAATTTTTTCTGCAGGCGATGTGTTAGCACTTTTGTGAAGATTTTATAAATAGCAGGTAACAAGCTAATTGGTCGGTAATTTTTCAAATCCTCTTTATGTATGCATATGTATAATTTAAGAATGTTAAGTACTTTGTTTTTAAACTTGCATTTTTTTAGTTCTGTTGGATTTTAAACAGAATAGTCTCAGATTCGTACACCCTCTTCTAATGATATTAATCTGCAATTCCTACTAATTCTTCATTTAAAAAAAAAAAAGGTACTGGACCACTGTGTTACCAGTTAAATTAAACTTTAAAAGAGCTAATGAAATGTATAAGTTTTTATCATTGCTTGAGCGAAGAAAAAATAGGGTGCTTAAATAAAGTAGTTTGAATTGAAGAGTGGAATAAGTACGTTTTGATGTGTTTGTATTCATTATCTGTGGAAATTACGGAATAAGCAGTCAGAGGATTAAAACAAATTAAAATTTTTTTATTTTTTTTCACAGAAGTCCGTTGCACCACCAAATCCAATGCAATTTTCTCATTGGCCATTTCCTATGCCTGCTTTGAATTTTCCACGAGCACCATTGATAGATGCCAAAACTTTAGCTTCTATGTATACAAGTCATCCAGAAATGTTCAATGCTGCTATGTATCAGCAAGCTCAAATGAATGGTTATCCACCATATGTGCTCAACAATGAATATAATAACCCTCCATACTATCTTAATGGAGATGCTCCCATGTATAGGCAAATGATGATGGTAAGTTGAAATAATTTTTTTCAAATCTGAGCTTCAAAATTTTAATTTTGTAGTAATCAAAATTCATAGTCATTGTCATGAACAGAAGTATACAAAATTGAAGGTTTAAAACAGTCATTGCATGTCAAGTTTTAGTGTTTTATTTTAATGTGAAGTTGCTGGAAGACTTCCATGTTGGCATGACCATTTACGGAAGGCACTGTGTCAGCGAGCAGTTGCTGAATGAGATTGTCCAGTATGTATTGACTATTATTACAGAAGGTATTATTTTGGTGGTGAATGCAGGTAGACGAGAGGGATGATGCATATAAAACAGAATGTTTATTGGGGAGCTGGGAAGATCGTACACTGCATCGAAGAGATAGAAAAGTGTACATAGGCCTTGACCTGATGCCAGGCATAAATGTTAGATTGCGTGAGTTACAAGCAAGGGTATGCTTCAGTTCAAATTCCCAAGTAATTAAAATACGGGTGTTCTTATCCTGTTAACGTGAAATTTTAACTTGGGTGCAATGGCAGCAAAACCAACCATTCAAAAACCATTTAAGATTTTAAAATTCAAAATCTAACCCATGGAATGGGTCCCTTATAATTTCCAATGTATCCGTGCATCTGTTTCTTAAACCTTTGGCGCAACACACCTAATGTCCAACTATTCTGAAAAGTCAGTACTTGGGGCCCACGCAAACATAATTTGCCACATCTCTTTACTCCCACCAGCTCTTCTTAATGTTGAGGTTTACTTTCTATTCTGTTAGTTGTACAGCTAACTAGTATTTAGTGCACCTAAATCACAAGACTTTGATGCACTTGTGCACCTGATTTAAAAAGTTAATTTCAACCCCTGCTCTAAGCTTTAAGAGTGACCATGTTGATAATATTTTTTAAAGTTAAAAACCAAGCATGTTTTTCGATCCAAAACATTTCTTCAACTGAATTTGTTAGACCGTGATTGGATAATTGAATACTGACGTAATAGTTTGCATTTATTTCTATTGGGTCAGTTTGATCCCACAGAGAAGTGATTGATATAAACATTGAATTGTCTTTCTTGACAGATTTTGCCCATTAAATTGAAATGTATGAAAGAGGGTTTGAGGTTAGATAATATTTCTTGTGGAATTACATATATTATAGTGGAACCTCGTTAAAGTGAATACACTTAATGTGAATTATGTTTCTTGAATTCCTGTTAAATTGTAATATGATCCTATCCTTTCTGGATAATGTGAGCAATTTTTTGTCACTGAGTGATCATGCTAATAAAATTTGACTGGTTTTTTTTTTTCAATACACGTTTATCATTTTCTCCAAAAACACCAATTTGTTTTCCTAATGCACTCCGGCCTTAAGAGAAAGTACAGTGCAAATGATAGACATCAAACATATACAAAGATACATATATACTTTGTACATATGAAATATTTATGAGGGCAGACTATTTCCACAGCAGTTAGCATCCCAACATGTACATATACTTTCGACATTTTTCGCTAGGGATATAGTAGTTCAGTAATATGTAATTGAATAGTTTCTGGATAAATATTGTAGTTGCTTTGCATCTTTACATTTTGAATTGCATTTCCATATTATTTGAAATTGGGTCCGCCCTCTTTATTTTGAATAATTGGTATTTTTCTCTTACTTTCATATGCCTTAACGTTAAAAGTTCAAGTCATTATAAAACACTTGTCATTAGCCAAATATATCATTTAAAAGTTTTTTACACATATTTTTTCTTTTATTACCTTAGTTTACTTATTAAAAGTTTAGGTTAAAATGGAGTGCTTTAATGTAAAAAAAGTGTTTTTACAGTGGGTAGTATAGGTATAAAAATGCAGAATTTAGTTTTTATACTGGCTATTTACCAAAAAATTTCTAATTAGAAAAATATTGCCTTATCTAATTAGTCAAGTATTTCATGCTTTTATATGGAATAGATACTAAGGCATCGTCTATTTAAAATTCTCTAGGTACTTAACGTATTATCCCGTCAACCATTTTTGGCACTAACAATTTTTATCGTAGATGCATTTTTATGATGATTTCCGTTAGCACGACGCAACTTGCGATTTTTTTTGTAGACTCATTTTTACAATAATTTTGCTGATTAAAAAACTGTTAACATTAGTGAGAGTTGTTTTCTGAATTATCGTTAAAGCATTTATGATTTTTTTTTATTATATATCTTCAACATTTTACATAAGAAAAACGACGAAAGGAGACCCCTTCTCATCGTTTTGCGACTCTTGACTGTTCTGATCACATTCGATGTACGCTACCTGAATCAGTAAAAGGCAAGTTGCAATCAGTTGTAATTAGCATTTTTCACGCAATTAGTACATTTACCCGAATCACAGGGAGGACTAGGCTGGGGGCAGGGGAGGAACCCGGAGCCCCTGCTCGACGCTTCACGACTCGTGACTATTCCGATCACATTCGATGTGCGCTGCCTGAATCAGTAAACGATGAAAGGAGAATTCCTTTTTCCTGCAAAAACAAAATCGCAGAATGCTCATAATTTGGTAATTACCAAAAAGTATAATCCATCTAAAATTAAAAGTATAATTAAGTATAAGTATAATTAAAAAATTTAAAAGTGTAATTCATCTAAAAGGCATGAAACAGCACTCATTCTGCAAAATGTCAACAAACAAACAAAATGGCGTCTCGCAAATAATCAAAGATCGTAAACTTGCGATTTTTTAGACAACAAAAATATCGTAAAGTTACGATTAAATACGAATAATTATGATCAATTACAGCGACCAAGAAAAAAATCATAAATGGCGTAAATGGTCAACGGGATAATATGTAAGTACCATTCTATATTTGGTTGCCTAGAAAATTTGGGGTTTCTACAAATTGAAAGGATGAGATATCACTTCAATTAATCCTTGATTTTAAATTGTTCTCAATGGCCTAACGATTAAGGTGTTCCAGGTTCAATGGGAAGACTTTAGTTCGAATCTAGGTCTGGAACGATGTCCCTTTTTCTCCTATAACAAAAAGCTCTAGTTTGAGCTAAAAAACATGGGTGTTGGACAGGCCGGCCATGGGTTTTTTTTTTTTTTTTTAAAACACTTGTAAAAAGTCGTACTTTTATTTAAAAAAAAGCCAGTCACTTTAATTTTAAACAAAAACAAAAGCCTTCCAAGGCAGGAAAAATTCGCATTTGAAATTTATCATATATGTGTTTTCTGAATTTCAGCTTTAGGGTCATTCCACAGTATTATGAGCCTGATGTATTAAATTTTCAAACCACTGAAAATATAAGATGTTATGTATCAAATTAAAGGCAATTGTATGTAGTTTATGAATTTAAACAAAGTGTCATCAAAATAATAAATCTATAAAATTCATAAATTATAGTGGAATTGTATGTTTTTAAGTTGC
>QLNU02015360.1:271271601-271293040 GCA_006491805.2 Dysdera silvatica
AACGAGCAAAACTGAATCTAACTGAAAGCTGTTCTGGCTACAGACGCAAACAGTCTTTAGGAAAGGCTGTTAAGTAAACTAATGATGCCTTGCCGAAATCTCCAACCAAGAAGGTCCATGTGCTAAGTACCTTGATATCCCAAATGTTACCAATGAAGAAAAAGCGTTCGATTGAAATCTCAGTTCCTGAAAAGAGACAGCATCTACCTATTTTAAATATGGAAGCTGATGTCAATCGAAAATCGAGGTGTGATGCACTTCTTGAGGAAATTATCACAAAAATAAAAGAATTCTATGTCAGAGATGACATTAGCCGCATGTCTCCATGGAAAAAAAAAAAAAGACCATATCTGTGAAAACACCAACAGGAAGGAAGAGTCATCAGAAACGTTACCTAGTCATGACAATTGAAGAAGCACATGCTACATTAAATGAAAATCCCGAAACTGATGTCGGTAAAACAAAGTTTCATGAGCTACGCCCCAAGCATGGTTCTTCCATCAGAAAGTATGCATGTGCATTTATCATGAGAACATTGATATGCTTCCCTCACGATTAAACACTATTTGCCCTGACCTCTCAAAGAATGCAAAAGTGCTTGCCAAGGAAAGCGTTTGTGCTTTCGACTAAAATCACATTACATGTATTGACCGGAAGTGTTCCATGTGCAGCGCAGAGCAAGATATTGACACACAAATACCCGAGGAAAAGTTTGACTTCACTGTGAAGTATTGCCAATGGGATCAAAATGATATAGGTTTCTTGATAAGAAAACAAGTGACAGATCTGGGCTGTGCTAAAGAGGAACTTCAAGCTCAACTGCATACCTTTACAAGGCATATATACAATGCTTCTAAGCAATGTTCAGAACTATGGTATTTTAAAGAACACCTTAGGGATGATGAGATAATCTTGCACATTGACTTTACAGAAAATTCTGCTATAAAGCATGATTGGGAGATCATGAGTGCACATTGGGAAACCGAAAGTGTAACGATTTATACTTGTGTTGCATATTTTATGGGATCAGATGGCACTCTGGAGCATCAATGTTATGCTATCATCTCCGATGATTTAGCACATAGTAAAGATTCTGCTAAAGTCTTCAATGAACAAATTTTGCAACATTTGCAAACCATTAAACGTGGAATCTGCAAAGCTTATTCCTGGTCAGATGGAGCAGCCAGTCAATTTAAAAACTGCTATATGTTTGCAAACTTAGCTTACCACAAAGAGGAACTTAAATTAGAAGCTGACTGGTCATTTTTTGAAACAGCCCATGGAAAGGGTGTCATTGATGGTATTGGAGGCGCTGTGAAAAATAAAGTTTGGAGAGCTGTATTATGGGGAAAAGTGGTCACTAATGCCAAGTCCTCCTTTGAATTACTCCTCTGAATACTACAGTCTTTGATTTTACCGTGTTTGGCGCAGTATAGCCCAGATGCTCTTGCGCCATAAAAAAGCCAAACAATCAATCAACCTTTGAATTAGCTTGTAAAACATCGCTTAAAAATAAAATAAAATGAACATTTGTCAGTAAGGATCTAGTAGAAAGATGATAAAACTGAAAGATACAAGACTTGCAAATCTGTACCATATACAAGATCACTACATTTTATAAACCCTTTACAATCAAATGTAGTTGAATATTCCATCAACTCTGTTTTCAAGTCCCCAAGAGATGAAACAAGCCGTAATATTTTCTGCAACTATTGTCAAGTATGGTCTTCACGTTCCTACATCAGCTTTCCTCCATTTGATAGGAGATTTGCAAGAAGGACAATGGATTGCATCTCTTTTCCTCCTAAACAACGAATGCTGTAGTTTGAGCTTATTTATATGTGGGTTTTGAAAATTATTTTATAACATCTATTCTGAAACACCCTGTATATGTGGGATGTGTGTATTACACTTCCTTATTATTTTCATATAATTAAAATTTAACATGTTTGTGAAATTTACCATATTATGACAGTTTTCTAGAATTTAGTTTTGGGAATTCATTAATGTGTATCACAACCATGCTTAAAATTACTTCTTTAAATGGGATGTACTTAGTAAATAGATTTTAAGTGATTATGCATGACTGCATGAAATTATACTAAAATTTTGGGTGATTTTGCTAATTTTGCATGGCCATTTTATTAATTTTGAGGCTCTGTGAAAAATTTGCATCAAAATTTTATAATTTTGAAGACATAATTAATTTAAATGTGAATCATTTCCAGGGTGAGGCAGCAGCTCAGTCTACTGAAGCTGAAGAACAAGATGATGAAGAGGACGAATTAGGACTTGCAGAAACTTATGCTGATTATATGCCTTCAAAATGTACAACGTTTGTTTTTCTCTATACCAGTTTATACATGTGCTAGTTATAATTTGTAAAATATATATGTTTGGAACAACGTTTTTCAAAGTGTTTTCGGAACCCCATGGTTCAACAAGCATTTTGGAAAGTATCTCTGAAAATTCCAAGAAAATCTGTAAATTCTATAATATTCTTCCATTACAACTCACCAAATAAACATACCTAACCATAACATCCTGCAATAGTAAAGTAATTAATTACATTGTTATATTGACTGATTGTTTTTTTTTTTTGTTTATGTCTAAGCAGTGATAAGCAACTCTTTAGCATTGAGGAATTATTTTTGTTTAGTAAGTTTTGGAATTCAGGTCGAAATGGAGATTTTGTTAATATACACAAGGAGACCCAAAAGAAACCGGAATTTTTAATAAAATATTGTGTACTTATTTTTAGGTGTTAACAAATTAATCACTTTCAAAGGTCTCTTCATTTGATGCAATGCTAGTCTAAATGGGTTTTCCACTGTTCAGTGTAGTTTTGAAATTTTTGCAAAGTGATGCCCTTTAATTCTTCATTTAGGTTTTTTTTCCCCCACCTCTTTCACATTATGTTTTCCTTTGAAGACTTTTTTAATTTGAGGGAATAATAAGTCACACGGAGCGAGATTATATGAATATGAGGGTGGGTAAGCTGAGTTATGCAAGTTTTGGTTAAAAATTGTTTCATACTCAAGACTTTGTGCTTTCTCACATTGTTGTGGTGAAAACACTACTCCCATTTTGCTGCAACTTGGGGTGCTTTCATCTTACTGCATCACGCAAGCATTTTATAACTTGTAGATAAAACGCCTGGTTAACAGTTTGACCACTGGGAATGAATTCTGAGTGAACACCCTTTGCATTAAAAAAAGACATTAGTGTCTTCTTGACATTGGACTTCACTCACCATGCTTTTTTGAGATGTAAATTTGAATTCTTCCATTTGCTTGACTGCTGCTTCGTCTCTGGGTTGTAGTGCGTAGCATCAGTTTTCATCAATAGTAATAATCTTCGAAAAAAGGTCAAAGTGAATTTCTAAGTGTTCATTCAATTCATGACATGAATTCACTCGGAACTGTTTTTAACCAGTCATGAACATGTGAGGCATGGATTTTGATATAACTTTTTTCACTTGTAATTCCTCACTCAAAATCCATTGGCAGGATTGTAATTCCTCACACAAAATCCACTGGCAGGAACTCCAAGACATACTAGACAAATCAACATGTTTGTTAATTGTTCTGCGACGGTCTTCATAGATCAGTTCCAGAATTCTCGTGGTGTTTTCAACTGTTTGGGAAGCCGAGGTTCACCCTAAGCGAAGTTGGTCATTTACCATTTCTAAAACAGAAATGCCACTTGTAAACTTACCAGGGTGGCTACAGAACCTGAAAATTAGGGAATTTTATCATTCTGATAAAATCGGGGAATTATCAGGGAATTTTACCGTTGTGGAAAAATATCGAGTTGTAATTTTTCAGCCATCACAAAAATCGCTGAAAAAGTAAGAGGCACTCAACAAAGATAATAGGTTGCATGGCACCATAACTTCACTTGACAAGCCGGTCAGTAGACTGAAGTAGAAGGGTCTGTGCAAGAGGCATTTAAGCTATGGAATCATGTACTAAAACAGCTTCGCTTACTAGAGAACGATTCCTGTTCCTTTTGGGTCTCCCCATCCATATGTCATGTATTTATTAAGCTGAAAACCAGTTTTATTGTATTCAAAAATTTGTTCTAGAAATAATTGTGTATGTTTTGTACAGTGAAACTTGGGGAGCGTCATCCTGATCCTGTTGTAGAAACCAGTTCCTTATCAAGTGTACCACCTCCAGACGTTTGGTATAACTTGTGTATTCCAGAAGAAGTTATTGATAAAGGGCTGCTTTCTGCTTTGCAGCTGGAAGCTATCACCTATGCATGTCAACAACATGACACTATTTTACCTGATGGCAATAGAGCTGGATTTTTAATTGGTAAGCAATTTTGGATTTTAGTTTTAGACACTTGTTAGCATACTTTTAATTTATTTTTCGTTGTCAGTGTAATTTTTTTATTTAAATGTTTACATTGTTTTAATTTAATTATTTAAAAAGCTATTGATGATAATCATACAAAATAACCCCCCAGTGTTCCAATAATTGTGGTCCCCACCTTTGGATTTATTGGGCTGGCTTTGAATATTGGTAAGTTTGGTTATGTGTAAAACTACCTTGGTTTGTAGATAATGTTAAACTGTTAGTCTTGTTGATTAGTCAAGTTAATTGGACAAGATTTTCAAATTCCTTTTTTTGGGAGAAAAAACCACACAGGGATGGTAAGTTTATGCCAAACAGCACCAATATTGTTACCCTGTGCCAAGCTGCTACAAAATCATTATTTTGGACAATTCTGCACCCAAAACTTCTTTTACGTTATTTTTGCTATAAAATAGCTATTTTTAAACACTTTTTGGCTATTTATAGTTAAATCTGATAACGTTTGCTTGGTATCAAAATTTTTTGTGACAAGCAAGAATTTTTTTCCTTGAAAACTGGAGTCTACTAGCAGGAGGTGCACAGAGTTCTGCACATGTGCATGGACTTTGTAAATGTAAGCAACTCGCTTAGATAATAGTAATGTCGAAACAGGCTATAAATTAGGTCTGGCTAATTAGTTTTCACAGTAAAAAAGACACAGTAAAGTTTTTTTGCAAATGCAATGATAAACAGAGCCATATCCAGGAAGAGTCTGATCACCCCTCAGGGTGTCCACAGACCGGGAAATATCTGGGAATTTGGTGTTTAGGGAAATATTAGGGAATTTGTCAAAGTTAAAATTAATTGGGGAATTTTAGCATACATGTAATTTAAACAAAAATTTCCAAAATTCATGGAATTGTTTTTCTACATTTCTCTGAAAAAAGGAAAGGCGTGTCTAGGAAGTTGGTTTCCATAGCTTCAAATAGAGCTGATAAGAAAGTTGACATCATGCCAATTTCTAACCCTTTCCGTTTGTTGTAGAAGGTTCAACAGGTGTGAATCAGGTTATCTGACTTCAACCAGGTGATCCTTGTGGATCGATTATTCATTTGTGAAAAATTTATAATAAATTTTAATTTTAAAATTTACTAAAATTTTAATTTCATACTAAACTTTTAATTTTAAAATTACTAAAATTTTAATTTTAAAATTAGTAAATTAAATTTAAATTTAAAATTTTAATTTTATTGAAATTGATGAATTAAGGTAAATGAATTTAAATAAATAAACTTTAATTTTAAGAAGTTCTTCCAGTCTTACCATACATGTTGTGAACTACATACATTGCATGGTGCTTTTAAAACTGTAAATAAAGCTATAAACTGGTCTTTAATCCACTTTCTGCGGCGTCTGTATAATTTATTTAAAAATGTTTCACATCCTGTCCTATCTATTCAATATTCAGATTCTAAGAACTTTCCTCAAAAGTTCTGTTGGCTGCAAAATGGAGTAGTTGCGTAAGGTGCTTTTGACATCATACCTAATGTAAAAAGTTTATAGATGGTGCAAAGAATGACAAAGCAAGTTTATGTTGCATGAACTTTTAATAAAATTTGTTCATTTGTGGGAGATCCCCTTCTAGAAGCAGAATTAAAATTTTTTTAATCTTTAATAGCAGTAGTCGAACCTATCTCAAAAGAATATCAAAGTGATATTCGATTAGTTCAATTTTTTCGTGGTTCCTTGGAACTCTGTTAATGCGATAAATTTGTTAGTGTTGCCCATACTACAATTCAAAAAACGAATCTTACAGAGAATGAAAATCTTTTGTTGGCTAACGATATTAATCTAGGTTGTTCTATACATGGTGTTCTAAAATAAATGGAAGACAAAGTTTCATACAAAGATATTTTGTAATTTCGTAAACCATCTGCTATAAGTTTAAAGACTTTTGTTTTAAAACTGGTAGAACATTATCCATTACTGTATTCTTTGATGAAAACTGTATCATGTTTTGATCCAGCTCTTGCAGTAAATAGTGATACAGTTGTCTTGAAAATCCAAGTTTAGAAATAGTTTCCGTTAAATTTGAGGTTATGAAATTTTTAGTTTGTTAATTCAAGGCAATGAAATTTTTGGAATTCTCTTTTCAAAATTATTTCCCAGCATTTTTTTTAAAGAGGAAAATCTTGAGGAATTTCACTTTGAAAGAGAATTGACAATTCTTTTTTAAGCTATAAAGTCTTCTGTTTATTGTAATTAAAGAAATAAAGGTATGCAAGTATTTTTTCAGGTATTTTCAACTATAGAGCTGTTTCTGGCAGGGGTGCTAGAATTGCCGTCACACATGGGTACACACTCTCACACCACTGTATTGGCAGATTGGTCAAATTTGGATAAGGAAAGTTTCTTTTTAGTTGCCAGGTCATTTTATATCACTTGTGCTGAGTATCTCCTTAGAACTTTGCCTTTAAAAAATAAATTTTTGCAATGGATGAAATTATGCCCTCTTTATTTGGCTGTGAAGATTCTTTTTTCAGTTGCATTAGGTATCTTCTTGTAACAGCTGTTCCAGCCAGTAAAGTATCCTATAATATATTTTGCATAGCTAATGATTGGATCCTATACTAGTCTGTTTCAAATATTTCATGTACTTCTATATCAAAATGAAGATTTAACGAGTACTGGGTTAAAGTTTTTGCCGACGGAGATGGCACAGGAAATTTAAAATTCCAGTATTTACCCATTTTAATCAAACCTCTATTGACCTTGGCTCATGGCAATGCTGATTGTGAGAGAAGTTTCAGCATTAAAAAAAGTAGAAGCAATATATGTATTGTAAGCATTAATGGTATAAGAAAGGTAAAGTCAGCTGTTGGGGAAATGCGGCAATATTCAGGAACTTAGTGAGCATGCAAATCCTAAATGTATTTCTTTAATAAAAAAATCGTGGTAGAAATATTATGCAAGTATACATGCGGAAGAGAAGAAAGAGATGAAGGTTGAATGTGCTGGTTCTAGTATAATTAAGAGCTCAAAATTGGAAGAAGCTACACTTACAAGACTTGCTGTACAGCTTATGCTTAGTAAAGCTGCATTCACCATAAATGATGGACTTGAGAAGTCATTTTTGGATGTGGAATGTTGTACTCAGAGTTTAAGCTACTGTTGCTTTTTTCGCAAAATGTGACAAATTAATTTAAAATGCAAGAAAAAGGAACTGTGTCTGTCACGAAACATCGATAGTTTGTTTAATATCCTGTCAACAAACTTTGTCTGGTTTTTTTTTTAATAGCCTTGGTTTATGATTTATTTTTTAAACCTTAAAGTATGTTTCTTACAGTAACCCTTACTGTAATTCATTTTATTGTGACGAAAGCAACTGATATTTTTTAGCATTTGCTACAACTTCTTTTTCCCATTTTAGCACTTTTAGCCAGCTTAAACGCTGGTGGTACTGTACTATTAAAGGAATTTAAAGAAAAAAATCATTGGAACATTATCATTATAAAAAAAAACCCACAAACAAAGGGAAGTATGGTATGAAACTTGTAAAAAAAAAAATTGTGTATGATGATGTTTTTGCATTTGGTAGAGAGAAATATATCTGAACATTCGTAAGTAACATGGCAGAGTTTATTTATTAAATAGTGTTACATAATAAAATTATCCATTCTTCCTAGATAGTGAATCACTCTTAAGATAATTTTTGGTTTACTATATATTTCTTAAATTTAAATCGTTAAAGTTCATCGTTTAAGTTAAGTAATCGTTAAAGTACTTAAAAAAAAATGACTGCTCCGGTTTTATATTTTTCTACTCCAAAACTGTGGGTTTGCTGCTCCGAAGATTACTCGAAATTTGGGTTGACCTATTCCCATCCCTGAATTGCATTATAATAGGATTTTATTTTATTTTTTTTTTTTTTTTGCATCACATATTTGTGTATGTCTAAAAGATGTGAATTACGTTTTATAAATAAAATGTGTTAAGAAAAGTTAGTTGATTGCCAGTGTCATTTCATTTTGCTATAAATTTGGAACTTATTCTTTAGTTGTATGTAAAATACTTTGAAAAAGGCAGATACTACAATTAACATTTAATTTTTTTAAGGTGATGGAGCTGGTGTTGGGAAAGGAAGAACACTGGCAGGAATTATTTATGAGAATTATCTCCAAGGACGCAAAAGAGCTATTTGGTAATAAAGCAACTTTAGAAAAATTGTGTGTATAAGCAAGTGTCTTTTATCTTTTTTTTTTCTTTTTGAAATAAAAAGGTTTGAGAATTTACTATGTAGGCTATTTATATTTTTTTAGTATTCATACCATTTGTCAGTATTATCTCATAGACAGTATAACTTAGTCGCGGAATGCCGATGTGACTCTCGGAATGCTGTGAGGAATCGTAGCAGTCTGCATATACCAATCATTAACTTATTCAGCAGTGGTGTGGTATATATATATATAGGGAAATAGAAATTGTCATTATAAAGTCTTGTTGACTTTTTATCACCTCAATATATAGACCCCCAAATGGGAATGTGGAAGAGTTATTAAAATTTCTTTAAAACCGCTTTGATTACTCTGATTATAATTCCAATGCTAATGACTTTTAAGGTCTAGTTTTCACTTGTGAATTTGAATTTACTGTAAAATCCCTTACCAGAATCACAGCTAATTCTCAAACACTGTTCAATCACTGTATAACAAATACCTCATTTCAACTTTCTGGAATACTTACATCAGCCATGCAAATATTTTTTCAAATCTTACAGGCCCCACAAAAAACCCTGCTGGTCCGATATTATAAAAGTAGCTTAAATAATCAAAAGATAGAATTTAGTTTCGCAGATGCCTTGAGGCTGTCGCAAACCTATCATTAACTGCAGGAATTTGGTCAAAATTGGTCACACTTGCACTGTTATTAACAGCAGCCATTAAGCTATTTGTTGTTTTAAATGTTAATCGAGTTCGGTGACTGAATTTAATTCTATTCATTGTACTGAAACCACTTTCGCAACTTGCTGTTGGTACTGGTATACATGGAAAAAAAAAAGAGGTTACAAAGTTTTGAATCTACTTGATTGGCTGATGGCATTTATGAAATAAAGACTGGAATGGCAAATCTTCAACAACTTCTTTGAAATCAAACAACTCATCTAATACTGAATCCTCTGAGAATTGTGGAACAAATTGTTGAAAATGTTCTGCTAAACTTACAATTTCTCGATTTCCAAATTCTGCCAATTTCTTCTTTCGAAAAAAATTATCCAATATTCATCTGCTGAGGCATGCTGCACAAATATTAATTTAAATTTTAAAAGTAACCTAACCTGCAAATAATATTTGTATTATTTCAATGCGAACTCGAAGTTCCATGTGCACCAGTTTGCAAACGTGAAGCTCCGATGTTGCCAAGTTAGAGAAATGAAAAACCAATTGTCTCCGGTTTTATTCCTTGGAAACTGCCACGCTCACTTTTTCAGCTTGCGAGATACGTCTCCGACCGTCGAGTGGTAAAAGTTCCTGTAGTTGCTACGAAACCTCCAGATTCTTGTTGAAAACCTGTGTTTTAGAACCAAAAATCGTGAAATTTCTAAATTTTGTAACAAAACTGGAAATTTTTCCAAATTATTATTTTTGACAAAAGATTCAAATTTTGCTGTTTTATTTCACATTTATTAGTTCTTTTTCGAATTTTACTCGCCCGTACTTTCAATTTGGTCACCTCAGGCGACTGGATTTTTGCATGGCTGACTTACATATCACATTAGTGATCATCTTCCAGTCTTTCTTACCATCAATGTCAGAAATCTGCACTATTTCAAGGTTAAAAATGCATTTCTTATTAAGGATGTTTCTGATAACTTAATCTTCAGAAATGAGCTTTCACTTGTTGACTGGTCTCCAGTTCTTATACCGAACAGTGCCCAAGATGCCTATAGTCTTTTCTTTCAAATTTCTCTTCTTTCTTTCGAATTTTCAATAACTTATATACAAAATGTTTTTTTACGTCAAAAAATAACTAGATTTAATGAACTAGAAAACCATGGATCACCAACTTCTGAGAGAGATTATAATTAAGAACAACTGTTCTCTAAATTTCTTAACAGGTCTTTAAATCATCTTTCACATTTCCTATATATCGAAATAAATTAAGTATAAATTTGAAACTGGCCGAACATTCTTACCCCAATAAATTTTTCATTAACTGTGTTAAAAAAAAAAAAAGGTTGATCAAAGCCTAGTGAACTTTTAAGTAAAATTAAAACCACCAATTATCAAATTTCCAATTTCTTCACAAGATTCAAACCAAACACTGGTAAAATAGCAATGAAAAAGATCACTCAAGCTTTCGGACGCATCAGCAGCAGTCCTTCATCAGGAGTAATGACGATGTTATGTTTCTGTCTCTTTTTTATACTTGAAATTTCTGGAAAACCCTTCATCAGAGTAGTCCCGCAGAATGGGAAAACCCAATGAGAACCAATGGGAGGCCTCCAATAGAATCATGGAAGAACCCCAATAGGAACCAATGAGAAACCTACACTGCGGGGCACCTAATGTTGGGGATGTCTCATACATTTCAGAGTAAGAGTTGTTTATAAGTTTCTGGAAGTGGTTGTGATGTATTAATTGCATTGTTAACATGTTGAATTGTTAACAAATTTGAAAAGCATACTTTGATGGCTGTTAAGTGTTTCATTATGCCTATGAGTGGCCATTGCATACCTACCAGCGTGTACAATTTGGCCGTACAATGTACAGGGTTTGTACACTTCTGGAAAACCGGGAATTGTCAGGAAAAACTGATTTTTTCCAGAAACCTGGAATTGTCAGGGAATTTATTTGCTAGCGTGCTGCGCCACTGGTTATGTAAACTTTCTCTATGAGAAGGTGTGATTTTGCAATCTGACATTAAACAGTCGCGGACGTGCCTGTTTTTTATATATGTATATATATATATATAAATGTTAAACATGGTATTTACCATTGTTTTAAAAATATTTTGTCTTTGTGTTAAATCAAGTTTTCTCTGCTATTTTGGTGTTTGTTTTTTGTCGCCCACACCCATCATTTTTAATTCTTTTCTTCCTTTCGTTTCCCCCCTTCCCTTCCGGAACTCCAGTTTCCACTTCCCTTTTTATAATCCTCGTTCTTTTTTCCCCTTCCTGCTTTTTTACGGGATTTCTGTTTCCATCGCTTGTCTTTGCTAAAAAATGCTTTGCTGTTATGAGAAATGCCAAATGAAAGTCTGGAAAAAAGTCATTAAAGGTCCATAATATAGTCCTGAAAATAGTAAAATTTGTCTATATTAGGGTTTGCATGCTCCTTAAACAGTCCTTAAGAACTCCTTAAAATCAGTTTTCATTTTTAAGGGCCCTTAAAATCCTTAATTTTACCATCTAATCCTTATAAACTCCTTAAAATTTGTTGACATTTCACCAACGACTTATGAAACATGTGCTACCTCCCCATCCTAGAAGCTATAAAATTCCCTAAATGATCAAACTAAATGAAACCTAAATGAACAAAGGCTACTGAGAGGTGTGGAGGGAAATTTTCCCTCAGTTTTTGTCCCCTTATGTTGGGAGGCTTAAGGTCAAAGCCACCCTCGAGCTTGATTTTATACAGACGGCGATTTATGCATGTGCATACCTGCCAATGTGTACGGATCTTTGGTGGATTGTAAGACTGTACAGATAATCGGTAAAATTGTACGATTTTGATAAATTTTTTAAGAAAAAAAAAAACCCCTCTCACAGATTCTCGATGCAGGCATTTTTACGGCGGTAGGAAAGGACATAACTGTTAACTCTCCCGTATTTTATGGGAGATTCCCGTTTTTGGCGATGTCTTCAGATTTTGCATTTTATGTATTTTCTCCCACTTTTTTTCTGTTAAAAATGAATCTCTAAATTTTTGGCTAGCATTAGGCAGGGGCCACCTGTGAAGTGCCACCCAGTTTGCTGGACTCATTGGTTAAGAACAGGTTAGTTGCTGCTGGTATATAGGGTGGTGCATCCCTCATTGAATAGTGTGATTAAAACGTTCTTACCCACTGGATTATCCCTATGTGATTAGCACAATTAAAACGTTCTTACTCAGGTCGTGCGATCTGGGTGGCGCCTCCTAGCAGGCTCTAATGCCGGCCTTTACTTCTCAATAGGTTCTTCTAAAGCTCTATAGATGATGCAATTTCAAAGTGTCAGAAAACATGATCCACAAATTTCCATTTTGGGATGACGTTTATCTCATGCTTTGGTATGCAATTAAGTTGCATACTTCAGTGACTTTTTGTGTTCTTGGAAGCGAATTTTTTGTATTCTTGAGGGGAAATTGTTTGATTGTAGAAACTGATCAGCTGCAGTTAAAATTCTGTGGACTCCAAGTAACTGAAATGCCAGTGAGTATAAAAAGGAAAGAGTTGACACTTTGTAGTTTACCTGATGAAGTAATTAAAGGAGACAGGATGGATCGAAAGTGGGCTATTCTTCGCCAATTGATATCAGCTGATAACCTATTAAAATATAGCAGTTTCTATTGGCGTTCTGTGCATTTCAACGATACCTCACAGCAATGCAGAATGTGAAAAAATATTCAGCAGTTTACGAAAAACCAGAACAATTTCTGAGATCTTTATCCAATGAAAACTTGGCAGACATTTTGACAAAAAAAAGGACATTGCTATGAGTATGGGCAATGGCTAGATCAGCTACTTATAAACACTAATATATAATAAAGTAGAATAATCATAATGAGTACTTTTGGTTTTATGTCTGTCTTGGTGTTTACCACAGTTTTTCATAGCGTGAAGTGTATGTTGCTGTTTTAATCATTTAATTAAATAATGTATTGTAATTTTGGGAAATTTCCTTGGATTTTATTTACTTTTATAGTCTTTGTTTAATATAGTCATTTATCAGTAATCTGTGTATAATAAGGAAAAATGTAGTACCTCTTTCAGTTCTGGACATGTTGCACTGCATGTATTTCGCATGCTTGCTGATAATGCCCATACTGATGATGCATGCACATTTTCAAAAATCATAAAGTTTTTAAAATTGACATGTTGGCAGGTATGCCATTGTTCGGAATTCACTGTTCAGTGGTAAGCTTTAATGTTAATTCTGTGGAACCTATGGGTTTAGTTTTGTATTTGACTGGCCTTCCAAGGTTACAGTTGTTTAGGTGGCCATTAAAGGAGGTTTTGTATACTGTACCATCTTCAAACATCCTCTTTAATCACTCTTTAATATTTCAAACCATGTAAATTTTTTGATTGCCAGTAAAACTTATTTTCGATGTTTTTTTTTACTCTGAACTTTTAATAACCCAAGTTCAATAATGAAATTTATATGGTTTTGCACCTGCTGGTCTTGGTTTTAAGTTTTAATGTTGATGAACGTATCATTATTGAGCAAGCATGTTCACTCATAGATTTCATGTAAAAGTATCTGTTAAGTAACTGTGCAAAACGAAATAATTAGCAAAAATTTCCTTTAGAACTGTTATCTATAATATACACCCAAAACTAATTTTCTTTGTATTATTCATGCCCTGCTGTAGAATTTATACATTAATTTCGTTCTGTTTAAACTGATTTTACTTAAATTTTCCATGTGTAGGCTAAGTGTATCCAATGATTTAAAATATGATTCTGAAAGAGACTTGTCTGATATTGGTGCTGAGAAAATTGAAGTTCATTCCTTAAATAAGGTAAGTAATTTGCATATCCTATTCCTTACACCACATAATACTTTCAGTACCACTCAAAAAGAGTTGATACAGTTTATTTAAAATCACATTCTTCTTTCCTTAAAAAAATATATTAATACTCTAGAATGTACTCAGTCATATGATTGTAGATGTTAGTATTTATTTTTTATTCTTAGTCTTTTTTTTTTTATATTTAACAGTTTTTATAAGCAAAAGTTTTTAGACTGTACTATAGGGACATGTGTAAGTGCAATGGGCTTTGAACTAAATGCCTAGTTATATATTGGTGATTACAGGGTGGGGGTAATAAATATACATACATTTTTTATAGAGTAAAACGTTATGTGTACTTCAAAGTGAATTTGTTTACTTAAAAAAGTAACTTTCAGTTTTTTGTAACCTCATGCAATAAATATAGTATAACTTCCATCTCAGGGTTCAATGTAAAATAACTACTTAAATATAACACATTTTAAGTGAAACACATTTTTATTTTTTGATTGCTTTATCTTTAAAATTTAAACTCATTTGGCATGGATAATGTTTGTCTATAAAACGGAAGAATTATATTCTTATATATTTTGTTTTTTATTTATGGCATGTCTTAGGTGATGTAAACCGTAATGTTTTTAAACAAGTTTAAAATTTCTTTTAGTTAGGTTAACTTTAATTTTTTAATCATTTATTATTTTGTAGTTTAAATATGCGAAGATATCATCAAAAATTAATGGCAGTGTGAAAAAGGGAGTTATATTTGCTACATACTCCTCATTAATAGGAGAGAGTCAGTCTGGAGGAAAGTACAAAACACGTTTGAAGCAACTTTTACATTGGTGTGGTGATGACTTTGATGGCTGTGTATCCTTTTGTGTAATTTTAAAATAGTTTATTTTTTATATATTTTAACTAAATTCATGTAGTAAATCAGAAGTAAATGTGTCTCCTCATATCTAAAAGAAAATGCTCTGAAATTGCATAGAAATGGCTTAAATTTGGTTAAAAAGTTGTATGCAGCCACCAAGGTAACTTATGCAAATAATTTGAGTGTCATAGTAATCTGGCAAGGGTCAATCAAAAATGTGCTAATTTGAAATAGAAATCATGTGTATTCCTGTCATGTAACTAATCTTCAAACTTAAGGTACTTGTCCCAGAGGAGAGATTGGCATATTCATGGGTACCATTCTTCCATTCTAGGACGGAAATGTGTCTTTTGAAACTTTTCAAAACATGAGATAGTTGGATTTTTTTAATAGTTCCCTCGTTTTGTACCTTTGGTGTACCTCGATTTTCAGTCTTGGCTTGAGAACCTTCATTTCATCCATGCATGTGTTTAGTATGCTTAGAACTGCCAAAGCCATGCACAAGGGGGCGGGGTGTTGAGTGTTAAAACACTATGGTTCCCATTTGAATGTCATTAGTTGTAAAGACTAAAATTCCTTTTGAAAGGAAATCTTGTTTCCATCAAAATCCCCCTCTTTCATCAACCCTTCCCCCCATTTGAAATTCTTTGCATGGACATGCTAAATAGTCTATGGTAGTTAAAATAACTGTCATAGCGGTTGGTCCAGGTGGTACTTCACATCACAGTTCCAAACAGTTGATGTTTCATGATGTCATTGCTTTATAAAGTTATCTTATAGAACTCTCTCTTGTATCTGGTAATCATGGCGGGGAAATCGATTTAACAGTGTGCTGTGAGTTACTACTTTTATTTTCTGCCTTTCTATTTCTGTGTAAATCATGTTTATGAGACAATTTAGGAAAAATTTGAATTAATAATTGTTTATGATTTTGAATAGTATTGGTATTGTACAAAATGCTGTGCTGTTTTTATCGGTAGAGCTTTTACAAACTGTCTGAAGATATTTTAAATAATTGATGTGGAGCCTTGTAATGTGGGTTCTATGAAACTTTTGCATTTTTTCCATAACACATTAAAGCTACCTATGCACCTTATATGACACTGATTAATTTCTTATTTTCCATCAAAGCATTTAATAGAAGTGAAATGCCTTATTTTGGTAATACAGTTGATTATAAGTAATATTTTTTTTAAAATCATAGTATATTAATACACCTTTAGTTTCACAAATCATTTTGATACTAAAATGTACTAAATTTTTGGTTTTAAACTTCAATAAAATATATTAATTACAAGGAATTTAATTACTGTATATATTAAATTATATTAACAGCCACGCTAAGTGCATAATACATTTTGCCTATGAAAAAATTGTAAAAAGTACTAAAGTACAGTTGGGTCTTTTTTTATGTGGTATATACATTCCTCAGAAAATCGCATAAAAAAGCCTTAGCTTACATTGAAAACTTAGGCATATGTTCCTTAATTTTCTAAAATCACATGAAATCAAAGCAATGAGTTAAAATTAACCTAAAACAGCATAAAAAAAAGTTCACTGAAATTTAAGGAAATAGAAATGCTTAATAAATTCCTTCGAAAATCTGAAAAAAAATTGATATGAAACTTAAAATTGCAAACTTCCTTCACTTTGTTTTATTAAAAAGTAAATATCTTTGCATTTTTTTCACCAGAATTATTTTCACTATCTGATAACGGTCTGCACTATTTGCAAACTTGTGCCAAATCACTTCCATCACTAGAAGGAACAGTCTCTGCATCAGAACTTTACAGTAAAGGCAATGGATTTTCACGAACTTCATTATTGTCCTGTGTAGCCTTTTCTTTTCTAACAACGTAATCAGAAATTAAACTTCGGGATGATTATACTAATTTTTTTAATGTGATTCATGATATCCAGACATACAACCAGTAGCGTAGCAATTTTAAAAATCAAGGAGTGAGGGGTAAGTGTCTCTAAAGATTGATGTGGCCTTAGAGTAAATGTATTTTAATATCCAAGAGGAAAATTTGAGCCCTCCTTTCCTATGCCACTACATACAGTTCTTCAGCTCATATTAGAAAGGGTGATGTGGCAACACGTGGGTTCAGAAAAAAAGAGTAAAAACACGATATATGTAAATTTCCTTTCAGCAGTAAATGTTGTGCATAAGAATGTATCAAACCATGCACAGTAAAATCTTTTAATTCTAATCTACATATATGTATACAGGATGTTTGTAAACTGTTTTGACAAAATGGGAGGGGTGATAGCACTCAAGACGAGCAGTATTTCCTATGGAACCTAGGGTTACATTCCACTTACAAGGGAACCTTTTATCATGTTCGTCGCAGCTGGAGTTGATACTAGGACTATTTTATATAGTTTTTAACGTTGATTGCGAATATGTATTTAGTTTTGTGCAAAACTAATTTTTTGAGCAATTATGACCACTTAAAGATGACAAATTGGCGAGAAATTCATATTGCGGTATGCTTAAGATTTGGCTCAAAGTCGTTTTTTAACCAACCTAGTCTGAACCAGATGATCACTCAATGAGTACAGTGCATTTCAGACATTTTGCTAATCTCTTAGAAGATTCACACAGTTTTACAGGTTCACCAATGTCCAAAAACTGTCTTTTAAATTGGATCGTGAGAACTGTGACATTTTACATTATGACAGCTATTCATTTTGAAAATGTAGGCATTGTCATGATTTTTTGCGTTTTCTCCATTTTTACATACAGTTTCGCTGCAATTAAAAAGTTATATTTTATTTAACAAAATTCAGATTAAAATTTCTCGCCAAAAGGTCGCCAACTCATTACTTTTAAGAGGTCATAATTACTCGAAAAATGAGTTTTGCTGAAAATCTAAAACTAAATAAAACGAAAGACATATTCTAAATCAGCGTTAAAAACTATACAGGATGATTATAATAAATGTGGACTCCAGGTGCGACGAACATGATAAAATGTTCCCTTGTTAAGAGTGATAGAAAAGAGTAACTTTGAAACACTTCCAGCATGCACAAGTATTTATTAGCAGTGCATGAAATTCACAAGTATTTATTAGCAGTGCATGAAATTCACAAGATACCAATTAGGTCAGCTGATCAAGTACGTGGACGATCAAGACATCGTATTTAGTGATTCTCATGCACTGATTATAAATATTTGTGTATACTGGACATTTTTTTAACTTGCTCTTTTCTGTTACTCTGAGCGGAATGCGACCATAGGTTCCATATTAAATATTGTCTTGATGGGTACTATCACCCCTCCTATTTTGTCAAAATAGTTTACGAACACCCTGTATATTTAAAAAAAATTGGATAAAATATAAAAATGTAAGCCATGCAACTTCAAAACCACATAAGCTCCACATAAAAAAGAGACCCAACGCTATATTAAAAAAAAGAAATTGGATGAAATATAAGAATATAAACTACACAACTTCAAAATTGCATCAATCAGAAAATCCAAGTACCTTGTAGGAAAAGATTTCGTAATTGCCAATTGCAAAAATCTAGTTGCCAATGGCAGCAGAGTGATTGTATTTATTGAGCCTTGCTAATGGCTTCTAAACAGTTCCGGTTTAAGATTTTTATATTCCCTAGGCTGGAAGGTTAGGATAGGGCCCCTAAGGAATTTGGCCTTTGTAATATTCAATCAGTAATTTTTTTTTTTTTTTGGAGTTTATTATCTCCAATATTCAGGTTTATCAGAAATGAAAATTTCTCTACGTTTGTAAACAAACAATGTTATAACACTGACAAAGTAACACTTACATTGTAATAACACAAGGCTTCTTTGAGGTTCCAGATTTCAGCGGTGTCTCGACAGGGTTCGTATGGGTCCTTGAAAACCTTAAAAAGTCCTTGATTTTTCCAACTTCGGAAAATATCAGGGATTACACTCTGGCACCAATTGTTCTGCACTGCCCCAATTTAAAATTACTGCCCCAAAACCATTAAGCTGCACTATTTTGTGCCAAAACTCGATTTTTTGTACTTGTGCCAAAACTAAATTTTGTGTGCCAAATCCTTATTTTTTCATCTAACATTGTTCTTTTATCACTTTAACGTCCAACCTACCTTCTTGTAGTTAAGCATCCCCACAGTCTATAATTTCTTCTGTTTTATTAGAGTGAGTTGACCATACACCTTTTATCTCGTCCAGTCATACGTCACAATGACATTTCCCATTGTGCGAGGGTTCGTACTGTCCTTAAAAGTGATTATTTTTTTAGGAAACAATTTTCAGTTCCTAAAAGTCCTTAATTTTGGTCTTCCGATAATTGGCATTTCTCTATGGAATGTTTTTGTTTCTTTTTTTGTTATTGCCATTCTATTTGGAACCCCATTCGATAAGGATTTTCATGCTTAGAACAAAATCGCTGCCATTTTAAGAGGTTTCATTGTTATATGCAATGATGTTATAAATCCAATATATTTAATAAAAAACAGGGTAGAAAACCAAACTTTTCGTAAAATTTTTGTGATATGCATTTGGTCATTATGACCAGCATCATTATAAACAGTTTCCACTGTACTTTAAAGGAATAAATATTTTCGAAATGTCCAGTGTATTGGGTGTTTGGGTTTTAGTGGATATGGGGACAATGCTTGTACTTCAAAAATTTTAACCCAGTCGTAGTTTTATATTCGATCTGTACCCTTTTCACGAACAATAGTTTTTTTCAATTACTGTACTTTTATTGTAATGGTTAATATACCAGTAAACAAACGTTCTATTTATTTCTCATTACTACAATAATTTCGCGGAGATAAGCCGCAACTGATACACGTTCAAAGGCTATGTCTAAATTTCGATTTTTGACAAAAGAAAATAGTGATACATTTGAAACCATTTTTAAATAAATTGATACATTCAAATTGAAAGATTTGGTATTTTTCAGTTTTTATTTTCAAAAACATTTGCAAATAAATTACATTTTAATTTTTTGGTTTTAATAGGTATATTATAATGCATAGTGCTATTAATGCACATGATTTTTGGAAGTTGGTAAATATAAGAATTATAATGAAAATGAAAAAAAAAAGTTCTTATTTGTTATTCCACTTTTTTTGCAGTAAAATGGAATTCACTTATTTAATAAACTTAAAAAAAAAGTTTAATTGTTGAATTTATGGACTTGTTTGAACGTATGGAGTGCACTATTACTTAAAACTGCTTTAACAATTATGAAATCTTAATTTGATCTTAATTCTTTTTGTTTGATTTTAAAGTAAAACAAAAACTAATAAGGCTCTGGTTGTACTATGGTAATGTGCTTGCCTAGTGCTTCATTATCCCACCTTTGATTCCTAATAGTGCTTAAAAAACAGTTTACCGACTGTCCACTGTAGTCCAGGGATTGTTTCCCTAGGTCATGGGAGGTTCATATTCCTTGGAAAACTGGGTCCCAGAGCAGCATTACTCTTGCTTGTGCCATTAAACTCAAAATCAATTAATTCATGGTATGTGTAGTTAGCGTGCAAATGTGCCGTGGTTTGAGGCTATATTAACCCTTTTAGTACCGAACGACGATATATCGTCGTTCGGTGCACTTGCCAAAAATACCAACGACGATATATCGTTGCGCCTTTGTTGGGGCCTTATTGTACTCATCACAAGAGGTCTGTGTTTCAAAATAACTTTATAAAATGTTAAAATGGTTCATATTCGATGCAACACAAGTGAAAAAATGGTTATTAGATTTAACTTTTTGTTATATTTTATGCTGATTAGTGCCGCGGGTCTGTATATGTTAGAGCGATAAGATAGAAACGGGACCCGCGATAGTTTCTCTGGACCGTAATCGCAAGCTTTATGATGTTTATGATAGTTATCGGAGTATTCAAGTGGCATGCGTGCATCGACTCGGCAAGCCTAAAATCTTTTTCAGTCTTTCTTGATCCTTCTAACGTGCAGTCAGTATTCAAAAACCGTCAAAGTTTTCATAGAGAGACAATTAGCAGTAGAAAATTTTGTCAGTTTTGTTGATACCTTTTTGAAAAAATTATACCCTGTTACGAACATGGATGACGCAGAATGAGTGCGAATTATTGACGAGTTGGATGTAACTGAAGAACATGGTGACAGTGATGAGGATGAGCAATTATTTGCGCCAAGCCGTCGGTGTCATCGCAAAATATATAGCGACAGTGAGTCTGGCGAAGAAGAATCGCAAGATGAAGATAACGAGAGTGATAGTGACGAATCTCTGACGAATTTCAGAGAAGTAAATGTGGAAAACGATATCCAATATAACCCGCGCCCACAATTTTTGGAAATGACTGGCCCTAAACATATGCCACCGAACATATCGAAACCAATAGAGTATTTCAATTTATTTTTTACACTAGAATTTCTGGACATGTTGAGAATTGAAACAAATCGGTATGTACAACAGTTTTTCGAGAATGCTGGAGCAGCAAATACATCCACAACACTGACCTGGAAGAAAACAACAATCAAAGAGTTGAGAGCTTTTATAGCCGTTTTACTCGAAATGGGAATAACCCGTAGGCCAACAATTTTTAGT
>QLNU02015360.1:271320126-271336747 GCA_006491805.2 Dysdera silvatica
AAAATAATGGGAAGGAAGGATTAATGAAAACAATGTCTTCAAATTAAGCAAGTCAAATTTTTTCTAATATCAAAATGGTGCCCAATGGTGTTGGTTTGTCTAAACCCCTTACTTTCTGCAGTTTTTCATATTTTTCTTAATTCTGATATTATCAATTTTACCCCTTAAGTAATTTTTGTCACAGGACTACCTTATTTCTTTGGCAAAAACAGGAAACAAGCGAAAAGAAGCACGACCAAAAACATCGAGAGTTGAAAAACGATGGGTTATACGTACCGTTCATTCGCGCTCAGTTGGCGCGTGATACCGTTAGCAGACGGGTTAGTCCATTGCAGTTTAGGGAAGGCCGTCTTGGAGGAACTGGTTTTTCCCGCGCGAAAAACCAGTTTCGGCAAGACGCCCTTCCCTAAACTGCAATGGACTAACCCGTCTGCTAACGGTATCAGGCGTCAGGTCTGCGCGAACGCACAATAAGTACCCAGGGAGAGAGAGAGAGAGAGAAGCAGCCTCACAAATATTTTATGCTACATACTCCTCCATATGTATAACAGGTTTTGTGCTCTGATTTGCACTGCCAGCAAACACGTTTAAAACTCGTCGATAACCCAACATCAACTTACTTTGCTGCTTTATTATTTTTCCTCGGAAATATGCTTATTTCTATTAAACGTTATCTCGGTGGTGTTGGTATATCGTGGGTGTTCGTGTGGGCTTTTGTGGTGACAAATTCACCCGAAGGAGTTCCTACCAGTCTTTGCTGTCTACGTTGTCTAGTTTTCGTTTTGTAAATCTAATCACCTTTTTTATTCTTCTACATTTAAAGATACGCTGCGATGTCCGTATCAGCATTCGATGATTCATAGGTTATAAAAAGACTGATTTTGCATGTAAAAGTCTTTAAAGACATATACTGATGGTTGAAAATGTCTTACGTCGAGTAATGACCTTTCCCTTGCACGGCTCACAGTTTATGATTTAGTTTTGAAACAAAATTCCTTTCATTTCTAAATTTTATTTTCATCAGTTATTAAGTTTTAAAATGACTGATATCTTTTGGCAAACTTTATATTTATTTTGATGAAAATCAAAAATGTAAGAAAAAATATTTTCATTGATTTACCATTCTTTTTAAAGTTAGCTTTTAAAAATTGCTAAAATTTTATTTAAAAAATAAATAATGAACTTAATACGACCCTAAAACTTTTAAATAAATGTCATATTGAAGGATTGTTAATAACGTGCTAGGACAGAGATTGTTTAGCATTTTCTATAATATTCGGTTTGACTAAAATAGTGATTAGAGAGTGAAAGCGAACGTCTTTAGCAGTGGAGTACGCAGGACGGGTGTTGATTGGGTTTGTAACTCCTCCCCAAATTGAACCCATAACTCCCTTATGATCTTTCTGTTCCTATGTTCTTTATAGCAACATAAATAATCATGCACTTCCATAATTATAAAATCATTAAATAAATAAAACTGTCTTCAGGCAATGTATAAAACACATGGGCATAGCTGTAGAATATTAGTATTTCTGAATCTTCCACTTTTTGGAGAATTTTAATTCTATCAAATTAACAATTTAAAACTATTGAATCCCAATTTAAAGTCATTGAATTCCCAATTTAAAGTCATCGAATTCCCAATTTAATTCATTTAAAAGCAAATTCAATCTTTTTAATAATTACGGAAATACCATTCTATGGCTAAGGACATTTAATTTGTCACCCACTATATTTAACAACCTTTATTCCTATATACAATAGTAATTTCAATTTTTTGTTATTTGTAAAAATTGTATACATAAAGTAGCAAAAAAAACAAAAACAAAAAACAAAACCAAAAACATTATGAACAAGAATATGCATCGTATCTGAAATAGTTTTAACACTTGTGAATTTTGCAAGTTCTTGGTTAAAAATTTGCAATGAGAAGTGAATGCAATGAAAATATTTGACAATACAAAAAAAATCTTCTTTGCAGGAGGTAAGCACAAGAAAGGATGGGGTGGTTAGGCCGGGGGCGAACTGGGCCGCCGGCCCCGGGTCGGTGCGCCCTCGTGAGCGATAGGACTTTGGCCTCAGAATGGGTAAGCAATCGCGCCCTTCGATAGCCCAAGGTATGTGTCCTTTAAAAGGACCCAGTCCGCCCCTGGGTTAGGCATGTAATGATTCCTTTTAAAATAATTCAAGAACTCGCCTTTGTTACACTAAAGTCTATAGTCCTGTCATCAGAGAAAATTGCAATGGGAACGATTCAAATAAGAGTAGAGATGGCAGAAAAACATCGAAACAAATCGCGATCATTATAACTATCATAAAAATAAAAATTTTATATGTCGACAATTTTACTGCATACTTTTTTTGTTTAGGAACGAGTAGGTGAAATTTTCATATTACATTAGCAAAAAATCTAACCAAGTTAATGTAAAAACAAGTGGTTGAACTATCGCAGGGAATCCCAATTATAATGTAATAAGCATTACACCCTTCGAAGTGAAGTCTTCGCTTCAAAAACTTTTTATTGATCTATATTTTGTGGGAAGATACGTCCATTAGCAGATATGTTTACGTAGGTTTTCTTCTCTCCTAGCCAATAGTTGACACCTACACTCTGAAAGGTGTGTAACCAAATGCCCACCACAACTTGATTGATTATGCATCCTTGAAGCCCGAAGTTAGGGTTTGAACTCAAATTAGTATGCAAGATACGTAGGCGAGTACCAACAAAGTTCCAAACGTTTAAGAAAAGGCATTCAGTCGCGATGTTGGGTTTGACGACGCGTGATAACATGAACGGTTCGATGTCTCGCAAAAATTATGCTGTCTTTCATCAGCAGAAAATTACGACCGGCGACGGGAAGACTCATACCAGCAACTGGTCTACCTTCTCAAAGGTAAGTACTTCATTAATTGCATTTCGTTTCATTTATTTCTCAGGACGCAGTGCTATACGTAATTACAACCTGTAGAGAAATGATGACAGTGGCCTGAGGGAACCGAGAAAAAAGCTGACAATAATGTTAGATTGACAGGTCCCGGTCACCCAGTGTAGGACATGTAAAACTTTCTTTTGCTTTCTGTTGCAATGTAGCAGGAAATTTAATTTTCTGTAGGCATTTCACTAACTTCCGCAAATTTAATGGATCTTTTCTCGGACTTCGTGAAATCTTATTTCCCCAAAGCTACATTAATAGTTTACCAATACTATGGATGAATCGTAATTCACCTCGCAATTCTATAGCTATTTAAAATACAGCTGGGGAGACAACAATGAATTATTTAAAATTTTCGGTGATATGAATTCGATTAAGTCAGGATTGTAATATTAGGTGTAGTGAGAATTGTTACCTTTTACTATACTGAAAACTTTCCCTTACGATATTCTAAAAGATTAAATAAAATATAGATACTTTTATTACCATGGATAGCTATACTAATTTACATTGTTAAGAGAAGCAGTGTTAATAGCATTGTTAAGAGAAGCGAAGGAAATGTTGATGCATCCTGTACACTTAGAAATTATTATTTAAAAAAAACCCCACGGGTTAAAGACAATTTTAAAAGATTCGCACATAGCAATGGAATTGATACATTACAAGAAGATATGCCCGAAGGTGAACAACAGCTTCTTAACCAAAGATCAAGATGCGAACAGCCATCAAGGAAATGACCGAGCGGGTGAATGAGATAAGGAGACCAGTTAGAAAAATATGAGAGGAAATCAGTCAAATTAGGAGAATTCATCGAATTATATATTATATTTTAATTATGACTATACCGACTATATTATAAGAAAGGTTAAAGAATGAATTTATCATAGAGATAACAAGTTAGGCAATTCTTTTCAGAATTTCAATAAATATGAAATATGCATAGAAGATATATTAGAAAAATCCATGTTCACGAGATTATTTTCTGTTGTATTTTGGTGCAGACAAACGTTGGCTCAAACCCAGTTCTGAAATGACGTCCTCCCCTCTGCTGTAATCGGCTAGGCCGTTTGTGACGTCAGCTCCCGTTATTTCTAACGGTACCATCGGACTACTTTTCGTGAACGAACTATTGGCCGCCTCTAAATCTAAACTCCGGTGAGGGATTGCTAAACAGCAGCGCCGAACTGGTTTTGAGGTGTGTTGGCATTTTTTGTGGTTGCTGAGATTGGCGACTTGATTTTATAATTAGCGCAATTTCATAAATAAAGATTTTAGAGCTCCTATGTAGGGCTGGCAACTTCACACATTGGTGCACTACGAACATGGGGGGGGGGGCTCCTCTTGGAACAAAAGCAAGAAGTTTAGTTTGAAAAATAAATATCTCGAGACTCGCAACACCGATTAAAGAAGTTTACCGAAGGAGCGTTTCAATTTTTGCTACGAAGGGCAGGGCAGGCCATAGGGGGAAGGGTGAATTGCACAGGGACCCGGTGCGGCCAAGGGCGCCCAGTACTAAAAGGAACAAACCCTCCGCCCAGCATGCGTTAACAAGATCCGTATACGGACGCCTTACCAACTGCGCTACTGGGACGCCCCCCACTGCGTTTAAATTTACGTATACAATAATTTTTCCACCCACGTATATGTAGTTCAAACTAGAGCTTTTTTTGAAATTACTTTGCGCACTTTCATACAAATCAACGCCCTCCCCACCTCTGGGATACTTACTGAATCCGTCAATGCCCTCCACCTGCCAATCATAAACTTTTATGCTCCGAAGATTCTTACATTTTTGCTCATGTTTTACCTTTTTTTAAATAATAAATAGCTTGATAATAAAAGTTAGTATCGAAAAATTACCCTTGATCCAGTAGCGTACGCAGAAAATTCCTAAAAGGGGTTGGTTCGAATGAGAAGGTTTACCTCTATATCATACCTTGGGTCCCGTCCATCTTTCTATTGTTAATTTTCTCCCGATTGCGGGGAGGGTGATTATGGCCTACATGAGCCCCGCCCTTCCATACGCCCATGTTTTAATCGATCCTGAATTATGATGGATATAACGAACAAAAGTGCCGGTCCCTTCGTGCTCGTTATAAATGGGTTCGACTATAATAGTATTTCACATCATTATGATACATTTTATAAATCGCCTCGGTACTATTTATTGTACAAATGCACTTCTGCCCAACTTTCTTTGTTGGTGTGAGTAGTTAGTTGTCTCAGGGTGTTTAGATTCAGACAAGATTAATAAATAATACTCGAATTAATTAATCATTAATTTTTTTTTAATTTTTTTTCAGGATCGTTCACCAACCTTGAACCGAATTCGAACTCCAGAGCCAATCACCAGTCAGCGAAGCTCGTTCAAAGTGAAACGAAATGAAAAAGTTGATTATCAGGTATAACAATCGTTTCTTGCTAATTACAGTAAAACTACTCTAAGGTGGCTGTTTATGGGCCTGATAAAAAACGGTCGCTTTAATAGGTGGTCTTAATAGGGAGATGGGGAGAAAAATAATGCATGAATTTCATTGTGCTCGGAACTCCAACTATTCATAAAAACGTTAGCAATGTTGATCAGAAATTTCAGCATCTGTTGTCTTTTTGCCTCTCATATATTTTTCCTTCTAAAAACTTACTTCGCTTTTTATCGAGTTTTTCGCTGAAAATGAAAATTGGGCTTATTACAATCTTCCTTCATTTCACCAATTTGCAAGATCTTGTTTTACCATTTTGTCTTGTTTTGCATTGTTTGAAAGTCCTTACCCTAAAAGACAAACAAAATACACATCCTCACTAACAAATCTCTTTGCGCTGAAGACAAAATGATGTATTTTCGTGCGGTTGAATTGTTTCGTGCCATTGATTATTAAATCTAGTACGTCTTTTGAATGATAATGCGTAGGCGTTTGTACCTAAGTTTATGTTCACGCGTTTCTTGTGACCTTAGGTCAAATGGCATCGCTGCGTCCAAGCGCGCAGTCGAGAGACGACAGCTAGTTGTAATTCGTGTATATATATGGGTCTAATCGATGTGATCTTCATTAGATAAAGCTAACCACACACCTTTATTGATTTGCTCGCAAATGCTTCGTCCTTGGAAGGCGCAGAAAACACAGTGTCCGTCCGAATCTTTTAGCTCTATATCCGCTAGTTGGCGTTCACTCCACTAGTTTACACATTACGGCCGTGGGGAAATTTTGATAGTTGCTGTTTGCCGCCTGCCTTTGCGGTTTTCATGAACGTGGAAGTTGAAGACCCAGGCAGTATATTGGATTGCGTCGTTTTCAGTTTAAATATCGTGAAATTAACTAATACGCAGCTTAAAATATTTAATGTTGAACTGAATAAAACGTTATAAGACTTTATGGTGAGTAGCTTTTAGGTAACTTTATTTCTTCTGTTAACTTTAGCACTGTTCAAAAGATTTTGTATTCCATACGGAAGTATATTAAAATAAATTTCCCTTCGTGGACGACCATTTTTTGAAATATATACTACCGATAATGTTTGTAATGCTGTAAGTTCCTGTCAGGAAGTAAGGCAAAGTGATGATATAAATTTCGTCTATATTACATATTATGAGTTTATAAAAGGGACAAAGTTCCATTTTGTATTTCTTGATTTTCACTTTTGATATCATATTGAATTACTTTGAGGACTATTTACAATTTCAAGTATTAAATATTGTATATTCATTCACAAGTACTCTGCATTTAGTTTCGCGTTAACGATCTTAAAATTTTATGACTCATTTAACTTAGAATTTCAAATGATTTCCAATACTTGCATTTAGCTAGGTTGCGTATTTTTAATTATAATTTTCATTAAATTATAAATTTATATTTTACTATAATAAATTACTTATTAAAATTTACTTTCAGTTAATACACGCAAATATTTTTTTTTTCTTTTATACAATCTTACTCTTTAATCGAATCCGAATTCTTTTTGTTGTGAGTTGCTTGCCCTGGCACTCCTTTTTAGTCTCTTGCTCTTACTCTGCATTACATGCTGCACCGTCTTATAGCTAAAACACTAGGTGGGGGAAAAGGAAGGGCCCTGATCAACATTATCGTCACATTAATTATAGCCGTTAATTATGCACAAAGGCCTTACGTTGAATCCCGATTTCAGCATGATATCAAACATAAGGGAGAAGGCAGAAAGTAACTATTAGGATGATGAATATGCTGCTGTTAAACCTATCGGCGAATTATTTACATCAGATAATAGAAATGTGTTACAGCAGGAACTTAGGTGATAAAGCAAAGGGCAATGAAGCAATTTTTTTTATATAACTAAATATGCTCACACATAACAACCCCAACACAGACTCAAAATGGAAGAATAATCTTCTCAATCATGCGTAATGTATATTATATAGCAGCATGGGCGGCCATATGGGGGGGTCAGAGAGGGCTGGAGCCCCCTAGCCGTTTAAAAATTTGATTTGCCCGAACCTGCTATGCATTTACTTTCAAAAGTTTTACAGTCACATTTTAAAATAAGGTACTTTTTAGCTCATTACTAATTGTCAAGCAGTATCAATTATTTTTGTAGCGTTTTGGTATCTTGTACATTCACTAAAATTCTCGACAGCTTTGAGAAGGAGGTAATAATTTTTCTCAGCCCCCCCAAAAATACTCGTTAATTTTTATCAGCCTCCTCCAGAAGTACTCATGAGCGCCCATGTATGGCAGGAAGTATGATTAAATTTAGTTAACATGATAATAGGCTTGTATGAGATGCTTCAAGGATTAAATAACAATTTCGTGAACGGTATGAGAAGTCATTGTGAGAGCTGTATGGCTATCTGGGCGGTTATATGTCGTATTAGCGTTTCGTATCTAAACAGAAGCGTCAAAACACAAAACATACAGCACAGCAGCACTTAAAACAGGGGTCTTCAACCTTTTTCAGTCCAAGGGCCAATTTTGCTTATTCTTGTAGGCCCGCGGGCCGCACTACTGTATCAGCAATATTAGGACTGAATAAAGGCGGGCCAAAGGGTGCGCTCCCCCCCCCTCCACCTGGAGTCCCCTTAAGTCCCTATATTAGTTTTGCGTCCACAAAAGTTTTTTCAAAATTCACCCTCTCTCTCTCTCTATATATATATATATATACAATGTAAAATACGTATGGAAGCAAAATACATTTACAATACGTTTAGTTATGAATATGTAAAGCGAAATCAAACCTTTTAGTGAGATTATTGTCACTGCTTATTTTTAATAATCCTATCAATATCAGGTCTTATTTTTGATATTACAATCCTAAAAGTGTTTCCAAGGTGGACGTCAGTTATTCTGATGATACTTTTGATTTTATCAACTTCATTTTTGAAAACAGCTGTTTGCAGACCCATTGGCGTACGTTCGAAGGTGGGGGGGCGGATAATAGATAATAGGGCTTGTAATTCCCGCTGCAATAAAATTTTGTGTATACACATATGGATATATTGAGTTGTAGCTCTGTAATTCCCCCAATTTTAATATACATATAGATATATTGAGTTGTAGCTCTGTAATTCCCCCAATTTTAAGCCTCTAACCCCCACTGTGAACTTTCTACGTCAATCCATGTGCGTTTGTAAGTGCTCCAAAATAGTAACGTTTTCAGAGCATGCAGTCAGATGGTTGGGAAGATGTTCTTATCGACATATTTAGAATAGAATTTAATGAGTCCTAAGTTGATTTTGTTTTAAATCACTGCCACTGCAAATCAATAAAACTTACGCTAATGACCATATACGCTAGAAAACTAAAGTAAAACATGATTGAGGGGGAAACCTCGTGTTACTTTAGTTCTATAGTGTTTTAAGATATTTATTACGAAATGTGAAAATGACAACAGAATAAAATATATAGATTTCAGACTCCAAGGGAGCAGGGACGTTATTTTTGTGTGAAACAATTTGTATTTTTTCGTGAGCCGGGGGGCCACATAAAACATGTCGGAGGGCCGCGGATTGAAGACCCCTGACTTAAAGTTTTTGGCTGCTCCCCTCCCCTCTCCCGCCGTAGAAATGACAGCAGCGGAGTGACGGATGCATTACGTAATAGTAACGAATCTTGTTAATCGCGCTTCAGTATATATTCGATAGACGTGAATCGTGTGAAAGTTTTATTATCTTTTAACCGCGGGGAGATTGTAGGATGGAGAACAGAAGGATGGGGTATAGTCATGGGCGCCCATATGGGGGGCAGGGAGGGGCTCGGGTCCCCCCTTAGCCGTTCAAAAATTTGATTTCCCTGATTCTGATGTGCATTTACTTTAAAAAAATTCACCGTCACATTTTAAAATAAGGTACTTTTTAGCTCATTACTAATTGTCAAGCAGTATCAATTATTTTTGTAGCATTTTAGTATCTTGTACATTCACTAAAATGTTTGACAGCCTTGAGAAGAAGGTTATATGGGCGCCCATGGGTATAGTATTTCCAAGTTGGTGAAGGTTGTGGGTTTTCCTGGACAACAGTAGAAAGAGTGTACTGGGTATAGGAAAATTTCAGACAATCATTTACGGCATGTAAAAATGGTAGGCGTCCACAGATGGTGAAAGAACGAGACCCCAAGCTACTAAACACATCCAAAGAAGAGGAACATTGCTTCAAATCACATCTCCATTCAATGCTGGTACTCTTCAAGCATTCAGTCAACACACTATGCAGCGTACACTGCATTCCATGGTGTTTGGTAGTCGTCGCTCCAATTGTGTAGACCTGTTGATACCACAGCATCGAGTAATGCACTTCATCTGGGCCAAAGAATATTGTTATTGGACAGCGGATGACCGGCGCTGGGTGGCCTGATCGACGAATCACGTTTCCAGCTATTTTGAGCAGATCGACATATTTGGTTATGGTGTATAGTATACTCCAGGGTTGGCATTATGGAGTATAGTATATTCTAGGATTGTCCATCCTTTTGGGCAGCCGGTCACTTAAAAAATTTTCACGAATCTCGTGGGCCAGCAGTTTCAGCGAATCTCGTAAAAAAACTCCCTTCAAAGTTTCTTCCGGTTATGTATTTGTTTATCTGCTATATGGAAAGTGCTCACTCATGCTGTCTCTCCGCGGTTTTTCGTTATTTCTGAAACAACAAAAAAAGTTGTGGGATTTTTTTATATTCCAAATAATTGTCGGCGGGCCGCAGCCCGCGAGCCGTATGTTGGACAACCCTGGAGTATACAGTACGAGGCCATGTATGATCCATCCTGTCAGCAAGTGTTGTGCCAGCTGATTATGACTTATTAGATTTGGTGTGAGGATGTGTTCCGTTGGAGTATGCAAGAATCACTAATACCACTGGAGTCTACCGTGGCAGGAGCGAAGTACTTGGCAGACTATTTACACCTTTTTATGAACGCAATGTTCCCGGTGGTGATGGTCTGTAACAACAGAATAAATTAAAAAAATTTCAAAAGCATAATGTGATCTGCCAGGCCTAAATTTATCTAAAGTGTAAAGGCAAGTACATGCAAAACTTAATCTAAATCTAATAATTTTTTTAAATTCATACAGTTTAGAAAACCGCTTACTACATATATCCACAAAATTAAAAAGACGTCTTTACGTTTACAAAAATTAGAAAGAAACGCGTTTAATACCTCGGAAAACGGTTGCGGTTTTTTATAAATCCACTGAAAAGTTAATGTTTATTGCCTTGAGTGAGGGGCAGAAATCTTCTGATGTGGATAAGTGTGTGTTTTGTTTGTTCGAGTAATGGAGATAAAATCTTTCACAGGTGTTTTGCCTAACGATAGACAGGGAAACTACAGAAGCTAATGACTGGTTGAAGTTACAAGTCTTCTTTTTCTATTTTAGGTTGACCGTGAACGTAGGAAAACCCGACCTGTGTAGATTTGAGGCTAGACGAAAAATTTAAGCCTAAATGTCCTAATTTTTCTAAAGTGGGAATTTTCTTGTTGAGTTTTATTTATATCACTGGAGGGGAATCTTTATGGATGTAAAGATATATTTTATTAAACCCAAGAGTAAATTCGATACATTGCTCATGTGGCCCAAACGATCTATAACTATCATAGCATTGTCTACTGGTAGGCTTACCAAATCCGTATCTTCTTTTGTGAAGGTGAAGTGTTTGGTGTTCACTAGTAGTTAGGTTACGTCTATGGAGAGAAAGACTAGTTGGCGCCGCAGAATTATATGAGCCCGTGGGTTCTGATCCCTCCCCGGAAATTATTTAAAATAAATTGCAATTTTACATATATTGTAATGTATAAATGTAGGTGATGTGTGCTTGCCCATCTCCCCATAATTTTGGAAACTCTACTTCGCTGGGAGGACCGTTGAGAACTATGAGAATAATGAAGGATGACTTATAATGTAGTTGCATTGCATTTAAATTATGCGAGATCTCAAGCTTTTCTCACGAGCTCGTGAGCTGCTGAAACTCGGTTTGCGTGTCACACAGCCTTGTTTTGAACGATACGCGTGTCAAATAGTTTTTGTATATTTGCATTTTAGTCATCGCTTTATATGTGATGTGAATTTAATAAAAATGCAGGCTCCCCTGTACCTTAACCGTAAACTATACATAAAAATTCTGTAATGTTAAATGTTGTGTAATTGCAAAAAATCATAAAACGTAAAGCTGTGATTTTTATACTCATATTTCCTATTTTTTTTAGCAAATTTTTAATTGGCATTTTATATTTTCCTATCCATAATTGCTTTCAATAACATTACCTATGCATCTTCAATAATTGGTGATATGTGTGCCGTTCCCCCAAATTTAGAACAACACACATAAAGCGTTTGCTGCATTATTTTATTGATTTCTTTTGTAGAGACCCGTAAATTGGGCGCACATACATGCATATTACTACTTTTGTAGTCACATGTATAATAAACGTACTGTACCACGTAACGCACATAAAGCTAATTGTTATGTTTATTTCCTCCGTTCATTATTTTTCCTGTTAACTAAGTTGCGACTGTTAACTCATTGCGAGTACCAGTGTGTGTACAGGCGAAACCGGCTATAACAAGTAGAAATAAAACATTTGTTTGTTTATATTCAAAATATACAGGATAAAAACCTTTTATTGGGAGAAGAAATCCGCTATAGCGGGCAACAATCCAGCAAATTTCCTCCCTAATTTGCTGAGACTTAACTAAAAAATTCCGCCCTCCTTTTTACAAAAAAGGAGAAATTTTATTTTTTACGAAGCCATGGCATCCGATATCCCTATTTCTGAAGCTATTGTCACTGAGGTATAAGCAGAGGCGGACTGAGCCGCCGGCCAACCGGGCCCCAGGCCGATGCGCCCCATGGGCTATAGGACTTGCGCACTCCGATAATCCAAGGCGTGCGCTCTTTGGGAGGACCTCGTCCGCCCCTGGGAACAAGCTGCAAATAATCCTAAATCGAAAAATTGTATTATTGAGGATTTACCGGTCGACCCATTACCAACATGTATAATATCATGGCATTAGAGTGTGGTGAAAATATCTCAAATTCATTGTATTTAAATATATGATATATATAATTTACATAAATGGCGATAGTTATTTCCGCTTTTTTGTCAATTTTCCTCCTTTTTTTAAAAAAAACTTATTTTAATAGTAACCCGGGTTTAACGAAAACACGGATATCACGAGCAAACGTGTCGGCCCCTTCACGCTCGTTATCTTCGAGTTCTACTGTATTTGCAGAAATGGCGTCGTCTGATTGCGATTATATTGCAAGACATATTCATGAATGGCTACAATATACAGTTTAATTGATGTGTAACTTACATTTTTTTTAAGAAAAGAGAAAGAAAAGTCAAATGCCACGTCTGTGTCAAAGTAATAATTTTTAGGTTATCACCCCGACGTATTTTGACATTTGAATCACTACAGCTAAACAAAATGGTATTTTTTCTCCTTGCTTGTCACCAAACGAATTTGCAAGTTTGGCCAACGAATTCGTATCGCCCTTAATTAGCATGTAGAATACATTTATGCAATGTTTTGAAGACATAATTCGTGTCCGCCCTTTCTAAGGCATGTATGGAGCGGACCGTTTGTCTGCTTCTTGCTGAAAAGCAGACTTCGTCCCATATGTGGGCAAAAGAAATTTTAAGCCTCTTTTTTTTGTGACGTCAAAGCATTTTTTTCTGACTCATATATTGACGCGTGTAGTTCATGCGCCATTTTTTTTATCTACCCGCGCGAAGACACTCCATTCATAGAGATATCGAGGTCAACCGATTTTTTGGTGGTTTGACTTGTAAGTTCAAAATAATAAAATAAAGAATTTGCGGTTATTTGTAAGTATTGATTGAAAAGGTTTTACTTTTTCATTTTTTGAAATTAGGTTTATACGAAACTGATAACGTTAGATTACGTTGGAGATTGATTCATTACTGAAGTATCGGAAGCCTTACTAATGCGATTTGAGTATATCAGTAACCAAATATAAGAACGAATACAAAATTAAATAATTTGATCTGTCAGTACGTCAAAGAACGTAAAACAATGTACTGCTTGTAATACGTGGTAAACTAGATTTGCGCGTAGCTTATACCATTTGTTTACTTAAATTGAATTATAATTCATTACTGATTGTTTACTTTATGTGCCAAGACGTTCGCTATGGATCATTTTGGACCATGGGCGCCCATACAAGTATTTCTAGGGGCTTGAGAAAATTAAGAGTACTTCTATGGGGCTGAGAAAATTATTACCTCCTTCTCAAAGCTGTTGAGAATTTTAGTGAATGTACAAGATACCAAAATACTATAAAAATAATTGATAGTGCTTGACAATTAGTAATGAGCTAAAAGGGGTCTTATTTTATAATGTTACTATAAAACTTTTGAAAGTAAATGCATAGCAGGTTACGGCAAATAAAATTTTTAAACGGCTGGGGGGTCCCCTCTGCCCTCCCATATGGGCGTCCATGCTTGGAACTTGGGACGGTACCGAAGGCTTTACAGGACTTTCTAACTACAATACATTTACACATAACCAGACATACTGAGAGTCGAATTCAGCAGAGAGCGAACTCGAAGACGGCGGTTAAAATCACTGACTTACTTATTAGTAATTGCATTACACATAGTTACTTATTGTTTACTAATATATTTAAGTAATCTTTATAATTTAAATTAAGTAATTTAAACAAGGTATATTTAAAAAAATTAACAATAAATTATTACAAATTGGCTTTAAATACTTCCTTCTTTGTTCTTTACAACACAGCATTGGATACAGTAATTTTAACTTAATGTACCGTGGCTTATTTTGTTCAAAAACTTGCGTATGTTTAACGTTATAGCTAACGAGTGTTTTACTATTATTAAAATCGAGACTGTGTTTTTAAAATCCGGCAGACAATTTTATAACGATGTCGATATTTGGTTTGAGCATTTGTAAAAACAAATTCTCATCAGTTGTTTAGTTGTTCCTTGTTGAAAAGTACGATGGTGACTTGAAAAAGCAGATGCACTTCTCTAGCCACTTAGCAGAATTATTGCTGTTATTGGCTATCTCAAACAATTATTGTTTCCTGCATGTATTGGGATGACTTTGTTTTCATATTTAATTATGTTCGATTTTACTTATTTTTGGATAAGTTTATAGCCGTGGATGCAAAATGTGCCATATTCTGGCATTCTGACTACCAGACAAAATTGGCCGCCAGCCGACAATTTCCCAGGCTGGGGGAAAAAAAAAATTCCATATTGAGCGCCAACGCAAAAGTTTAGGAGGGACATTCGAACCTTAGGAAGAGCCAGAATTAAAAAAAGTTGCCATTTTATTAACATTTTTTGGGGCCACAAAATATTTAGGGGGAGGCCAGGCCTGTCCTATCCCCTCTTCCTACGGGCCTGGATAAAAGGGCCTCCAAAAGTGATTAGGTCCAAGGACTACAAACACGTTAGGACATCGCTGCCTATTATTGTGACATAAAACTCACCAGACAAATTTTGGTACCACTGCCAGACAGTTTGGAACTTTATGCATGTATGTTTATAGCCTTGAAATATACTAGAATCAGTAGCGGTTTTAGCACTTGATAGGCCCAGGCGCGGTCTAATTTTGAGGCCTCCTCCTTCTAAATATTTTCTTTGTGGCCTTTCCTGTCCCTACCTATCTTACAACCATTGGTGTAACTAGAGGGGGACTAGGAGTGTATCCCCCACTAGAAAAATATTACCCCTAGGGAATATCTGACTCAATGAAATATCTAAGTACTACCAGGTGCTGACCATTGAGGTACGAGCTATAGCCCCTCCCTTCCACCAAAAAAACAAAAACAAAAAATTAAGCCCCCTATATTTGAAAATTCGGTCTAAATCAGTAGTTCTGAAACTTGTGATCTTTTACATGCGGATCACTACCTCCCCACGGTTAATTCCGAATTGAAATTATTGGTAAGCTTATTCTACTTTTAAACTCTTAAATGCAATAAATGTCTGTAATCCTTTTATTTGTTTGATTGAAAGATTAAAGTCCCGAAAAATTTATTCATTTAATTATCTGTCAAATTATGCACTTCTACAAAAAAAAAAATTATTATTTGACATTATTTGCCGAGTTTTCCTTTTTTAGTTTTTGTTTTATAAAAAATATTTAGAATTTCTTTATCCAAATTAACACAAAATTATAGCGTTATTTTATAAATAACATATATAGAAAACTGAAACATTGGATGATAAAATGCGCAAGTATTCATATTAAAAAAAAAAAAAACCAATAATGTCTAGTTTTTACACCTTTAAATTAACAACTTGGGGAAAAAATACGTTTTGCAAAACTTACCTTTTTAGACGCTTGTTGTGTTTCTGTTTCGATTTGTGGTTGTCGTTGTTAATTGTGCAATAAAATAACAAATACATAAATAAATAATGAAATTGGTAATAGCATGGAAAAGTTGGTCGAACCAACGGGAGTGTACTGCCAGGAAGGATTAGACGAAGTCCAAAAGATGTGAATCAAAGACTCAACTGCCGGTGGGGGGCGGTGGTAAGGCTCTCATTAGAGATGTAGTCAGATCTGTTTCGATTTCGTGTATTCATTTAATTGTCAGCTGGGTTTTGACTGACTGGTACTGATAGCACAGGGGGAATACAAACATTTGAAACGCTTTGCGGGGAAATCGATGGGACGAAAATTTTGTTCTTCGTACTTCTTTCTTACAGCTGGTAATAGTGTGGCTTGTCGATAGGAGAAATTGCGAGTCTCCTATGTGAAGTCTATGGAATTTTAAAAGAAGTGATATTAGGGGTCTGCCTTTTTATTTTTAATTGGACCATCTTTTGTGACATGCAAGAATTTGAACTTACATTGGTCAGTTTAGCCTTTACCGGAGTCTTGAAGGCATCTGGAGTGCGTACATTTGTAGGACTTCTGAAAGTGTCATTTTTGCTTGTAAATGCAGTGTGGTGTCTAAACATCCTGAGTTAAGTTCTTGTCCACATGCCTATTGCTTTGGTAAATTGATTGGCATTCCCATGAAAATTTTTGTCCTGCTCGTTTCTAGGGATCGGGATTTCACGTGTAGTTTATTCAGGGATTGTTAATGGCGAACTTGGCAGGAAAATGTAGAGCTGGAAAGCTGGCCTCAGGTTGAATGGCAGCCATACAAAATTATAAGAAATGCAAGAAATGTGTGCATTTGGACTTTCTCCGTGTTTCAAGGGGGAGGAAAGGGAAGGGGTAACACATG
>QLNU02015360.1:271336847-271350574 GCA_006491805.2 Dysdera silvatica
ACTCTCTTTCGTTCAGTTCCCAACATTTGTCTGTATTTAAACGAAACAGAAACGTTTGTGCGAAGACATCATGATACATCACATAGCCTGCAAGCCATAAAAGTATAATTTATAAATGTTTCGGCGAAAATTATGAATTCAGAGCAAGCACACATTGTATTTTGAAAAATATTTATTTGTAGTAAGAAATTTTAATCTATAATGTTAAAAATAATAATGTTATTATATAATAATGTTAAAATGTTTAAATATTTGCATAAAGCACATTTAGTAACACGTGAAAATTTGAAACGATATAGTTCCTTTTTTGTGTGTATGGTCCTTTAGATTTTGAGGCGCGAAATTCTGTGGCCCCAGGTGCACGCCTCTTACGCCTGTGCGGAAATCCGCCACTGACTGGAAACATACTAGAAATTTTTTAAATGTGAATTTAAGATGAATACGACTTCAAAATACGAATGGGTATGTTGCAAGAAAACAAAACATATTGTCGTCTCCGAGCAAGCGACTTCTGATATTCAATTAAAATATACACATAATTATTACGAACGAGTACATAGTCAAATTCTAATAATTATAAGTTACGCTCACATGCAAACAGATAGTAGTCTGTCACAATTAATGCACATTGTTTAATTGTCAATTTCCTATGTACCGTTTGTCGGAATACGCAAAATATATGCTGAGTTTTAAAAAATTGTGCAAACGGAACTTAACTATCAGTAAAATGAGTTATTTATAAATTAAACTTTTACTTCAAAGTTGCTTAATTTTTAATATTTTAAATACTTTGCTCTATTTTCTATATTTTTAATTCTAAAAACCTCTTTTTTTTTTAAATGATAGTTAGCGAATATTAAACATTAAAATCTTTTGTTTATATATGGTTTTAAGCTATCGTCCATTTTTTTTATTCTGTATAATAATCTTATTTTTCATATGAAATTTTATCTTGTATGTTATACAGGACCGATATTTATATATATATACACAGTTAAACTCGGTCATAGCTTACATCAAGGGACCAGGGGACTTTCTTCGCTATTTCCGTGTTCGTTATAACCGAGTTCCATTCTCTCTCTCTCTCTCTCTCTCTCTCTCTATATCTATATATATATACACACACACACACACACATATATATATATACACGCATGCACAAGTACGCATAAGGATATTGGTTGATTCATCAGAAATGTTTTGATAATATTGTCATTGTACTATTCTTAATAATTTCCAGATGAATTGTTGCACTCCCAAAGAGCTCTAAAATAAATAATGGTTACCCCACACACATTATTCTTTGCCGTAAACATATCATCGATTCCAATTGATTTTGCTAACCTTTTAAACTTTGCTCCAATCGTGTCTTTGCCTCGCTTTTTCACGTGACCTCGATTTAGCCAATGGGAGAACGCGAAAACCACAAGGGAGTATGGGGGTGGGAGGCAGCTTGGGTCACAAACCGAGTTTCTGACACCGGCGCACAACAGACCAGGCTTGTCAGTTTCTCTCTCGGTGAAAGCTTTTTTTTCAGGATGCCAGGGACCATGAAGATTACGGTAAGTTTTCTTTCCGTGTTTTTTAAGCAAACTCCATTATGAAATAAACCACTTACATTATCCATATCGTAAAATATTTTTTAATACATGCATAAATTATTTTTATATTATTATCAAATAATGTAGTTTTTATTTTTAATTTAATAAAATCTAATTTAAAAATTTATTTTGTATTAGAACAAAAATCGTTAAGAGGGAGTATCAGTACTTTTGTCAGCTCTACATTAATATAGAAAAGGTTAATATTGCTGGTATTACATCACTGTGTCACCCAAAATAAATAAATTAAACAAATGGTGCTCTCTTAATCGACACTTCGAGAGTTTTCCAAGAAACTGTCGATTACCTTCTAATGATAACGTTAGATACTTTTAAGTAATCTAAGCAGTTTTCTGTCCCACTGAGAAACTGAAAAGTAAAAGAAAGGAAATAGGCGATTTGCAGTTACAACACGGAGTGGCGATTTACGCATCTTCCAAAGCCATTTATAAATGATAAGATCGCCAAATGGCAGAAAAACTTCCCTTCCTTCTGCTACAACTATTCATGCAGAGCAAGAGTTCAAGGATTTTTTCTGAATTATTAATAGGTTATTTCATGATTAGAAAATAAAGACATAATATTTAAAATAGACAAATTAATTCTCCAAGTTTTCACATAAGGAAATTGACAGGCGGAATGGAAGGAAGTGACAAATGGAAATGGTTGGGTTTTTTTTTTGTGTGGGTTGTCGCTCAGGCTGATCCCATTTCTTGTTTATTACATTGAGTCGTTAATATCCAGTCAAAATACAGTAAATCTCTATTATTAAATTTTGAAACATATCCAAAACTTCATTTCCCGTGGGATATGAGAAATTATTGGGTGAGCATTACAGTTGTTATTTTTAGCAACATCGTTATATTTTGATAGGTATTGTGCGTTCGTAGACCTGATACCGTTAGCAGATGGGTTAGTCCATTGCAGTTTAGTTTAGTTTGGCGCCCATTACCGTAGTTACGGCAATGGGCGCCAAAAATCGTTGTGCTCAGGGCGCCTCGTACCCTAAATCCTGCCCTGATCTTGGAAGTACAACTTTAGAAGAAAAACGATTTTTTAAATAGACTTTGGAAGTAACGATCACTTTGTGAATATAAACATAGTATTGAAGAGGCGAAAATGTTAAGTAAAAACAATAATGTAACAATTCAATAGCTTTCCGTGAATAAAGATCTAGGGATACATTCGTGATAATATATGAAAGGTTGTCGTAATTTTTTTTCATATTAAAAAGCAGAAGATCCCGCGTACGGCAATTTAAAAAATAGTAGGGGTAAATACACAATAGAAAGGCCAAAGAAGGGATGGGAATATGATGAGTGCTTAAAATGCACTTTCTAAGGTCGGTTTATAATCGCAAGTTGCAGTGTTCAATAATATCCAAATCCCATTCCTATTTCTGAAGCAGACTTTTCTTTTAGTCCTCGAAAATCATTACTCTCCAGAAAATTCAATCACCGAAGGCATACTTTCGTGAAGAATCGTTTCATCTCGAATAAGGGTCAAGATGAAAAGTACGATTGGATTTATTGCCGCAACCTTGTCCGACAATTATTGAATCATCTGTGTTACGAGATGTCTTGTTGTCGCAACATCTACGTAAAGAACTGAACCAAGGTCGAAATTATTAATATTGATAGAGGTTATAACGCTTCGTTTCTTTTAACATTTACTTTACCAAAAACGCGAACTCAATTATTATTATGATATGCATAGAATACAGTTATATTTTCTGTGAATGTTCATTAGATTTTCTGGATTAATTAATGCCAAGATAAAGAAAAAACATGACTGTTAAAATGAAATTTAAGATATATGTATAATATAATTGCCAAGTTTTGTTTGCATTTCAATGATGAGTTTATTATGATGAACGGGGGAGAGAAGAAAAGACATTGGCTAATTGTTTTATAAAGTACTTGATCCTGGCATCGGCGGATATTAAAATTGTTGTCAAAATTTGAGTAGTTAAAAGCTATATTACGATATAAAAATATCAATAGAATAAAATAATAGTTTTTTGATTGCAATCATCATTTTTAATACTGTTTATTTCTTCCTTCCCTAATAAATATTTTTAGACGATTTAGTACGAAAGCTACTGCTTTCCTTACGACGATTTAACGTTAAATATTTCATGTGTTATCCTCCCCTTCTCTCTTTCTCCCCCCCCTCCCTCTTTCTTTTTCTCTCTCTCTCTCACACAAAGTAATAATCCCTTCGACACGAAGAAAAATAGACGTGCCTAACATATTCGACAGTTAGATAATTACTTATGCCTAGGCTGGAAATTCAAAAATGGCGCCATAATTCCAACACGTTTATATTCATTCAGGTTAAGTCATATGTTAAAGAAATATTTTCAGGTATCCCAATGAAGGTTAATCGGAATTCAAGGGACGTTGTTCTCGAAAAATATTTACACTTTAAGACAATTATGTCCAATTTGGATAAAGCGGAATATAAGGGCCGGCAAAATTTAAAGTGACATTTGAAAAGTCAATCGAGGTATTCCTTCGCTCAATTAATTAATGGTTATAGTTCTATTTCACTGATTATTGACATTAAATAGGTCAGTTTCTTATAGTAATTCAAGAAACAAATTAGAGTATTAATTAATGATACTTATTATTTTTGCTTCTCAGTATTTCAGGACATTATGGATAAAGCGATGTGTTAATTTAACTTTTTCATCGACTGTTAAGGAACCATCTACTTTCTTTTTGTTATACAAAATTCTACCAGAAATACATCAGTCTAGATCAGTGGTCCTTAAATTCTACCAGAAATACATCGGTCTAGATCAGTGGTCCTTAAATTCTGTATCTTGTAGAACCCTTTTCCTATAACACGCCTATTCACGGAACCCCTTATAAACATTATATAAGGAAAATCTAAAAGGCTCTTATTTATCGCTGCTTAGACATAAGCATAAAACTATGCAACAGATCGGTATAAAAAGGTGCGTAATACTTTTTTATTTGGCGGGGTATTTGTTACAGGTAATGTCCCGAGGAAAGATTGTCGAATTTACAAATTTAAATGAAATTTTCGGCGATGTTTTAGTTAGAAAATGCTTGTGAAACCCTTGCAGGGGCGTCGCGAAACAGTGCCTAATTTACACAGGGGCACGTAGGACAGCTGCTCTGGGCCCCTAATTCGGAGGGGGCCCCCTAAATCCCAAATTTAGTCCACTACATCCGTAGAAATGTTAATATTTATTTTACGGGCAGTCCAGAGACTTTTCAGGATTTAAAAAAATCTTTTACCGTCTCCTTTCCCGTAAGACCAGGGAAGTATAATTAGATAAAGTGTTATATCTATCTCGGTTTTATAAACAAAATTCATTCACTTATGTATGTTTAATGATAATAAACATAGTAATCAGAAATCTGTCGTGGGTACAGGAGGGGTTGGGGCCCCTTCATGTGTGTCTGCCTTGGGCCCCAGAATTTCTAAGTCGGGCCCTGTCGCGAAACCCACTTTGGGAAACCCTGGTCTAGGCTATTTTAACATTACAACGCTCTTATTTGAGCACGTCTCCAGAAAAAAGTAGGCTAATATAACCAAGAAGCGTCTTTGAGTAATTTCGAGTTAATCTCTTTACGACGTGTATAATCTCGAACTCTAAGGGGTTGTCTCGAGGGAAGATTGCCGGATTTATAGAGTTTAATGAAATTTTCCGCGCTGTTTTAACTAGAAAATGCTTGCGGAACCCACTTTGGGAAACCCTGGTCTAGGCTATTTTAACATTACAACGCTCTTATTTGAGCACGTCTCCAGAAAAAAGTAGGCTAATATAACCAGAAAGCGTCTTTGGGTTATTTCCAATTAATCTCTTTACGATGTGTATAATCTCTACGATGCTTATCTCTATGATGGATAATCGTATAATCAATGCAGTCGAACCTCGTTAAGACGAACACGCTTAAGACGAATTACTTTTAATACGAACCGTTTTCGGACGTTCCGTCAGATTGTATAGCATACTATGCTTTCTGGATAAGACGAATTACTGTTAATAGGAACAGATTTTTTGTTCCCCTTGGTGTTCGTCTTAACGAGGTTCGACTGTATATGCGATAAGAACATTTTTATTTGATCAGGAGGGGAAAAAGTAGTAGCCGATTCTGAACAATTTATTTTGCATTTTTTTTTCATTCCTTTATTAATTAAATTTGTTTTCTTACTGCGATAGATTAATGAGATTAAATATATAGTAAAGAATAACGAAAGGTATAGGAGTTTCAGTAACTAAATGAAAGGTAAATAAGTTTTAGTATAATGTCATGACTTGTTGATAACCATTCTACCTATGTCTAGTTCGTCTCCCTGTATTATTCGTCATTGAATTTTATAATTTCACAAGCAGTTGGTTCTTGCTGCCTTTGTATATTTTTCATATCCCAGAGGTACCCTTGCAATAATTGTTGCTAGGGGTATGGTATATAATTTATGCTATTCGTGATTGATGTATGAGAACTAGGTAATTAATTTGTACCTCTTGCAAAGAATCATTATCCCATTAGCATTTAATTCTGACCCTACAAGTACCCCTCACCCAATCAACCAGCACCTAGAAGAAAGTTATCCATTTCCCTTACCTTTGTTATGCTTTTGAATAATTTTGTACCACAGCGTACGGTTACAGGGGAAATATGTTAGTTTAATGTAACATGGATAAATGTGAGAGGAGCCCCCGCTAATGTATTTAAAGGATCTGCAAAATTTCTTTTTCAGTATTCTCCATAAGCATTAATTTTGGTAGCTTCAACGAAATATTAATGCCCGTTTCTGGATCGATTTCTGTAATTTAGAAAATGGACCTGCTTGTTCTTTTCAAAAACAGTCGCTCGGTCACGGTCACGGAGCAGAAGCGGACCAGAAAGATCAAATATCCGTTTATGCGGCATGTGCCCATCCGTCCTATATATTCAAAGTCCTACCATTGATTTAACCACAGTATGCATTTATTAGCCATATATTAATATTTATTAAACATTCAAAATCCATTATGGAAATATGGGTCTTAAAACCAACATTCTAATTTGAAAATCAAACGTGAAAGTGACATGATCGCCGTGAAAATGACATGACACCGTTAAAATATGCATTTCTTTTTTTAATCAATTTCAAAAAAAAAATCAAATAGTTCTAAGAGATCCCATTCCGGAACGTAGATGAAATAAACATACAATTGAGAAATACATCCTGTAACATATATTGTCTTTCAACAAATATTTACGTAAAAAGGACTTTTCATTTTTTAAACTCGTCTTTTTTTAACGATGTATATGCTCCATTTTCTGCTGTGATATAGATATTTCAGCATGAGAAAGAACTCACTATTAAAAGCGAATTATGATTGTCGAGATCCCATTCCAAAACTTTATGATGGTCAGTTTCATGAAAATTGTGTTGTATCGAGCGACTCGAGTAATAAATTTCTGCCTCCTGTTGAATAGAAAAAAAAGCAATGTGGAAATTTATTTGGAAAGTGAAATCCATTCCATGCCCTCAATTGCAATATTTATCATCAACTAAATGCGTGTGGAATTTGCCGCGAAATTTGGCCTGATGCCTTCGCTTTGCGTGTAATGATATAACTTCGGTCGAAATCGACAATAGCTCTCTTGCTAGTGAAGTAACGATGAGTTAGCAAAAGCTTATGCATTTTACTAATTGAACAAAAGAAAATAAACGACATAGAAATCTGTATTGCGCTTTTTATTTTGGGTCATGTTTTCCGTTGCTATGTATGGTAAAGCTTCTAAAAATTTGCATGCAATATTTTTCTTCTTCCTAATGTTATATGTATTAGGTTTCGAAGAGAAATAATAAAAAAAATCTAGATTGGATCGCTTTAACCGTCCCAATACAACTTTGAGCTCAAAATCAATATATATATATAGCAACACTCCAGAAAACACTCCAACTAGTGAGGCCAACCCAACCGAGCATGGAAGATGAAGAGAGGAGGGACGTGGAGAAAATGGAAGAAGGTTTCCAATGTGCCCTGGCGGAATATGAAGGCTCGGATGCCGCAACAAGGCCAAGAATACCACGCCAACCGGCATCTTGGAAACTGTGCAAAGCAACCAAGATCCTCAATGAACATACTCTACCACTACACCTACAGAACCACAACTCCCTACAGGAAATACACACCGCCATATACTGTGCAGCAGTAGCGGCATCACGCGCCAATGGGTACGAAGTAAGGAACGAAGGCCGAAGTAACAGAGGAAACAAAGCCCAACCACCATGGCAAGTGAGACTGCAAAAAAGAATAGAAGAGCTCCGCAGCAGCATAGGGCGAATAACCCAGTACATGCAGGGAAATAGGGGTAAGAAATTAGTGAGGAAAGTGAAGATGGCCCTTAAGAGAAATAGGATTCATACAAGACACGAAGAGCCCAATAAACATATCAGCGAATATCTGGATACCCTCAAACAAAAACTGGGTGTATACGCCAGAAGACTCCGAAGATACAAAGACTATACCAACAAAAAACAACAGAACATGCAATTCCAAGCAAACCAGAAGGCCTTCTACAGGAAGCTTCGAGAGACCCCAGCGAACAAAGACAAGTACGAAGCCCCAAAGCCAGCAGAAATAGAGACCTTCTGGAAGACACTATGGTCCAATGAAGTACAGCACAAAAGCGCCCCCTGGATTCAGCAAGAAATGGAGGCTACGAGAGGAATAGAGGAGATGGAGTACACGGGCATCACGATAGAGGAACTCCAGCAGGTAATCCAACGTACGCACAACTGGAAAGCACCCGGTATTGACGGCATACACAACTTCTGGTACAAGAAATTTACCAGCGCCCATGGCCCATTAGCCAAGGAACTTACGGCGATAATTGAAGACCCCAGCAAAATGCCTGAATTCCTCTGCAAGGGAATAACTTACCTCCTACCGAAGGACCAGGATACCAGTAACCCAGCGAAATACCGACCCATTACGTGCCTTAACACCCTGTACAAGATACTCACGGGGTGCATCTCTGAAAAAATAAGCCGGCACAGCGAAAGCAACAACTTAATGACGGAAGAACAAAAGGGATGCCAGAAAGGGACTCTGGGATGTAAAGAGCAGCTTACCATCGACTCAGTTATCCTGGAACAAGCAAGAAAACAAAAGCGAAAACTCAACACCGCATACATAGACTACAAGAAGGCTTTCGACTCTGTTCCGCACTCGTGGCTCCTTGAAATACTCAGCATATACAAAGTGCATCCCTCAATCATCCGATTCCTACAGAGCAGCATGAAACAATGGAGAACCCGGTTACAGCTAAACACGCCAGACAGTAAAATAGAAACGGCCGAGATCCCCATCCGCCGCGGAATCTTTCAAGGAGACGCACTAAGCCCCCAGTGGTTCTGCTTGGCGTTAAACCCCTTGTCAAGGATGCTGAACACAAGTAAATACGGATACATGCTGAAGAAAGACAAGAGAAACCTACATAAAGTCTCCCACCTCATGTACGTAGATGACATCAAGCTATACGCGCCAACAATCACCCAACTCCGACAACTCATCAGTATAACAGAGACATTCTCCAAGGACATAGGAATGGAATTCGGCCTCGATAAGTGCAAAATACAGAAGAATAGCAAAGAAGATTTACCAGGCATCGAACTCGAAGACGGGAGACTACTGAAGACCTTGGACGAGGGCGAAACCTACAAATACCTAGGGATAATGCAAAAACGGCAGCAGGAGCACAAGAAAGTCAAAGTCCAGCTCACGCAAGCATTCCAAGAAAGACTTAGAAGCATTGTGAAGACGAAACTGAGCGGGAAGAACACCACGCAAGCAATTAACGCATATGCGGTACCAGTGCTCACCTACTCCTTCGGGATCATCAAATGGTCCAACACTGAACTAGAACAACTCCAGCGGAAAATGAGAACCATCCAGAGAAGAGCCGGACAACTACACCCTGCAACGGCAATTGAACGGCAAACACTACCCCGGGAAGAAGGAGGACGCGGACAAGCGGACCTCAAAGACTTACATGACAAGCAGATCCAGAGCATGAGGCAATACTTCCAGTTGAAGAGTCCCCGATCGCCACTCATCCAAGCCATAATACAAGCAGATGCAAATTACACGCCACTAAACCTGTGTAGTACCGAAGAGCGTGTCCTCGAAACAGCCAACGAACAGAAACTGAGAACTTGGGCCGGAAAACCATTACATGGCAGGCACTACAATGACCTGCAACAACCACACGTTGACAAAAAGGCATCAAATTCTTGGCTGGCCAAAGGCACTCTCCAGCCAGAGACAGAAGGATTCATGCTAGCCATCCAAGACCAAGTGATCGCAACAAGGAACAATCAGAAATTCATCCAGAGAAAAGACATAGAAAGCGACAAATGCAGACACTGTCATGCGGCATCGGAGACAATCCAACACGTGATGGCAGGATGCAAGATCCTTGCGCAGTCAGACTACAAACATAGACACGATCAAGTAGCGAAAATAGTCCACCAGAAATTGGCAGCGAATGCTGGCTTTCTGACAGAAAAATGCCCGTACTACAAATATGAGCCAGAGACCGTGCATGAGAACGAAACACACAAGCTTTACTGGGATAGAGCAATCATAACAGACAAGACAGTCCCACATAACCGTCCTGACATAACCCTCGTCGATAAATCGAATAAGACCACGTACTTAATCGACATAGCAGTACCCAACACCAATAACATACAGACAACCTACACAACGAAAATCACCAAGTACCAAGATCTCAGACATGAAGTACGAGATATATGGGGTATGGAAAAGATCCTCATCATCCCGTTAGTCATCTCAGCAACAGGGATAGTACCAAAAACGCTTGCGACGAATTTGGAGATACTCAACATTGACCCAAACACCTACATTGAAATACAAAAAGCCACAATCCTAAACACGTGTCACATTGTCAGGAAGTTTCTAGACATGGCACATTAAGAAGTGATGTAAAAAGAGGCTTGGGAACATGGCGCTCTGCCCGTCCCAAAGCCTGTTTCCGCCAAGAATGGGCGAGGAAAACTTTTATATATATATAGGTTTGAAAACAATTAAAAAATATTTTACAATATGTACTCAGAACAAATTATACAATAGTAATAACATTGTTTTTGAATAGTGTTATCATTAAATATACCAATATCACACCAACATAATTACACCACGCAATAAACACTGAATAAATTCATCTATATTTTTTTTACATTTGTGGTATTACTTGAACTGAGTTTGTTGAATTACTACTTGTAAGTTATTCAACAGTGTTACTTTGATGTGAGATGTATATACGACTTTCTATTTCTTTCTATTTTTTGTCTCTTTCAAACAAAAAAATTGTTTAAATCTCTGCCACATGGATGGTTATAAACAAACAGGTCTTCCTGTATAATGTCTGCATTGAATGGGGAATGTTGGATCCTTAAAATATCGTTTAACCCATGATTATTGGCTCATAACGCCAATGAATATTTGTACATTGCAGGTCCAATTCTTCTTTCTTATTCAGACCAAATATGATCTGCCTAAATTTATTGACTCTTCATTTATATATATATATATTAGCCTCGACAAAATGATGTGTAACGTTTTAAGGTGTTTAATAAGCAATTTATAGAAGTTATGTTAGTGTTATGTGTGAATTAAATTTAAACACCCAAAAAATATACAGTGGTTTATCCTAACTAGCTACTCTTTTACAATTAGTCAATGGTAATATAATACTTAGTAAGCATTCCCTTCTTATGAGAATGTTCCCTCATTTACAAATTACAAATAATATCGATTTGTGAGGGGGGGGTGTTCATAATTCAGAGCAGCTGATACCAATTTTCATTTAAAGGCAAGGCAAAGGACAGACAATTATTCTTGTCCGAACTTACCAAGCTCACAGAACGAAGTATTCGAGAAAGTAACCTTTTCTCAAGAACAGTGGCGTAAGAAAGGGAGGGGCTCAGGGACTCAAGCCCCCCATTGGATATCGAAACATACTATTTTCTCATAGGCCGCATCACAAAATCCTCTTTAAAGGCGCTTAAGCCCCTCCCTCCCATGCGTTTTGAATTCTTACGCTCAAGGGCGGACTCAGGATGTCGTTACGGGGGCCCTCACCGGGAAAATTTTTAGTTTTGGACTGTTAAATAGTTTAGGTAAATGTTGTTATATTACTAGCCTTCCTTTATATTCACCAAAATATTTAATTTTTTTATTTATTATATTTTATTTATAAAAGATATATACAATAACCAAAACGACAATTTACAATGTAATTAATGGAACACGTTTAAATTTAAACTACAAAAATATTGCAATTGTTTTACTTTTTTTTATAGCAAGCAACTTTTAAAAAAAATTAAGTTTGGGTAAATATTTATATTACTTATTTATAATATATTTATGCGTTGAATTGTTGAAACTATTGTATAGTAAGTTAAGGGTGCAAAGTCTAGCCATCTTGGTTTCTTTGAAAATTTGTCAATCACTTTATTTACATCAATGTCTCTATGGGTGTGTATTAAAAGTCTCTTCTGTCATCCGCGTTCGAAGCCAAGTTTAACGGCGCTTCAACGATAAAAAACTACGTTATGCTGAAGCAACACTTACTGTAAACGTAGTTTGAAAGACGAGTAGCTTGAAGATTCGTGAAAAAAACGTCTGGATCGCATTTCTCCAAGACTTAGAGACTTTGGACGCCTGTGTAAGACTTTTATTTATTACAGTCGTAACAAACAATACATAAAATATTCTTCATCGTCTCCATTTTTTCTCTATTTAGCCCTGGCGGGGGGGATCGTCCCCTCCGCCCCTCGCTGTATCCACCAATGGCTACGCTGCTGCTAATGATGGGCCTAAACTAGATGTATTTTTTCCAACATGGTCCTGATCAAATTCGCCATGTCTTTGTTTATATCATATTTTTATTTGTTTGGCAATGCATTCAATAGCTAATGGCTATATCTGAAGGAACTCTCGCAGGCCTGTGAAAGAATTAAAAAAAAAGAAGGGGGTGTTTTGGTGGAAAAAGGAGGGAGATTGATGGAAGAAAACTTCCCTCCCATAAAAAATTTATTTTACAGTTCATAATATTGTCTAAATGGAAGGGGTTCAACCCCCAACCTCCTCCTTCTCCCAACACTGTGTATAGTCTTGAACCCTCGCGTTCGTTTCCCTTTCTATCACCTGATGTAAGAAGCGTAGACAGCATTTAAAAGTAACCGCTCGAGAACAATGCGTACTATTAGCTTAAAAAGCCACCTTGTTACAATACACTGCCTAACTGGAACCCTTGTTACAATACATTACCAAATTGGAGGAGAGCCTCACAACAAGCTATCGCTTTCTGCTCTCCTTCATTTTTAACCTAATCGTGTCAGTATTCCCTAAGTCTAAAAAAATTAGCAATTGTAACATTGGAATAATATCGATGCAGATGTTTCAGCAATAACTGCGTATAGGTTGAATAAATTTATTTCTTATCTACATTTGATAAGATAGCGGGTAACCGCACTTTTTCCTTCTCCCAAGTTTAAAACTGATTTGCTATTTGAAGCATATCATTTTATTTACGAATTGTTAAAAGCACCATAACGTTTACCAGTGGTTCTGGTGGGATTTTCTGGAAAGCGCAAATCAATGTGAATAGGATATAAGGTTTAGAGTTTGTTTCATTATCATTATTTTTTTCAAAATAGTTCGGTCCTTCGTTCTTTCAACAAAGTTCAAATGTTAATAATAATTTCATAATTTTTATAAAATAGTGGAGTTGTGCATGAATGTCCATTCGTGAGTTGGAACATTTTCTTTATACCAGGAACGTTTCTTTTAAAAAATGATACCATTAGTCATATTCCAGTTCTTCTGAAGTGTCACATTGTGTGATTGGGAGCATCGTGTTTACGTGGTTCAGTAGATCTTGAGTGGGTGACGGAGAACGAATGCCCAAACATGTGGTTGGGAGTACGAAAAAGGATTAGATGAATCCTAACCTCCAAAACTACGTTGCGAGAGAAACAAGCGATATAGGTTACGGCTTGCCACGTTCACTTCATCTACAATCGCTGAATTACTCAGTAAAAGCAAGATATGGCGTCAAA
>QLNU02015360.1:271357270-271377844 GCA_006491805.2 Dysdera silvatica
GTTATATATAATTACTTAATGTCGAATATGGTGTTTACTTTTTAAAACGCAATTTGGGTAGATTTAATAATTTTTAAGCGAGACATAGGCATGCGATATATTTAATTTAAAGAGAAATCTGCTTAGATATGTAATGTGTATGAAAATATTTATTAAATATATGATTTTTTTTAAGTGTGTGCGGAAATGTATGTTAATAATAATTATATTTGCCAAAACAAAGCCAATTTTAACATATATTGCATATCATCATCATTTCAGCCGTTGTCAATCCACTGCAGGATAAAGGCCTCCTCTGCATCTTTCCAACGAAGTCGATCTTGTGCATTTTGCTGCCACTTGTGCCCAATATATTTAATTATTTCATCCACCCATCTCGTCTTTGGCCTTTTCCTTGGGTGTGTAGTGTCCAGTGGGATCCAGTCTAAGATGTTTTCGGTCCATATGTTTTCAGTTCTTCTAGCAATATGGGCTGCCCACTTCCATTTCAAACTTTTTACCTTCGCAATGATATCACAAACTTTTGTTTGATCTCTTATCCAACTGAAGGTCTTTCGATCTCGTCGCGTGATACCAAGCATCTGCCGTTCCATGTTCCTTTGTACCACTCGTAACTTTTGGATACCTTTGGATACCATTGTATATATTTATTATAATAAATATCTGATGGGCTAGTTTCTAAAAAGTAGTAAAATTATTACGAACTGTGAAATGATTAGGGCCATATTTTTTTCTAGTCCTACCTCCCTCCAAACCCCCTCATTATAATATTAATTCTTTCAAATCGTCTAGTCCCGTGTTTTTTACAAGATTGCATAGAAATAATTTTGTATTGTTATAATAATAACTTTTATAAATAATTAAGAAATGAAGTCTAACTCCCCATTTTTTACAGTTCGTATTAAAACACATTTTTGGCTTATAAGAGACAGAGAAAAGAAGACTTACCTCATATGCAGACTGGATTCGCACCACCAATCTCTAGATTGCTGTTCTGATAGCTTGATCGTGGGGTCGCTGGGTACCGTCATGTCATGAGCGGTTCTCTTCTCATACGTATATGATGACACAAAAGGAACCCCTTACTTTAGTTTTACGGAAGTTGTGGAGGAATTAATTATAATTATTAATTCCTTCATAACCTCCTTAAAATTGCTTTAAGTAATCCCTATGGTTAGCGCTGGCGCTTGAGAACAGAACCTCCTATGGCTCTACATAATGGCTCAGCGGCCAAAGCATTGGAATGCTAACTCCGAGGTTGCTGGTTCGAATTAAGCTTGAGTGCGGGGCAAGTCTTTTCTGACTGTTATAAGCTGAAAATCTGTTCTAGTAGGAACTATAAAAAAAAGTGTGAGTCAGACTTAATCGCGTAATGGTCCCCTATAACCTTCTTAAAATTACTAAGGAGATCCTTTTGGTTGCTATATAAAAGATGTTTGAAGGGTCCTCTAGAAATAAAATTTTAAACATCTTAGGAAACTGGATAAGATTCAAAAGGATTGTAGAAATAGCGTGATTGTAATAATAAGGTACGTGAAAAATTATCTATATCCTCAAATAATATATTTTATTATTCGATCCGTCACCCTTTTTGTAACCAGTTTTTCGGAGAGATCCCCAAAACTCCATTAGATTAAGGCCCTCATTTATTTTCGTAAGCCTTAAAAATGAACATAACAAGTGTGCAAGAAAAATACTCACATAGATCTTTACTAAGAGAAGGGAAAATGTTGAGAAACAGTACAAATCTTGTAATACAGCCTCATCATAACTTATTCTTTGATAAATAATTCTTGATAATTCACAATTCTGTTATTAGCTTCTACTTGCAGCAATCAAATGCCTATAGGAAGAAGGGAAATTGTATTTTATTTATGTTTCATTCTTCGTATCCTTCCATATTTATAGTTATGAAATATCCCATGAAGTCTTCTATATTCTCCTCAAGGGTTTATGTACCACAACGCCTAAGACTTGTTTTAAAGAATGAGTCAGTTGAGAACATAATTTTTTTTTTATCGACAAAAATCTATCAGTCTTGTAGAAAATCCTTGCAGAAAGTACCACCTGCCTTTCAGATACTGGGGTTGCAGACCTTTCGATTCCCACACGAAGGTCAAATCGGTGCCAACTGATATCTAGAAAAACGAAAACATTAATTGACTCATACACGTTTGGGTTTTCTGGAAGTTGCTTGAACGTGTTTTTCGCTTTTAGGGTTTTAACCCACGGGATGTGAAGACCACCCTTTAACGCTGGAAAGGAAGAACACGTTATTAATTGGCCAATGTCTCTGCTGGAACGCAACAGTGGGTGTAGGTACTGATGGTAAATGGGTCTACTCGCTTGAACTCCAGTCGATGATGCAATAAATAGTTTTTATTTGTCTTCCCTCGTTCTTCGAGGATTGGAAATTGGCTCTCTCCTGACGATTAGAAAATATCTTGGCGTAATTTTAGGTTATTCAGGTATAATTTGCAGCCTCCGTACTTCCCATCATCGGCGAATCCGATGATATTTTTATAATTATTTGACGTTTCTGAAATAGAGCCTTACCATTATTTTAGGCTTTCTTCCGTAATTAGCTGCTGAGATTCAAAATTACGAAGGAGAAAACATTTCGAAAATACAGGAAATTTCCTCCCTTTAATTAATGAAAAGAGATGCACCTGTACAATCGAACCTTGTTAACACAAACACCAAGGGAAACAGGAAATCTTTTCGTGTTAACAGCATTTCGCGTTATCCGGAAAGCATGGATCGCGTTCCTAAGTAATTTATTGCATCTCTGGTTACCATATATATATTTTTCCATTACTTTACATTTTTTTATCATATATTATCATTCTTTTATTATAACATATACATGCTTAACAAACATAATAGTAATATATACGTACCTTTAAAATCTATATTATATGGCTTTATCACTACAATCCGTTTTGGAAATTATCCCATACGTATCCTTGAATTGTTGTAATTGCCATATAAACATTTAAAATTACTTACATTCGGAAGATCAGCAAAAAATGGGGCCCCTTTCTTGTAAAATTACACCTGTGATTTTATCTCTCTTTATTAATCTCTCTGACCCATCTGATCAGTGCTATTCCTTCATTTTTGGCAATCCTCATTCTATATCAAGCAGGCTCAAATTGGTTAACTACACCAGAAAGTTCGATTTTTTGAAATTGTCGATAAAGTACTCTTTACAATCATGACTTTTACGGCAATTTATGTCTTATTAAGCGTTGCATAATCCACACCCAGTGGCGGATTAAAGTTTTTGAGGCCCCTGGGCTACTGGTATTGTGAGGCCCCAGTGAAATAGTTCAAAAGCAGGGAGACAGAAGCTGTAGTAGGGGGATTCTGAAAGTGACAATAAGAAAATCAGTTGTAACATCGTTTAAGTAAAATCAAATTTATTTTTAGAAAGTTAAAAACAAATTTCAAATATTTGCTCTGTGCAATTTGGTAACAATAATAGTGTGTAGAAGATCGCTACAAGAGAACACGTAGCATTCATTAAAAAAAATATCACACTAATCTCTAGAGACCCTCTAGCTCAGCGATCGCCAACCTTTCGGACCTCACGGACCACTGAATTCATAATTTTAAATCCCGTCGACCACTAATATGATTTTTTTTAAAAAGATAAATACAGGGCTTTTCCTAGTAACCGCGGTGGTGCAAGTAATTGGTTTTTCACTAATTGCCGATAATTATTTCAAGTACAGTTATAGATATAAAAATTTACAATTAATTATTTTAACAGAAAGTTAGAAATTAGTGCTTAAACGTTTAGGATCCTATCAAGCACATTTCGTGAATTTAGTGCAATATAAAGGTGAAAATTGTCATTCAGAATATGAGAATTTCTTAGAATATTATTTTTAGCGGGTTTCAATAGATATTGAACCCGCTATTGCTGTTGGTTTTTCTGTCTGCCTGTCTATACGCAATGAAAAGGACAAGGCAAAGGTCTTCCGTAAATGCAATGATGATGACTGTTGTTAATGCTGAAAACCTACCGAGTTACTTGAGTTATAGAGTTGCGAATTGGAGAGTTGCAAACTGGAGAGCTGCGAATTAGAGAGTTGCGAATTAGAGAGTTGCGGATTAGATTCGGATTAGAGTTATAGATTAGAGAATTGCGAATTAGGCATTTTGAAATTAGCGAGTTACGAATTAGAGATTTGGAATTACAGAGTTGCGAACTAGAGAGTCGGGAATTAGAGAAATAAGGAGTTTGAATAGGGAAAGCAAACTATAACTCGCTAACTAACAACTCGTCAAATTCCAACTCGCCAACATTTAATTCTCGCGGGTTAGAATTTGAAAGTTTGCGAGTTGAAAATTGTCGAATTGGGACTTGAAAAATAAACTACAACTCGCCAACTTCCGAATGGTCAACTTTCAACTCGCAAAAATTAGGCGAGTTGGAATTTGGAAAATAAATTACAACTCGCCAACTTCCGATTGGTCAACTTTCAACTCGCTAACTTTTAATTTGCAACTCGCAAAATTAAGCGAGTTGGTAATTGGCGAATTGAAATTTGATAAATAATCTACAACTCGCCAACTTCGGAATGGTCAACTTTCAACTCGTCAATTTTCAATTTTACATTCACCAAAATTTAATAAAAAAAAAAAAGAAAAACAATATCTAATTAAATGTTAATTGAAACCCGCTAAATTTAAATATCGACCTTAGGCAATTTTCTTTTACTTGCTTGTTGTTTTATTATTAATAAAACATTAAAAATGCAAATAATGTCCAGATTTTTCTGCGGACCACCGGTTGGCGACCGCTGCTGTAGCTGGCGGAGGCCCCTGGGCTGCAACTCCTAAAGCCCATGCGTTAATCCGGCACTGTCAACACCACATAGAATTTCTAACTTTTTTTCCTAAAATTGACGATTTCCGCGCTTTGTAATTCATTTTTAACTTAAACGTTCAATACATCAAGTGTAAAGCACCGTCCTCTATTAAATACACGTTAAAAAAAAAAAGCCTTCTGACCTGTCTTATAATGTGAATTTAGGGGAAATAGAAATGAAACAATAAAAAATTACCCTACCCTGGTCACTTCAGCCCTCTAGGTCAGGGATGGCGAACATATGGCAAGCGTGCCAGAGGTGACACGTGCAAAATTTTTTTCTGGCATATCAACGAGTTACAGATTATATTGTTTTATAAGCTTATAAGTTATTCAAAATTTTATTTTAATTGTTACACTGTGCAAGTTTACGAGTTGTTTTGCACGAAAGAAACTAACCAAGAAATACATAGCCTACCCTGAGAACAAGGATCGGCAGTTAAAAGTGAGTGAGTCTTTAAGCATTACGGAACTTGAAAAAGGTGGCCTCCGAAGGCAGCGCTGTAACGTGAACTTGGACTGCATTCTGAAAACCTTTAGTTATTTAAAAACGCTAGTGAAGGCATCAATTTTCTCCTCCACATATGCTCGCGAGTCGTTGTTTTCATAAACGAATTTTATAGAAAATAGTTTGAGTAAATAAAATTTCTGTGTACAGGGGCGTAGGAAAAGAAGCCCCACTAGATATATCAAAGCGCATTATTTTCTCATAGGCTGCATCACAAAATCTTCTCACAAGACGGTTGAGCCCTCACGTGAGCCCCCAGGAGTTTAGAGTTGCTACGCTACTGCCTATGTATCACTCAAAGCGATAAAATATGAACCAGAAATAAAGCAGTTGGCATTCAATGTACAACAGTAAAAATTTAATTTGTACAACAATATGTATGTCATCTTATGAGCTCATCTTTGTGAATTTAACGATAATCTTTAAATTTGGCTCAATAAAATTCTGCAGTAATAAATCTTTTAAATAATAATTTAATTAAAATTAAATTAAATTTATTTAATCTTTATTAAATAAATCTTTATTAAAAACGGCTCGGCACGTCAGCAACGTCATGAATATTATTTGTAAATTTTTGTCACGCGCATATAAAGAGATTCGTCGCCACTGCTCTAGAACTATCAGAATAAAAGGTATTCCCTTTAAAATATAACATTGTTTCGACTTTCTTCAGGGCTCTCTATTTCGGAGAAAGATTATAATTGAAGAAAATTGCATTAAAAGACTTTGAAAAACGCGTTTTGTTTATGTTATGCAGAGGAAAATTTCCAAGATCCATTGATTTGATTTTATACTGTCAATGATTGAAGTTTAATTTCATTTTTATTGCTTAAAATTTCAATTCCATATCTATTATAAAAACAATCATAAACATGTTTCATGTATATTTAAGCATTTTTAACTGCATGTAATTTTCTTCTTTTCTAAATTATTAATAAAGTTTACCTTTCCTTAATCAAATATTAATTAAAACCGGAAATAATATTTTTAGAAGATATATAAAATTCGCCAATTTTATTTTTAGAACGGCTATTCTACGAACGGACCTTTTTGTGTCCAGCAGCGGCCCTGGACTCCGACCAAACGACGTGGACCGATTTCCGCCGAATTCCAAACTCCAGGACCGGCCGACATTGCCTTACCATCGACCTTTGGTAAGTAAATAAAAATTACGAAATAAAATTTTGAGTAATACTTTTTTTTTTAATTTAACACTGAGAATTTTAAATCACCCACCCCAAACTTTTTAGTATTATTATATTAAAAATTATCTGTATTTTTTGCCCTGAAAAAAATTGAATTTGTATTATAGATATATTAATTCCGATTAAGTTTGACACTCTACGGTTAGGGTTTAAACTAGAACCATTTTTTTTTTGGTTCATAAATCATAGGTGGATAACAGTTGATACGTACGTAAGCTGGATTTAAACTAGCGATCGTTGGGTTGCTGTTCCAATGCTCTAACTGCTAAGCTTAGCGGTTAGAATTCATGTTCTGTTTAATAAAATAGAATTTATTTTCATAATGAAAGAATGGTTTTATTTCTATCTTCATAATTAAGAATTTTATATATAAAATTTTTTTCACACTGTCATTATAATATTTTTAAATACTCATGCTAATACCAACTAAATATCTTTTTTTTTTCAGGCCCCCAGCAAAAGGATAATACCAGAGCGAAATCACCTGCATTTACCTTTGCTGGAAAGTAAGTATTCTCCCATAGATGTTTTATTCCAGTAGTATTGCACCATATGGAAGAAATGCCTGCAATGCGAACATGCAAGTTATGCTGAAAATTGGGGACAAAGAATTTTAACAGTGTTTGTCTGCAAAATATGAAAGAGTTGTAAGCGGTGTCATTATTATAAGCTGCAATAGAATGAGACAACATGTCGTGGGATTAAATCAAAGTGACAAATACAATTCCGTGGGACGTTAATCTACATTAGGTGGGATATGATTCGTACATTCTTGTACTATTGGCCCTGATAATAGTCAGTCGGAACTTCCTAGAATGCATTGTCCCGCCATGTCTTACATTTATTCAATAGGTGATATAGCTACAATAAAACACCTCTATAATAGGTACTCCCAAATAGTGGACACCTATTTATCGGACAACACTTTTCCCAATTCTCAGTCTCTATGTTTTTTATGCCTTAAGATTTCTGAATAGAGGACATGTCCGAAAAGCGGACAGTTCCGAGGTGTCAGCTATATTCAAAGGTTTTACCGTATTTGGTAAAGACGAGGGGTTAAAGAAGAACAACAACTCAAGTTACTTATGTACTATTGCATGTTTCTGTCACTATTCAATTGCTGTTAATAACCAGATACTGTGAGCTAATGTGACAGTTATAATCCCTCACACTATACATAATCAGTTGTGGAAGTCGCTTGCTGCATTTTCGTCATAAAAATGTAGACAGGGATAAAGATATTGTAGAATATAATACAAGCCATTAGACAACGATGAACAGGCTTGCTTTTTATAATCATCATTAAATCAGATTGATGTCCAGATGAATCAACAAACATGATATTTGTAATTTGAACTTGCCTTTCTGTTACTTCAAAGATGGCGCTCTATTTGAACCTGGTAATTATATCAAACAATTTTAACTGTTTACAATCGCACACTTGTTATACCATCAAGCCCAATAGGTTCTATAATTTTCCAAATCCACAGTTTGGCCTCAAGAATTCTGATGTTACAATTTTTTTTTTAAAGTTGACAAGTTCAATTTATTGTCGTCTTGGAAGTTTCGAAGGTGCAATGTTCTTCTCTCATTTTATGTACTTGCCACCTTGCATTATTTACATTATATGATGCAATTACTATAATATACACAATATGCATAATCATCGATTACTTCCGTCACCGCACCTTGTTTGGTAAAGGAAGTCTTTGCTATCCTTGCGCCAGAATAATTCTATCAACCAACTTCCGTTACGTTTAGATTCCTAAGCAAATTGCTGACATAGACGCGCGTTGTATTGATGTATGCAGATATTTGCCGCGCATTCCTTCCAAATAGAGTGGTTTTGCTGGAAAGCGTGTGTTTTCCTGATAGTTGTTTACTTCTACTGTTTAATCGTACAGATTTGTTAATAAAGAAATGAGGGTACAACAATACCACACCTCAATCTTTCATGCAAACTACTTTCTACTAATTGCACTTAAGCTTCATTCCTTTTGCATTCGTTCCTTTATTAGGCACGAGGAAAAGAATAAATTTTTGACTCCTGGCCCTGGAAGTTACGAAGTGACCGGCGTGAATCGCACTGGAAAAGAAAATCCTAGTGGACCGACAATTTCTGGCCGACCTAAGGAACCCGAGCCATATAAAACTCCAGCTCCAGGTGATTATACCCCAGAAAAGTGTGAAAAGACTGTTTTGAACGTTTCTCCTGCCTACACTTTTGGAACTAAAGCCAAAGATCTCAAACCGGATAATGTACCAGGTAAACAAAGTCTTATAACTTCGTAGATGGTTGGACTAAATATTGCGATATAGATAGTAACTAATATTAGCAGCTTTATTACTTTACATGGTGCATTCATTATATTGCTGTTATATATTGACTTTTAAATTAATCTTAAAATTTTTGGCATTAGCTTGTTGAGATCCATTGGAAACAATAACATGATTCATGCACAAAGCGGTTCATACAGAAAACCACAATTCAACAATTTTTGTTGAAGAAGCTGCAACTTACGTGTTAAAATATCGATTTGATTGGTAAAAACTAGGAGTTTCATAGATTCTACTTTTAGTGTAATTTAATGCCAATGTAATTTTGCAAAACAACGTTTTATATAACTGTTTTTAGGAGTGAAATATACATGCGTATAAAAAAAAAAAGAGTTGAAAAATTCTTACCTTAAAATGAAAATGTATTTAATGCTTCTTTCATACACATTCATGCTTTTGTAGAAAAATTTCTAACATCCTGCTGCACAACAAATGGCGGTGTTGATTCATCATACAAGTGTTAGCACCCCTGTGGGAAATTTGCAAGGTCTGGATTTCTGGTAATTAAACGAGTACTACTATTCAAACAATAAAGTGTGTTAAAGGACAATTGGGCCTGTTCATAGCCTAGCAGTTTCGCACTGTATGGGGCAATCAGACACAGATGTGTGTGCTTAGGAAAACTCTTTATTAGGGAGTTTAAAGTCCCTTAGACATGCCTTATTCTGTTTGTTTGCCAATTACCTTAAAATAGTATTATATTCCCATGCTATTAGGGAACCCGATGTCTCTGACGTGACCACTCTTTGTTTTGCTTGGATTTTTTCGAGTACAACAGGGTTTCCCAACTTGAAGCTTGATTTCTCCGATTTGGGGGGGACTCCCCCCTCCAACCCTGACCATAGGTTTACCAAAACTTCGCTATAGAGAATTTCGCTATACGGAAGTTCGTTATATGGAGGTTCTACTATACATATTATATATATATATATATATATATATATACACACACACACACACACACACACACACACACACACACAGAGAGAGTACGATAAAAAAGAAATAGAAAACCTCTGGCAATCTTCACCTGAGACATGCGGAAAACCAATGTGACGGTGATGCAGCGGTAATATGCCTAGCGTGCAGTTACTCCGGGTTCGACTCCCAATTATACCAAAAAAAAAAACAAAAAAAAAAAGAATCTTTCCAACTAACTGTTCAGTTTGGGGGTTGATTCCGTAAGAGGCACTTTGCTTGGCGCAGAATGACCAGTGTTGTCCTTGCGCCATAAAAATGCAACCAACCATAAGAGGTCACGGAAAACCGTAGGTCCCGGCGTATGATGATGTTTACGCCGTTACACTCACCCACAAAATGAGAAATTATAACCAATGCTAAAGTTATAGGCAAATCAGTTTAAAATTGGAATAAAAGTTGTTTCAAAAATTTCAAAGCCCACATACATTTATCACGATATCGACTTTATAAATTGCGCTAGAATGCAACGTTTCCTTTCCTATAGAAATTCGTTCACAGTTTGTGGTTTCAAATACCTTTGCAAATTTTATAAACTGCTGTAGAATTTAACTAAAAAGTAATATAAATTTAAAAACAAAATATACGTTAAAAGGGAGTAGTAAATTGTACAATAACTTCAAATTGCCAGAGTTTATGTTTCCCATGTTATGGTGAAAAGACAGGTTTTTTGAAGTTTTCAAAATTTAATTTTGTGTTTTTCGGACATGAGGACAGTAAAGGTCATGCTGTACTGGGATTAGTGGCGTAGGCAGAAAGTTCATAAGGGAGAGGTATAGGCTTAATGGGAGGGATTACAGAGCTACAACTCATATATTCCTATGTTAAATATACAAAATTTCATTGCGATAGTGGTTACAACCCCCAAAACTCCCCCCCGGCTACGCCTCTGACTGGGACCTACAATTTTTCGAAGAATTTGAGTATCTTCTATCGGGGGGAAACCTAACCTCGGACTACGGTGGGGAAAATGGCACCGTTCTGTGAGACCATTGAGAGTCGAACCCTGATTACCGGCCTGATATACGAATGCATTACCACTACGCCACCGTAGGAGAGTGGACCTATATTTTTCTGAGGAATCCGAACCTCTTAAGGCCTAGGGAACCAACCCCCGAACTACATTGAACAGTTAGTCGGTAAGCGTTTTCTTTTTCTTTCTGTTCTTGGGAGTCGAATTCAGATGAATAGCACGGTGTGTGGATGTGTTACCCACTGCAACACCACAAGACTTCAATATATTATTTAATATATTATTATATATAAGTATAAAAACTATTTCATAAAATAAAAGCAATAAGAGGTATGTTCACTTAAATACGACTACTATATATCGTTAAGGGTAATGGGTACAAAGTATTTCCTTACTAATATTTTAGTCCCGAATAATTCGTTAATTTGTAAATATTTTTGCTAACATACAAGTATGAAGTATATTGAGATCGTCGCTTGTTTTTGTTTTTTCAACGAGTGTTTACTTAAATTTTCAAAAATAAAATATTAATAAATGAAAACAGATAAATGACATAATATGGGATAAATATTATACAAATGAAAAATAAAATAAAATTTACACATACAATGGCGATTCCATTGTTTAATTGATCACTTAGATCGTTTAATTGATCACTTACATTGTTTATGGATCACTTACATTGTTTAATCGATCACTTACATTATTTAATAGATCACTTACATTGCTTAATTAATCACTTACATTGTTTAATTCGATCACTTACATTGTTTAATTGATCACTTACATTGTTTAATTGATAACTTTTCGTAATAGTGAATATTGATTTTCTTTTGGATATGTGATTATTTGCCTCACGTTTAAAGGACCTACAATTTAACAAGAAATTCGAATTTCATGGAAATCGAATCCATGGATGCGGTGTAGTAGAAATGCTTCCAGCGTTCTACTGTACATCGGAAATTAAACACGAATTTTCTGCGTGGTAGAACACTCTTACTTCTATATGTCCGCAGCGGCTTTTATCACCAACAACACGCGAAATTACCAACAGTTTTCAAAAGATCACCCTCTCGGTTCCTGACAGCGTGCAGTACTGTTTAAATTTCAGTATACTGATTGGAACCAGTATTTAAAGCGTGGTAGCACTAGTGGTGGTGGCGCTAACCCCTTTTTCATCATAAAAACAGAACTAGTTGTTACCAACGTAAAGAAACACATTAACAGTTTGACAACAAGCGATATACAAAACGTTCACGCCACACAGAAGCACCAGAATGAAATAAATAATATTAATATCGAGTATGAATGCCCATTAATGACTGTGCAATAGATAACAACCGTTATTTTGACACTGATGCAAGGTTAAGGTAAGACTAAGGTCAAAAATGGAATTTCCACAATTTTAGAGATAAATATTTGCAACTTGTGTGAGCATAGAGGATATCACTAGAAAGGTTACTGCTGAGTTTGGTAAACTATAAGTAACCTCTGTGGGATTTCATGACCGTGAATGTCCTCAAAAATCTGCATCAATAAATTTTGTCGTAGCGCAAACTGGTTTGCTATATATGGCTGAATCTTTTTTTTTTTTTGTAGCTTCTACCGTGATTCTAGAAAAAAAGAAAGAGTATTTTTTTAAGATATCATAACCAATTCTTGAGATATATTTTTTTTAATTCCCACTTTCCCAAATTTGCATATTTTTTACATGTATCTGTTTACTCAATGTCATCTAGAGACAACAAATATTAACGTACAGATAAAATGATGCCCAGTTATTTTTGTTATATGACACTCAACATTTCTACAAAATTTTGCAGAAATTTTGCAAAATTATGCAGATATCTTAAAAACTGTATGTGCTACCTCATTTTAAAGTTTGCGGAAAGTGAAAAAATCAGTATTAGAGAAACGGGCCCGACAAAAATAAAATACAATATATTTGATGTTTAACGTAAAATTTTCTGAAAACAATGGGAGGTATTCAAATGAGTTACCCCAAAAGCCTTCCCCACTGTAGGCAACTCCTTCATTCTGAAGTTTCTGCTTCTCCCCTCTCTGTTTAGCCTGAATTTCTCATATTGAAATTTAGAGTTCGAAACTGGGCTTGAAATTTGGAACTAGAGTCTGGAAATGGCTCATTTTAACAATATTTTTTGACATTTTTTGGAAGATTTCCCTGTAGGCTGTGTCTTCAAGATATGCACTACTGAAATATGCCAAACAATTTTTTTTTGAAAATTCCGAAAATTTTCACCATTTTTCACCTTAGTCTTACCTTAATTTCATAACATTTCGGGAGCCAATTGCCCACTTTGTCAACTGAAGGCTAAATAGAAGAGAGAGAATGAAAATCTTGAGTTTTTGTGTCTGCTTGTTAAAAATTCCCATCTTGGGAAATTTCGTTTGGTGAAATTTCTCTACTGAATGACACCAGATGGCCACTCCTAACCCGAAGTCTGGCGAAAATCTTGATCTTGGCGATAAACTTGAAATGGTGATGGCACGGCATCTCAAGGTGTAGGTCTTTCATGATTTCAGAGAATGTCCACTATCCAGATATGTCATTGGCATCGTGGGAGATTTACGACTTGAGAAATCGTGCCATCAATATTTCAAAAACCTCTACCAAAACCTTGCAAGATTTTTGCCAATCCTCGGGTTAGGAGTAGCCATCTAATGTGATCTGGTGGGAAGATTTCCCCAAACGGGTTTGCCTCCTCACTCACGCACAGAAATTCGCCAGATAAAAAAAAAATCCGTCACGGGGGGTTTTCCCAAAAACAGCAAATAGGTATACAAACTTCAGGCTTCCATTTTCTTTCCATCTGCTTTCACTTGATAAAGGAAACAGTCGGCTCTGAAGAAATGTTGTATTTCTAAATTTTACACCAGTGTTGAAATAACATTCTTTACTTATAACATCTCCTGGTTGAATTTTATACTGTCTGGTGTAATGGATAATTATATCTAGCTCACATTTGATGAGGAAAATAATTAAAAAGCACATCTCTTAGATGTTTTCCTCATACGATGATCAACGGTTTACAGGTTCTATACATCTTCCATCACGCACATGTAGTTTTTTTTGCATATCTTCAATCTTAGAAAATGATCTTATTCCACTGGCTCAAATTTTCCTCCTTTAAAGAAGAATTTCCCAATGAACTCAACTAGATTCGAAACATTGCGGAAAATCGTGGAATTTGAGCTTATCTGTCATTCGTAAAAGCATGCTAATAATAACTTGTTTATAGCATTATAACGACAATGATTGATGTCAGAGACAAAACCCAAAATCCACATCTCTTGTAATTGCATACACATATAGAAATAAAAATTAAACAATTTACAATAAGAATAATGTAATTTCAGCTTGTATAATTCTCAAACCTATTAGCCTGTCAATAGCGGGGCCGGCTGTTTCTATCGAAGTATTTATGAAAAGTATTAACGGTCGTGTTTTATCAAAAGCGTACATCAAATTGGTGTTGCAGAGAGAGAAGAAAAATACTATTCTATATTTCTTTTCTCTTAAAAGTGGTTTTAATAAGTCACGATTAAATTAATCACAATATTGAGATAAGGGGACAACAGAATTTATAAATATGCAAGTAAAATAAAGTTCAATTTGTGTAGAAAAGAAAATGATAAAAAAAAGTTTTAAAAAAAATTAACATTTGACTTAAAATATCAAGATGTAGTAGCTTTCTTTGGAATTAATCTGTTTTAGTAGTTACAACTAAGTTTCATTCAATTACATATACTGTTTGTTCATGAAAGATAGTCCGATGGTACTGTTAGAATTCACGGGAGCTGACGTCACAAACGGCCTAGTTTATTACAGCAGAGGGGAGGACGTCATTTCAGAACTGATTTTTGGCGCAGACAAACGTTCGGTAAGAATCAGTTCTGAAATGACGTCCTCCCCTCTGCTGTAATCGGCTTGGTCGTTTGTGACGTCAGCTCCCGTGAATTCTAATGGTACCATCGGTCAACTTTCCGTGGACGAACTGTACGTAAATATCGACTCATAAGCTGATGAGATGATTTTGCAATTTGATATTAATTCCATGTGAAACAATATAATTTAATTTTTGATTCGTTTAAAGTACTTTTTGCAATTCAAAACATGGTTATAAAATTATTAAAGTTGAATTTATATCTCGTTAAAGACTTTAAGATATAAGTACATGATGGGACTTTTCAATATAATTTCGAATAAATAACATAGGCATTCCACATTTCTATTGCTATCATTATGAAAGAAATATTGAGACGTGAATAACGAAACAACTGTATACAGTAATGACGTAGAATTTACATTTGTTAACCAATTCTTATATTTCATATAGGGCAGGAACATTTATTTTATAATTTATAAATAAACTCGAAACAAAGGAAAAACTGCACAATCTAATTTTTAGTGTTCCATGTTGAGACATCGTGAATGCAAATTAGCATGCAGACCTATATTTTGTGCGGATGTTTTCCGTTCTTCACTGTCACTGATTTGCAAACTGACATCACTCACGCAATTCCACGAACTTGTATTGCAAAGGCTTCCATGGTACAAGTAAATTAAAACAGCAAGGCTTTAGAAGATTACAAATTGAAACACGTTCTGCTTTCCACAGCCATGTCTGGCTGCGACAAAAAGCTCCTTCTGAAGTTGAAATTCGAACGCGAACAGGTAGAAATGTGGATTTGGATTCTATTATAAAAAAAAAGCGTTGATGGCAATTGCCAAGGTGAAATGTCGAGACAGTTTGGACTCAAAATGCAAAAGAACAGTTGGGCCCTTTTCTGTGGCAGAATAAGCCATGGAAAAATTTTAGTTCTTAGCAGGTGCTTCATTAGCATTTGTTGACAAAAGTATTAACTCAAACGCACAAGCGTTTTCGATTTCTTACCCAACGCATCCCTCACGTCTAACTGTTGTATGGAAAGCACGTAGCAATAATTCTTCGAAGTCTTATAATTAGAGGTATCAAATAAAAGCACAATATGCATGAACACTTGTAGTTATCCATAATTAATTCCAGGTGTAAAATTAGCGTGTAAATTAATTAATAAACATTAATGGAAAGCTCTACCTTTTCTTTTGAAATAGTAATAGAGTTAAAGGAAGCATTAAGTAAGAAATTAAGCAGAGGTGGATCTGCATCCTTTAATATATTCCTTTCTTCCTCGCGCCATTTTCTTAATTTCAGACTTCCTCGCAGACCACTTAAAACCCTTGTCCAAGATTTTCAGTTTATCAACGACTGTTGTACTTTTTGTGTTTATGCCTGTTGAAAATAGATTTCCTTATTGAGAATTGTTTTCATTGACTGTAGCTCCAGGATCATACGACCCAGAAAAAGGTGGCCTGGGTTTATCGCTTTTAACGTCTATGCCAAGCTACTCCTTTGGCCATAAAGCTAAGAGTCCCAAAATTGAAAATATACCAGGTTGGTATTGCAGTAAAAATAACCACGTAGTTGCTAAATAAGAATAGCAGTAGAATAGAAAACTAATGGCCTCTTGTATTATGCGTGCATTATAGAAACTCCCGTTTTTCCCCTTCGTTTTCGTTATTAGAAAAGTAGTGAGCTAAAACTTCCGTAATTTTATGGATTCTTTTGGTGCAAAGCAGATTCAAAGCTATCTGCAAGTTTCACTAATGCTCTTGACAGCAAATATAAGATGGATTTTAGCAATTTGTTCGATAAACTTGTCTTAAAACAAGTAAAATATATAATTTTTAAAGCATTTATATGTGATTTTTTGGAAAATTTGTTTTGGAAAAGTGTAAGGGAAAGATTCAGATATATTCATTACTTTTAAAATTTTAAAGACGAGATATTTTTTTTATTAAAAGGCACACTTGATCTCTTCGCATTCCTCAAAGTACACCACAAGACTTACAGAAGTAAGCCCCAACTTATCAAGAAAACAAACAAGATTTATATACAATATAATCAAAGAGGAAATAAAACATTACAAACGAATAACCGAAAAGCAAAACAAATATCTAGTCTTCAGTAGTCCATAATAAACGGGCTGCCAAGAAATAAACAGTTATTTTAAGGAGACCCCTCTCTGCTGAAGACAATGAACGCAATTTAGAATAATATATTCAGTACTTTTTTCTCTGCAACCACAGCTGCAAAGCTAACTGCTGTTGAAAGTCCGGAACTCTCAAGCTAACTTGAAAATTACCTAAATTACCATCTGCAGTCAAAATTTGAGTTGATTTAATATTGTAAACGAAATTATTCTTAATATATGGAAAATTGTAGGTGCAAAACTTTTCGTCCATCGAGCCCTAGATGATGTAAGGTATTCCACGTTACAATTAAAGATAGCATTTTTTTTTTTTATAAAAACTCCTTCTGTGCGAAGCAAGAGAGACTTCCATATTTATCCCAGTATTGAGACAGGTGGTGAACTTGGCTAAGACACCAACCTTTCCATTGTCAATATTTTCATGATGATTACATAAAAAGGTTAAACACTGGTAAAATAGCAATGAAAAAGATCACTCGAGTGATCTTTTTCATTGCTATTTTACCAGTGTTTAACCTTTTTATGTAATTTCCTCCCTGGTACCCTGTATTTTATTTCTATTTTCATGATGACCACGAGTAGAAGCAAAATGAACGTCAGTAGTGCTTGGCGGACTTATTTATTACATGATGTACACTTGAGGATTTTACTTAACTTCCATGAATTTTGCTATGTCTACATTCACGTATAAAAATTAATTTGTATTTTTTTAAATACAGGTATTAATTTTTATACACATGTGCAGTTTGAGTACATATGAGTAAAATTATTTATAAAAGAAAGTGCTTCCTATTAATATATATATGGGGTGAGTTGGGGTTTAACCCCATTTGTACAATATGATTAGCTGCAAAATTAAATTTCATATGAGAGATAATTTTGTTTTTATCATTTTTTTTTTTAAATCCCATGTACGGCCCTGATTCCGAACAGAAAGCTCATGATTTAGCTGGTCTAGAGATAATAAAAAGACATTGGCTCTGAAAATGCACGCTAATGTTTAATATGTATATATACACTGTATATATTTGTAAGTATTTTATTTGTAAAGTGTTTTCGTATCAGAAACCAATTTGTTTGTTGGATGTTGATTGTTTTCATTGACTATAGCTCCAGGAGCTTACGACCCTGAAACAGGCGGTATAGGACAGTCAGTTCTAACGTCTGCTCCAAGCTACTCTTTTGGTCTTAAACCTAAGAGCCCAAAAATTGACCAAACACCAGGTTTGTATTGCAACGAATATAACCAAGTAGTTACTAAACCATAGTAGAGTAGAATAGGCCACCTATGATTATATTAATTTAAGATTTTATAATTTTAGACATTTCCCTCTTATCCTCGAATTTCTTGTTAGATATTGATTGTTTTCGTTGACTATAGCTCCAGGAGCTTACGACCCTGACACAGGCGGTATAGGACAATCAGTTCTAACTTCTGCTCCAAGCTACTCTTTTGGTCTTAAACCTAAGAGCCCAAAAATTGACCAGACACCAGGTTTGTATTTAAATGAATATAACCAAGTAATTACTAAATCATAGTAGAAGTAAAATAAGCTATCTATGATTATTAATCTAAGATTTGCAATTTTAGATATTTCTCCCTTATCCCTGATTTTCTTGTTAACTATTGAATGTTTTCGTTGACCATAGCTCCAGGAGCTTACGACCTTGAAACAGGCGGTATAGGACAATCAGTTCTAACGTCTGCTCCAAACAACTCTTTATGTCTTAAACCTAAGAGCCCCAAAATTGACCAGACACCATGTTTGTATTGCAACGAATATAACCAAGTAGCTACTAAATCATAGTAGTAGTAGAAGTAGAATAGGCCATCTATGATTATTAATCTAAGATTTTATGATTTTAGACATTTTGTTCTCTTATCCTCGATTTGCTTCTTCCAGTATATATGTATATCAGTTTTATCAAAACTACAGCATTTTTTTTTTGCTATATAATAGCTCTCTTTATTTCAAAACGTCCATTCCAAATAAATTTAAATGATTTAATTGGGTAGATTAAACTTTTTGTCTTGAACTTAAGAGCTAGCTAACTAACTAAAGAATTTTAGTAAAAAAATTAGCATTCAAAGAATTTCCCCTCATATTTCTTAAATACGGGCGGGCCACTGAAAAATCTGAAAATGATTGGCTCTATAAATAGAGAATAAATAAAAATTGTCCTTCAAATGATTGCTCCAAACGATTTTTAACTATGTTTATATCCTGCAACAAACGACACAATTAAGCTGACGTTTATCCACGCCTGTCATTATTATTTCTTTAAAAAGTCATACAAAGAAATTCTTTAATGAACTCAGCAAAAAACGCATTGCTGAGTATAGTGGATGGCTCTTACAAATAAAATTAAATATGTGTATAATTTTACGATGGTTGAAAACATGGTTAAAATCGAAACCTTTGGGTTCTAACTTTTTCCTTTATATGCTAAAAGATAATTCGTAGATAGATGGCATCTGTAGTAAAATGACCATAGGTGTAATGTCCCATCTTAAAGGGCTGTTTTCTTTTTATTTAACACACTGTCTTGGTCATTACTTCCCCCTTTACACTTTTTGTTAAAGCTGTCCTGACCCTTTTTATAATCTTACAGATAAATATAATGATGATGGTTGAATGATAATAATGATGTTGGTAAAGCTTTAAAACTTACCAAAAATGGCGTTCATTCGAAATTTTTCCTTTTCCTTACATGCAGCCCCTGGTGCATACGATCCAACCAAGAGCATAAAAACAGTTTGGAACTCCAGCCCCAATTATTCCTTTGGTTTTAAACCTCAGGATTTCAAAATTGATAAATATCCAGGTTGGTATAATTTTTTGATCACATGCACATATGTAGTTTAAAGGGCTTGCTATTGCTTTCGACTCCACCTTGTCTCAAGCGGCTCCATTGCGAAATGAGTTGTTGCTGACATGATGGCGTGACAAGGAGCAAAAAAACAAGCAAAAAAACAAAAACAAAAAACACTAGTCCTGAAACTAAAAACAACAAGTTTGCTTTTTTTCTTCTGTTTACAAGAAAATGCCTAAAATGTTTTGTGGACATATTAATAGAAAGGAAATTTAGGACATACTTTTAAAATTAAGAATATATAATAGATGGCATTCACATACACGTATGTTTTCCTTAAATTATAATCTGTAAATCGAAGAATTCGTGAAGCCCACGAATTCACTTTATTAAATGAAATGCACGAATCTAAGCTGAAAATCAGTCACGGAGCTCAGGCTTTAGTTGGATCCATGAATATAAAGCATAATAGTAGTTACTCTAAAATGCATTCCAAATTGTAATTAAGATTTTTTATATGTTTCAAACGAAAGTTACAGCTCATTTTGAAATGCCGTTAGCACCGCGCTGCTGGTAATTTGTATTGTAAAATATTATAAATTGATAAATAATTAGAAAACTGGAATAGAAATATTTTTAATTATATGCAAATTTAAAGCGGTAAGTTGATCTTTTGGTCTTTTTTTTGAATAAAAGTCCTGTTCCTGTTCAGTGCACTCCCAATTCTTGAATGCTTAAATATAATTTTAAATTTGTTAAAATTTAATTATAAACTTTTATTATTTTGTAAGAGAAAATCACCATCTTTAAAATCCTGTTTCATAAA